>OZ002731.1:30267541-30624365 GCA_963924305.1 Polygonum maritimum | reverse complement strand
TAGAAAATCAACTAAATACTCCCTCCGTTTCACAATAAGTGTCGTTTTAGCTCTTAACACAGTTTTTAAGAAAAGCAATCATTCACTTTAAAACTTACAACTTTTTCTTAATCTTACCACTCATTATATTTTTTTGGCCAATGAATGAACAAATTTAGTCAACAAATACACATTCCAATAAAATTATCATTATTCACCCCTAATAAAGCACTTTGAAAACCTAAAACGACACATATTATGAAACAAATTTTAGGGGCTAAAACGACACTTATTGTGAAACGGAGGGAGTATCTATTTATTTAAATTACTTTTATGGTGGAATATTAAGTTGTTAATATTAAAGTTTTAAGATCATTTTATAAAGGATATAAGGTAATATTTTTGGTAATCGTTGAGTAATAATTATTCATCATCAACAAAAAAATAGTTAACTTCACTTCTCGGGACGTTACGAGATTTATATTAAAAGGAAATATTTTTCTTTATATCGAGAAGTAAATTAAATATTAATTTAATTTGTGTTCGCTCGTTTTAAAATCGCGCATAATTAGGTCGGGTCCCCGAATCGTCATAGAGCCGAGAAACAATTTCCGTAGGACGCAATCCTCGAAAATCCAAGGCAAGTGGTTTGGTTCTCTTCTTCACGACTTCGTACATGCAAGTGGATGGTTCTCTTTTCATATTCTCTATATATTCGATAATCGTTAATTTCTTTCCCATTATCATATCCATTTTTGTTGGGAACACCTTGTTTGCTAAATAAAATGAACTTAGGGTTATTTACTGTTTAGAAATAATGACCCCATTGTTACTTACATTATCGTACTACGCTAGCCCATGGACTTAGGACCGATGATTGTGGCCTCTGATTGTTTCAAGTCTCTTTTCGAGACTTTGCTATGGACTAGGATAGTCATTAGGGGTGAGAGACTTGTCTCTGCTACACCTCTTAAAAAGATGTATTAGGATGTACCTATACCCTAATACTGGGTCATGACTCTGCCTGCTCTACAAGCGTAGAGAGGTGACAACACCCTAGCTAGGTGTTAAGGACTCCGTCCTTCTCTGATGTGGCCCTTGACCCCTTTTGGGGTTGCTGCATCTAAAAATCTATAACTGAATGCACTGTTTGGTCATTAATGAAAGATAAGTGCCTTATGCACAACAATTGATGAACGAAGGATGTATTGGGTGTGGCCCTTGACTCTTATGAGTTGCCACATCCGAAAAACCGTTAGAATAAAGTGTATTGTTGAAATTGAATTGTTTCTCGTAAATCTTGATGTGTATTAATAAGTTCCCAACAAAATCTTAATCATCTTTCCTTCCTAGGAATCACTTCCTTGTGATTTCCTATTCTTAAAAGAAAGCGTTATTCACCTCCCTTCGGATTCGTTCCTTTTACCTGAGTTATATTCGAAGGAAACCTCATCCTCTAAATTATATCACACTCTCATCTCAAAAGAACCCGATTCGTCGTGCATCGCTCAGTACCCTTTAGACCTTGATGCCGGCATACTTAGCCTTTTAAGAACCTAGTCACATTCTACCACTTGCTTAGTCTCGCGTTAGACTAATACCACTTTCTTTTCTTCCCGACATTGGTCGGCTGGTATTTCTTGCTTTTATGGAAATATCAGGAAGTAAAGACAGGTTTGCCGAAGACCCAAAGACGAAGACTCGAGGATTTAAAGGAAGGAAGATTTTCAAGAGGTTTCAAGTTATTTTAAACATTTTGGAATTTCCTATTTTGTTTTTGTGAAGAATCTTTTAACCGTCATTTTATTTCCGCTGCAAAACAATTTATATCTCTTCTTCACTCAAACATTGTTATTTTGTATCATTGATCATTGACTTCCAATCATGTATCGAACATTGGATCACTTTTGATGTAATATAAGTTCAATATGTTGTTTTCTATGAACCGAGCTATGTTACCAACCGCCTTGGGTGACTTTAGATGGAAAAATCTGAGGTCACTGGCATGTAATACCCTGGGGTTCAAAATAGGGGTGTTACAGTTATGGTATCAGAGCCGAACGTTTTGTTTTCAAACCAAAAACATTTCTCGTAAGACTCTTCTAAACTCAAAGCAGAATTTCTTTTCATCTTCTTGTAATAGAACTTAAGAAGGTGACTTTTATCAAAACTTCTTGTAACAGAATTCAAGGAGTTGATTTCTATCAAATCTTCTTGTATTGGAATTCAAGACGTTATCTTTTATTAAACTTCTTTTAAATAGATGTGATTTTTTTTACCCAAATACCATTCTTAAGGGAATTTTCAATTCATAAATCTCTTCTCTAATAACCTTAAACTCAAGTACTAATTGATTTTGAAGAAAATTCTAAGTTGATCTTATTCCTTAGTGATCTTCAATTCTCTTTTGTAAGTCAGACTAGGATATTTTCCTTCTCATAAGTTGAAGAAAATTTCAAGTCTTCAGGAAATCACTTGGAATTGTTTTTTATCACAAGTAAATAACGATTTTGAAATAAGGATCCCGTATTTCTATACCTGAAATATTTATAGGGAAATAACAAGATTGAAATTACTTTGTTGGAAATCGTTATAGATTCAAAATGATAAACTTAAAGGAGAGTTTCGTTAACAATCCTTACAGGGAAGTATTTCGAACTTTTGAAATCTTGAGAAGCATAACTCAAAGAATAGTCTCAATTATAAATTATGTATTTTGAAAATTTCAGTATTTGTTTAACCTCTCGTCAAGAATTATTTTCTTCGAAGAAATACAGAATTGATTTCTAAAGCTTCCTTCGAATCTTCGTCTTCGAATATAGGATTACGGAAATTCTATATAAGTGTCTGACTCTCCTTCCCCAATAAAAAAAATAGCGGCTGCAATGAGTTGTTCTTGTGAACCTTTACAGAACATGGTTTGCACAAGGCGTCAGACTATGGCTCAGAAGGAAGAGCTAGAAAGAGCTAAGGAGCTTAACGCTCGTTTCAAGTCGGTTGTTGAATTACTGTTAACCAAGTAGTAGTTATCTTATTATCGGTGAACTCCTATCCTTGTTTTATTTACGTAGCATCGTAATCCTTGTCGTGTTCCACTAAAAGAAATTGTCTCAACCATCATCTTGTACTACTGGAGTGGTTGAGTCGATTATCAGATCGTTAAGTTTCTCGTATTTTGTAATCATCCTTCATAAGGAGTAACTATAAAGTGGCTTTAGTCTTTCTAAAGTACCTTGATAAATTGTTGACCTTTGACTCATTGGAAGTTGTGCTCATTCTTAGCCTTATATAAAGGCGAATTAATCAGAAACATTTATTATCCAACTATTTAGATGGTTAACACTCGAGGAACCAATAATTGAGTTCTTCCAATCTTCGTCTTCAAATATAGAATCACAGAGTATTCTGTATTAAGGTTCGCCTACCTTCCACTCTATAGAAGGCTACGATAAAGAGAAAAGCCTAGAGTCCCCCAGTCGACAATTGTCAAGAATGCCTCATAGGAAGAGTACCAAAGAATTATGAGATATATATCGGGATCGCAACTTGTAAGGACCCTTAGGAATCCTACACGTTTTCGGTTTAAGCTTTGTTGGCATGAATAAGTGTCAAGATAGAGATGGAATCATGAAGAAGTGGAGGATAAATTCATCAAATTCAATCACACCTTAGCCTAAACTACACTAACTAAGGAGATCTTGAGTAAATCATCGTCGGAGTGAGAAACTCGTATATACAGTAGCCAGGTGCTAATAGAATAGTCACCTTAATCAAAATAAAATAATTGAATTAAGCATTCTCTTCCTCAATAAACCTTATCTCCAGTCTTAGATCAATGGGACATACCCCAAGTGTTTAAACCGTTTATAATTTTATATGTTGCTGAACTTCTATATTTGAGCTGATCCAGGCCATACTCTTTTTCCAAGTATGCATAATATAAGTAATATCTTGCAAAATAGCTTCCATTCTAAATAAGATGTTAGTAAAACCTCGTATAAAGAAAAAAAAAGAGAGAGTCAAAGTAAAAGATGTGCTTAGCAAGATAAATTCGGAAGTCATATAGGAAGGGTATATCAATGCTACCCTTTGAAATTTGATCAACTACAAGGTAAAATAGTTATTATCAAAAAGGAACGTGGAAGCGAAATTATTTGTTACCAAGAAAAAAAAAAAATTTCTTTTGTATTGTTTCAAAATTCCTTTCTTCATAAATAAAAGAGCACCATGAGAAAGCATTCATATTGAAAGTTTTCTATGTTTTGAAGTGCTAGATTATTTTTCTAATCTAAAGTTGAACGTCATCTTTGTATTGAAATCTGAACCCTTAATATTGAGATCTTAGATTTTTATAAGTCTTTTATTTGATAAAAGTAATTACTGTCATAAGGATTTTGTATTGGATTTCCAAAAAGAAAAAAAAAGAAGAAAAAAGGAATGATTTCGAATTTGACAATAATTGACAACGAATTTCAATCTTATCAATCATTTGTGTTATACTGTCAATGTTGTGATTTTTATCATACTGGCCATTTGCATAGGTCCACTCAAGATACAATTTCATGCATTAAGTATTCCTAAGTAAGGAAATGTTGAAATCATACTATAGTTTTTGTTTGAGAATAATTGTTAGTTTTGTAAAACTCCAACATGATCGACAATTTTGTCTTGCTATTTTCAAGCGTCAAACAACTATGTTTACACTCTATGATGAATCTCCTTTTAATTCCAATATCTCCTAAATGTAGACTCTAATGGTCAATAAAGATTTTACTGTATGATCATTTACCCATGTTCTTAAAGTTACTATAAGTCATTTTGGTTTTGTGAATTTCATGACAACATCGAGATATAAGGGAAAGTTAAAATTTTCCTATATTAAGTTCCTATAGTATATGAACGGTCAAAATCGTATTATAGTTTTGCTGTTTTGGATAAAGTTGTATTCTTATAAGTTCTTATGAAATTCCTTTAAATATATATATATATATATTTCCAGTTTGTAATGAGATTTCGAATTAAACTTTCCTACGGTTTTCATGGTGGTGAGTAAGAATGTGTTTTGTCTTCCATCCTGATCACATGGTAAGGCAAACTCACATGTCTTATTCCCATGAAAATGCTGTAAAGGATTATGTTGATTCTACCCCCATCCTGATCACATGGTGGGATAAAATCATATAATTCCTTAAGGACAAGTTTGGAGACCAAATTTCAAAAAGTTGTATTTTGATGTATTACAATTCTAAGTTTGAAATTTTGGAATATTAACATTTTGTTTTAAAAGTTGGAAGTAACAAAGATTTTCCATTTAAAGCAATTCAAAAGAATTTTGAATTTTTGAGTCTATGCTATGATAATCGTATATTGTTACTAACATCGATTCATTTTTGGACAAAGTGTATTTGAGCAATCATATATTTATACTGCACTAGCAAGTTTGCATAAAGTTTGAAAGACAATGTTAGTTGTCAATAAATGAATTGTTTCATTGAATACCCTTTAAACCTTTTGGGTTCAAAGAAGTCCCATATTTTAAATCATCGAAGTGGTTCAATAAAAGCATTAAGGAAAAAGAAATTTCTTATAAATTTTAAATCATATGTTAGCAATCGTGATACCCTTATGGCAATTTCTTCTAGTATATCAAAATAGAATTTTTGACTTGGTCATGTAAAAATGTTTAAACTAAATACTTATATCTTCAATAAATCAATCATAATTGGATAAAGAACTTTGTGTATATATATATATACACATCATACCGCCGGTACTCTATGAAACTTACTCTATATTTTACAAATGTGAAAATCTTTATACACTTTAAAGAAGGCGTGCTTCTAAAGGAAAAGTTGAAGGAAAAAAAAAAAAAAAAAGAAGGGGTGTGTCGCTTGTCAATCAGCGTTTATAAGAAAAAGAGAAAAGTAAATGAATTTGTGAAATCAAGCAAAAGAAGCGAAAACACTTCCCAAATTATCACAATAAAAGAGTATTATGTCAATTTATTTTTAAGGGGGTACTAGCTTTAGTTCTCGTCGTAGTAACCAAGTTGGTTTGAGCGGTCGTCGTTCTTTTTGTTCAGCGTACCCTAGCATTTCCTAGTTTCGAGGACGAAACTATTTTTAAGGGGGTACTGTTGTAATAACCGCTATTTTTATAAATAAGAGAAATAAAGTTTTCTTAAAATCCTTATTTGTACAACGATCAAAATGTCGTCAATAGTAAATTCCTCGCTCATTTAAGCGTAAAACTCGTTCAAATTCAATTATGGAAAAACGAGCCTTGATATTAAATTATTATTTTGAAATAAATTATTCAAGAATATAAGAAGATTGAATTAAGAAAAAGAAATTTAATGAAAAAGAAAATAATTAACAGACGAGTAACAGATACAATAATCGGGTAGTTATTTCTTTTATTAATTAAAAACCAACCTATTAATAGCCCTAAATAAAAAGGGAAATTAAGGGAAGCAATTAGGACTCGAACCCCAACCTTTCCGACCCCTTTCCTTTCTTTTACCAGTTGAACTGCGGGAGTTCGTTGTTGAGATTGGAACGCAGCCGTTTTTTTCGGAAAGCCTGAAAGAAGATTAGATCAAAATTCTGCCATTCAATGGGTGTTTGCCAGCAAATCGATCTTCTGAACAGAGGAAATCAGCCGAAAAATCTTGCCATCATTACACCACGATTATAATATATATATATATACATATGGGGTAGTTTGTCTGATTCAAACTAGCAACCCCCTTCACGTTCTGTTCACACTTGCACCGAGACCCCCCCCCGTTCACTTCGGTTCGCCTCTTCCGCCTCCTCGTTCGTCATCACCATCGCGACAAGCCGTCACCATCGCAGCTAGACGTCGTCGTCGGTTCCTGCTCGTCATCGCCGCCAGCCATCAGTCGCCATTCCGCCGACTTCCCGACCGCTGTCGCCGCCCCTATGCCAGCTCGTTCTCTGGCCAACGTCGCTCCTGCCATCAGCCGGCATCAACCGCGCGCCGCCCTGCCCGCAGCCGACGTCGCCGATCGCTGCCCTGTTCCAGCTTGACCTCTCCCGCCGCCGCTGCCTCCGGTGTTCCGCCCTGCCGTTCGTCGCCGTCCACTTCCAACCGCCTCTGCCCACCGCCTGCTCGCCGCCATCGCCTCTGCCCGCCACCGAGTCGCCGCCGCCGGTGGTCGTTCGTGGGTGTCGTGTTGTTGCCGGCCATTGTTGTCGTTGTTGTGTGTTGTGTTGTTCGGCCAAGCTACGTAGAAACAGAGCAAGGGTAAGGAAAGTACCCTCCGTTTCGTTATATATTGTTAATGGATCGGACTTCTATTTTTGGGTTGATCTATACGCGTAAGTATAGGTTTTAATTTACTCAATAAATAAAGCCCATCGAGTTAGCGACTAAAATCCGAAGATTCTAGCAATTAAATGGACTGCCAATGGTAGAGTTGGGTACTAATAAAAATAGGATTATTCCTAAGAAAAATTTGAAAAGGGCCTTAATAAAATTATTATTAAGAGGTAAAATGGTAACTAAGTTGTAATTAGAAAATCAACTAAATATCTATTTATTTAAATTACTTTTATGGTGGAATATTAAGTTGTTAATATTAAAGTTTTAAGATCATTTTATAAAGGATATAAGGTAATATTTTTGGTAATCGTTGAGTAATAATTATTCATCATCAACAAAAAAATAGTTAACTTCACTTCTCGGGACGTTACGAGATTTATATTAAAAGGAAATATTTTTCTTTATATCGAGAAGTAAATTAAATATTAATTTAATTTGTGTTCGCTCGTTTTAAAATCGCGCATAATTAGGTCGGGTCCCCGAATCGTCATAGAGCCGAGAAACAATTTCCGTAGGACGCAATCCTCGAAAATCCAAGGCAAGTGGTTTGGTTCTCTTCTTCACGACTTCGTACATGCAAGTGGATGGTTCTCTTTTCATATTCTCTATATATTCGATAATCGTTAATTTCTTTCCCATTATCATATCCATTTTTGTTGGGAACACCTTGTTTGCTAAATAAAATGAACTTAGGGTTATTTACTGTTTAGAAATAATGACCCCATTGTTACTTACATTATCGTACTACGCTAGCCCATGGACTTAGGACCGATGATTGTGGCCTCTGATTGTTTCAAGTCTCTTTTCGAGACTTTGCTATGGACTAGGATAGTCATTAGGGGTGAGAGACTTGTCTCTGCTACACCTCTTAAAAAGATGTATTAGGATGTACCTATACCCTAATACTGGGTCATGACTCTGCCTGCTCTACAAGCGTAGAGAGGTGACAACACCCTAGCTAGGTGTTAAGGACTCCGTCCTTCTTTGATGTGGCCCTTGACCCGTTTTGGGTTGCTGCATCTAAAAATCTATAACTGAATGCACTGTTTGGTCATTAATGAAAGATAAGTGCCTTATGCACAACAATTGATGAACGAAGGATGTATTGGGTGTGGCCCTTGACTCTTATGAGTTGCCACATCCGAAAAACCGTTAGAATAAAGTGTATTGTTGAAATTGAATTGTTTCTCGTAAATCTTGATGTGTATTAATAAGTTCCCAACAAAATCTTAATCATCTTTCCTTCCTAGGAATCACTTCCTTGTGATTTCCTATTCTTAAAAGAAAGCGTTATTCACCTCCCTTCGGATTCGTTCCTTTTACCTGAGTTATATTCGAAGGAAACCTCATCCTCTAAATTATATCACACTCTCATCTCAAAAGAACCCGATTCGTCGTGCATCGCTCAGTACCCTTTAGACCTTGATGCCGGCATACTTAGCCTTTTAAGAACCTAGTCACATTCTACCACTTGCTTAGTCTCGCGTTAGACTAATACCACTTTCTTTTCTTCCCGACATTGGTCGGCTGGTATTTCTTGCTTTTATGGAAATATCAGGAAGTAAAGACAGGTTTGCCGAAGACCCAAAGACGAAGACTCGAGGATTTAAAGGAAGGAAGATTTTCAAGAGGTTTCAAGTTATTTTAAACATTTTGGAATTTCCTATTTTGTTTTTGTGAAGAATCTTTTAACCGTCATTTTATTTCCGCTGCAAAACAATTTATATGTCTTCTTCACTCAAACATTGTTATTTTGTATCATTGATCATTGACTTCCAATCATGTATCGAACATTGGATCACTTTTGATGTAATATAAGTTCAATATGTTGTTTTCTATGAACCGAGCTATGTTACCAACCGCCTTGGGTGACTTTAGATGGAAAAATCTGAGGTCACTGGCATGTAATACCCTGGGGTTCAAAATAGGGGTGTTACAACAAAAAAAAAAACGTACCTATATGGAAGCAATCACCAACTTAATTTGGCATGATCAAAATGCTAGCTTATGGAGAATCTTCTTGTGGACCGGCCCATTTTGTTTCTTCAAAAAAGAAGAAGAAAAAGAAAATTCAAATCCAAGTGTGATTTGCATGCATAATTATATACAAGAAAGGTTTACATGCAAATGATCAAGTGATCTCTACACGTCAAATTAGCTCCAAATGCATCTAAGGCCATCAAATGGCAAGTCAAGAGAAGTTAGATGAAAGGCATGATATCTCGATCAAAGTGGTATAAACAGCCGCATGGAAAAGTCCGAAGCCCACATGCAAAGAGGCTTCCCATGCAAAAGTAAATAAAGATAAGGATTGTAACCAATGAAGATACACGGAAGTGATATGAAATCCAATTAACTAGAAGTATAGGGTCTAATAAAGGGATAACACATATAACCAAAGGATTTGAGCATGCCATAATTAGGTTTACGTTCATATAAGCATTCAAATGGTGACTTGTGATCTAAAGTTGGAGTGATTGTCCGATTATTAAGGTAAACAACAGTGTGAAAGGCGTTTTCCCAAAATTGTTTTCGTAAAGAAGCATGAGCGAGTAATGCCAAACCCTTTTCAACAATAATGCGATTACGTCGTTCTGGATAACCATTTTGTTCAGGAGTATATGGACATGAAACTTTATGCATAATACCATTTGTTTGTAGAAATGTGGAGACATTACGGTATTCACCGCCCCAATCGGTTTGAAAAGCTTTGATTTTCTTGGAGAATTGAGTCTCAATCATCTTAATGAACAGTTGAAAGGTGGCAAAAACTTGAGATTTTATGGTAAGGAAATATACCCAAATAAACTTGGTGCAATCATTAATCAAAGAAATATAATAACGACTGCCATTTATTGAATTTAAGAGAGAAGGTCCCCACACATCAGAATTAATTAAATCAAAAGCGTTCTTAGCATGCTCAATACGACTAGGTAAGGACAAACGATGACTTTTACCTAGCTGATAAGAACTACACACAAAATTCAATTTATTGTTCGAAATAGGTAAATCATAATCAGAAACAAGACGACGCAAGATCGACTCATGAGGATGAGAAAATATGTGGTGCCGGCAATCAAGAGAGGCACGGACACCAAGGAAGACTCGAGGAGACGACACAGACGATGGCAATCGATGGAGACCATTCTCAATCTCACCCCTTAGTATTGTTTGGCCCTGTAAATTCTTAACACAACAGTGAGTGGGATGAAATTCAAGATAAACAATATTGTCACGAGATAATTGCGAAACACTGATGAGATTTTTGTCGATTTTTGGGACAAATAAAATTTTATTTAAAAGAAGGTGTTTACTGGTGTTTTGTAATGCAGAGAGACTAGAATGCCCTAATTTTGTAATGGGAAGGGACTCACCATTCCCGACCATGAGATGGTCGTTACCATCATAAGGGGCCTGGATGGACAACTTGCCAAGGTCACTAGTCCAATGGTGGGTTGCGCCGGAATCGATGACCCATGGGTCATAAAGGGCTGACGGTGAAGGCGAAGAAGGGGCGGCGACTATGTGGGCTGCTAGGGATGATGCAAACTGCACGCGTTGGGCGGCGTCACAGTTGGTGGCCTGAAACTCGGACAAGTTGAAGCGTTGGTGGCAGTTATGCGCTTCATGCCCTAGACGACGACAGATCTGGCATTGAGGGCGAGTGGAGCGCTCCTGATAACCAGCCGCTGCTTGTGGAGAAGAAGAGTGGGGTTGATGTCGATTGGAGGGGGCACTGGTCGGAGTCGGACGAGATCGTCGGGAACGGCCGGCGTAATTAGCCTCAGGAAGTGGTGGGTCGATGGGATTGGATTCTTCTTCAAGCCTCTGTTCTTCCTGAAGGAGCATGCCAAGGAGATCTTCACTGGTGACATTACCACCGTGCATAGTCAGGGCAGCGCGGAAGGAGCCATAGGCTGGACCAAGACCATAGACGATGTAGGACACCAGGTCTCGGTCATTGATAACATATAGACATTCAGCAAGGGCTTGCTTCTTCTTAACATATTCAATAATAGAGAGCGAACCTCTTTGGAGAGTTTGGAGTTGATGTCGGAGATGCATCTGGCACGCATTAGTTTGGGCGTGAAAGAGACGCTCAAGTGTCGACCAGGCACCAGACGATGTCTCAACACGATTGAGAAGGCCGAGCATAGTAGTAGACAAGGTGGACTTGATCCAAAGGAGAATGAGACGATCTTTGTATAGCCAATCATCATAGGCGGGGTTGGGAATCGTCTTGGCCGGAGTCTCTGAAGAAGCAATTTTAGCAGACAGAACCGGGATGAATTTTGCAGGGGCAGAGCCAGTAGTGATGAAGGAATCCAGACGATAGGCTTGAAGAGCCGATTGAATGGTACTACTCCAAAGTGAGTAGTTGGCGCGATTCAATTGAACGTTGATGTTCGGGAAGTGAAACGCGCCATGTTGACCAGAGGCAGCAGCCAACAGTCGGCCGGATTTACCGGAGCCAGAGTTGAGAGATGCCGGTGTGAGGTCGCCGGACATTGTGAACGGTGGTGAGGATTGAAAAAATATTGGATCGAGATTAGGCTGATACCATGTTAAGCAATGAAATTGTAGGGAAAAGATTGATTCTCATTGATCAGCAGGACACAATTATATAGAGATTACAAAGATACTGAGAACAACAAAAACCCTAGTATAGAGTATACAATCTTCACTAGAAAGGAAGAAAGCAATATATGAAAGATAATATCCTTGTAGGATATGAAATCAAACGCAACAAAGGTGAGGAGATCAGATGGGCTGACAATGTCTGGACTAAGCTCAATACCCCCAGAGTAGCCTTCATCAACTGGAAGATTCTGAGCAATGGAGTGGCCACTAGGGATAAGCTGCAGGCCTGGGGCCTCACTACTGATGCTAAGTGCTTGCTTTGTAACAGCTCTGTGCAAGAATCCAGCTCCCACCTTTGGTTTGAGTGTTGTTACTCCAAGAAGGTGCTCAATAATGTTTTGAAATGGGCAAAGTTTGGCAGAAGATGCACCAACATAGATGACTGGCTTGAGCAATCACATGCTCTCAGAGGAAGAAAGGCTTTCAAGTTTAACTTGTGGAACCATTGTCTAAGTGTTGTTGTCTATTACATTTGGAAAGCGAGAAATGAGAAGCTGTTTAACCAGCATGAAATTGATGTTAATGATTGTAGCATTATGTGTCAGAGGCACATTAGAAATTGTTGTAATGCTAGGTGGAAAAGTAGATCGAAAGATTGTAGAATGTTCTTGGAGAGAATTGAGAGTGGAGATCTTGTAAATAGCTAGTGAGAACTAGCAAATTTTGTAACCGTCCCTTTTTAATACAATTAACCGTTTACTTCAAAAAAAATATCCTTGTAGGATATTACGGTTAATAGTATTCCAGGCTCCTTGTTTATGGACGGGTGCTTTCGCAGGTACCTAATCTCTCATCCTTGTTGTGTAAATTTGTTAGCAAATTCTATTCCAAACGTACATATGACCTCCTACTTGAGCATGGTACTCTTGTTTAGGTGGTCACCATCTGGAAAGGTCTCCACCGAATGAAGGTGTATGTTGTCTCTCTTGGACAGAAAAATAACAACAACAGTTGTCCCGTGAAGGTCTTGTATGTTTTGGATAGAAATAGTCAAAATCGAGTTTTTAATGTCCAACAATGAGGTACACATGGGTCCGGTTCCGGAATCGTTGGTTCCCAGTTCTTCATTTCGTGAAACCGGAAGCGGAATCGATCCTTAGCCGATTTTTCGGTTCAAAAACCGTTAAAATATTAATAAACAAACATACATAGAAATGCTTCACAAAAGTTTGTCTTATCTTATTTGTAAATCGAAACTGACGATCTGTTCATCAAGAACTAGATAAATATTGTATTCATACACAAAAATAATGTTAAACCTAAAAATATAAAAAAAGTTCAAAATCAATGAAGAATGTGCAACAAAAACTCGAACCATAAACAACAAGTTTTGAGGCATAATTGATCATAATGATGAACAGTTGGTTTGTTTTTACAAACTGCGCGCATCCATCGAAAATAGATTTTTCAAATAATTGCGAAAAATACGGGGAAAATTCTACCATGCTGTTTTATACCCCTTTAAATGAAAGTTGAATCTGAAACGTCGATTTTTTTAGGGAACGCTCAAGAAATATTCTTATGTCTCACGGCAACAGTCTTTCTCACATGAGTCTTTATGCTTTTTTTTAATATCAGAATTAGGAGTCTTTATTTTATTTTTTGTCGAAAAAATATGAATCTTTATGTTAAATCATAACTAACATTGTTTCTTTGGAAGAAAACAAATTTGAGAGAGATTATTTAGCAAAAAATGCTCTCTTCTGTCTACTTGATTCTTCTCTTCTGAACATAATTCATGTCCTCGAGGCCCCCTCCGACGTGCTCGTCCGAATCAAACTTGTCCTAAGACGATATGTTATTGGATCCTAGGGAGGAAGATCATTCTCTGAAAAACCAATCATAGTAACGGATACCTTGGGAAAATTTGGTGGTAACCGTGACTGATTCCCAAGGCCCAAGGGCGAACAATCATTCATGATGAATTCATTGAAAGCAAGGTCAAGCTATATTTTTTGGAAGTTGAAGACATTGACCCAACGATTTCCATTTCCGAGGATGTGATGGAGGCTTTGGCTTTGGTTTGGAAATGATTGTTTGTGGTGAAGCTTCTTGGCAGTCCAGAAATCCTGTTGCTTTCTCAATTATGTAGAAGAAAATCTGGGAGATGTGGCGATCCAGTACGTGTTATCAAATCCTCCATGTTTTTGTTGGCTACTACTTAGTCAGATTCAGTAGAGAGGATGAGGATGACTACCTAAGGGTCCTAACTAAAGGTCCATGGACGATGTTTGGTCATTGTTTGACTGTTTGAAGTTAGTCTCCTATCATTAGAACGTCTGATTTGATCAAGACCGTAAGACCATCCAATCTCATTTTGTCTTTATATGAAGAAAAAAATTCTCATGATGGTGGCCGCTGGAATTGGTCGCCTGATTAAGGTTGATCTGAAGACGCTGTATACGAATCAAGGTAGGTTTGTATGGACCTGTGTTAATATCGATCTAGAGAAGCCGCTGAAGGGTTCTATTAACATCAATGGCCGTGGGTTTCAGAGACCTGACAAAGTATGGAAGTTTTCCATGTTGAAGATTTGAATCAGGTTAACCAGATCTTCAACAATGGTTTATTCCAATCGAAAAATAATTCTTCTCTTTTGGGGCTGGAAAGAACATTGGGATGTCTATCCAGGCACCCGATGGTCACCATAGGGATCGCCCACCGAGCCAGGCCATGATTGATGAAATGGGTCACTTGGTGGGGATGGTGTTGTCCTATACAAACTACTCAAAATTAGCAGCCGTGATGATGTCTCCATAATGGCGAAATGTAAATTAGCCAAAGACCAAACTTGATTATCTCTCATTCTCCTTTCTCTATCATTTATTTGTCTATGATGTTTTTCATCCAAATATCCATTTTTTCACGTGAAAAGCCTTAGCAAAATTAATCTCATTCAAAAGTTTTGGTGAATGTAACTTAGCAAAAATTTTAAGCTATTTAGATCACATCTTAATTAAAACATAGCATGGTAGCCCTATACACTAGATACCTTGTAGAATGTAGAAAGGGTACTGATCGTATTCATACTATTATTATGTATATTCAATGTATATATGTGTGTGAATATGCAACAAAATGCATATTCAAATTAATCAATATCTATCTATCTATCTATCTATCTATCTATCTATTACTATATACTAAAGCGGAAACAAATTCTACCACCATATTGTGCCACATCACCCCCTTCTTTAAAAATCTATCTTATTAAATCTTGACTTTAACATAATTTTATACATACTTAATTAAGTATTAGTTCTATCTTAGAAGTTGAGTTGGTTAATTAATAATTCTATCCAAATATATAAATCTCTATCTTATCATTATACACGTTTTATTAATGCATAGATCTATCATAAACCTTTTATTTAGAAAAATATTTTTTCGTCATAATCTATAAATCATAATCATAATATTTTACCCATTTAATTAAATATCATATTAACTTTAAATTAATTTTTCGTAATTTTATTATGGTATTTTTTTAAATCATCAATGATAGCAAATTCTACCACTATATTTAAGAAAAATATTCATTCTATTAAAATAATATATTAAATAAATTTTTACTATCATATCATATTAAAATATCAATAAAAAATTAGATGTTATTTTACCATATATATATATATATCACTAATACTGCATATTGATTACGCTTTAGAAAAAAAAGATAGATTTATTAATTAAGATAATAACTCGTTATCATAGTTCATTACATATTTACATATTTATTATTTACTTAGTTTTTCAAAAAAAAAACAATAACATATATACGAGATAATTTGGTTTTCTATTTAACTTACTAAACATTATCTATATCTTTAGTATTATAATATATTAATCCGAGTTTTTATTTAACTTATTAATTTTATTATATATGTTAGTTTACATAATTTTATTTAAATTCCAAAAGATTTGTATTAGTTGTTAACAAAATGTGATAATGCATCTTATCTTGTGTCATTTCCCTCAATTATTTAAATATATGTTTATATATTTATAAAAAGTAAATATATAAATAAAATTTTATTTATATATATGATGATATAAAAGAATTATGTCATTTTATAATCCAAAAAATAAGCGTTGTTTTAAAACAAAGTATACATATGATATTATTTATAATTGTTATAGTAAATTCATATACAAAACAATAAATAAATAAACAACACCCCCGTACAAGATACGGGTCATTTGCTAGTATACTTCTAAACCTGAAGCAGTTAAGGACAGTTTTGTCATTTAGGTTTTATAAACCACTCACCATATTTTTAATAAGTGATTTTTATAGTAATTTTCTAACTATTAATATTTAACAAGTTATATAAGTAGATATTTACATGGTAGTTTCTATCTTAATCTTCCAAATAAGATATATATGTGAAGATCTCACCTAATATTGATTTTCTAAATCCAAAAATTTATCAAGCTGAACAAGAATATATCTAACAAATATGTAGCTTGAATAGGTAGTTACAATTTGGTCATACTTCATACGTGGTCATACTTCATACGTATAAGTAGAGCATGTGTTCATATTTGATATCATATACTAAATTGTATCAGCGTGATATTATTTTTTCTATTAAATATATTTGATATTATCATCATTTAAGTCATTTAAGTTTTTTACATTACAATATCAATATAATTGTGTTTGGTTTAATATAAGTATTTTAAATATCATACCTTCAACAATCTATTGTCGATCATTATATTTACTAACAATATAATAAAATATTGACAAATTAACAAATTAAATTAAATTTTTAGGGATGCGAATATTGAAATGCACAAATTACTTTATAATTTTTAATCCTAAATATTCACAATTATATCAAATACATGTGGACATGATTTTATAACATAAAATATTCTAAAAATAGTAGGTTCATGCCACTAAAACTAATTAATTAACCGATTCTAAATGTTGTGGGTTTCACAATACTTATCGGATTCAAATAAATTATGTACTTAATTTATAATACTTATATCATATATAAATTAATATATGCTAATTTTTATTTGAAAATCCCGGACAAGGCCCAGGTTATAACTAGTTGGTATCTATATCCGAACATTTTACAATTTTACAATTATTTTCATATTCAAAATATATATCTTCATATTCACTATTAAGTACTATTAAACATTCAAATCTATGATTACTCGTATTACAATTAATTGATAGCTATATCCTAATATTTTATAATTGCACAATTTTATACGTATACTAAGAGTCATATATTTTCATATTCACTATTCAATATCAAACATTCACATCCTTGTTCACTCATGGTCAAACTAATTGGTAGTTTTATTCAAGTATTTTGCAATTGTATAATGCTATGCGTATATTCCAATTAACTCTATTCCTTCATATTCAATATTTAATATCAAATATTAAAATGAACGTAGAAACAAATGATTTGAATTTGGGAAACATACTAGTGCATAATAAGACACGCTAAGTTGAATATGTGTAACAATCAATTGACTATAAGTCTATAAACAACCGATGCACATTCTTTTCTACAGTATCATATAGAGCAACCTCTTTATTCCAACTTGACCTATTCCAACAACCCACAATTCTTAACTTGCGAGTTTCAAGGATTTGATATATTTCTTTTTGGTAGAATTCAAGGATTTGATATGATTAGCGTGTACAAAATAATGATGGTTATGTTATTTGAATGGTAATTTAAATTATCAAACTAATAACGATAGGTTAATGATGTTGATCGATGAAGAAATGGTCAAGATGTCGACGCTTAAAATTCCAGCTGGCTTTCTCATACAGTATATGGTAATCAACTGGTTTACTATTGAAAAAACGTTCACTCGCCACATGAAAAAACCTCGTCTTCAGGATATGGTCAAGCGTCAGCTGACTTTCTCATACTTTTGTTTTGGTCAGAACATATGCCCTATACTACCACTGATGTACTCCATAATAATTGCACAAGACGTTCGACCAAAAAAAAAAATTTGCACAAGACAACGTTCCCATAAAGCGAGTACTAAGGTTTTGAGCTATGAACCCACAACTTGTTACGCCACTCGCCATATGGTTTATATCATGCCTTATACCGCCTTCACTGGCCCGAGAAGCTGGCGTTGGTCAGGCAGGTGACCCCATTTTTGTAAGGCCTGGCTGTCAGGATACGTGCGGAACAGTCGATGTCCCTTAATTTCCCCTTCGGTATTGGTGCCGGTTGCTTCCTCGACTTTTGGTTTGAGATCGAGTGCAGGTCTAATGGCTCCCAACGCGTACCCTTCTTACCCAGACTCAAAGCTGAGGTGGAATACATCCAAACATCACCTAGATTCTTTTTCCAGTCAATAACCGTGCGAATCGCTCCCTTGAGTGGGTGCACTGCAGATGGACAGCACCAAGAGCTAAGCAGTAGTATTGACTTGAGGGGAGGACCTTACGCATTCTCGACCAATAACGTCTTTGTAATGCAAGGATGCGCAGGCAGCGCAATCTTGGTTAACCGAACCGTTGGAAATACTTTGGCCGGATGTGCCACCGTTTGCCACCCCAACAACACCAACGATACTTTTTCAACCAAAAACTGTCTTGGTGTTGGCTGTTGCCAAACAAACGTGTTTCCGTCGTCCTTCTCTAATGACTTTAGTGATCCTGTTCAATCCTATGATATAGTTTTCAGCCAACAATCGTCAAGTGAAAGGCGAAACTGCCTTGTAGCCGCTTTGATGTCGGAGGGCTCTGTCAAGAAGTATGTTGGGAAGCTGTCAACTTGGAATTCGTCCACTGCCCCTCCGGTAGAGCTGTCATGGGGTTGGGTTAGCCATGTTCAGCCTGATCCCAATCCTTACTCAATCTGTCAACGTAGCGGAGTAGCTGTGTCTTGTTCTTGTGAAGAGAACTTTTACGGGAATCCTTGTGTCTTAAATGGATGCCAAAGTAACCTTTTCTCTTCCATTTCAATCATCATATATTTGATCATAACTAATTTTCCGCCCCTGCATATTTGTTTCGCAATTTCATCTTGTTACATTCTTTTCATCAGATCCTAGAGAATGCAAAAGATGTCCTGGGAGGTGCGGGGGCAGCCCTGGAAATTATTATTGTAGGGACACCAACAACTATGATGCCATTATAGGTAGTCAAGGGAATCTTGATTCACATATAATTACCTCAGCTTTTTTACAACTCAACATTCGTGGACTTAATTGTACATCTTAATTTGCTTAATCTAAGAGAGATTCTTGATTGTTTGATGCAGGGCTAAGCACTGCCATGGGAGTATTATTGTTTGGGATCGGTTGCTATGGGCTCCATCGTTTGATCAGAAGGGAAAGGGAAAAGAAGCGTAGAGCTGAATTTTTCAAGCGAAACGGCGGTCTGTTGTTGCAGCAACAGTTGAAGGAAGCTGGTGTTACAAAGAGGACTAAGATATTCACTACAAAGGAGTTGGAAAAAGCCACAGATAGCTTTAATGAAAACCGAATACTGGGTCAAGGCGGACAAGGAACGGTGTACAAAGGTATGTTGTCTGATGGGAGAATTGTTGCAATTAAGATGTCCAAAATACTGAGTGAGGTTCAGTTAGAGCAGTTTATCAATGAGGTAGTTATTTTATCTCAAATCAACCATAGGAATGTGGTTAGGTTGTTGGGATGCTGCCTAGAGAGAGAAGTGCCTCTTCTCGTTTACGAGTATGTCCCCAATCGGACACTTTCTGATCATATCCATGATCATGATGATGATGGTGACGATTTAGTCATTAATTGGGAGATGCGTTTAAAGATTGCCACAGATTCAGCAGGAGCTATTGCATATCTACATTCATCTTCATCAACACCTATATATCACAGGGACATCAAATCTGCAAACATTTTGCTAGATGAAAAATTCAGAGCAAAAGTTTCTGACTTTGGATCTTCCAAGACCATCGCCATGGATCAGACACACTTGACTACTCTTATCCAGGGTACAATGGGATATTTAGATCCAGAGTACTTCCAGTCATACAGATTTACTGAAAAAAGTGACGTCTTCAGCTTTGGGGTTGTCCTACTGGAACTTTTGACACGGAAGAAACCAATCTACAGGTCAGAAACTATGGAGCCTAAGAACTTGGTCACCGAGTTCTTACATGTAATGGAAAGTACCTCCAATTTGTCTAACATCTTAGACCTTGAAGTTGTGAATGAGGCCAAAGAAGAGGAGTTGATGGTTGTCGTTGACCTTGCCAAATGCTGCGTAAGTTCATCTGGGAGCCTAAGGCCTACAATGAAAGAAGTAGCAATGACATTGGAGATGATAGTCAAACACCCCGAAGAAGGGCCTACTCCCGACCAACCGGTTTTTAATGAGGAGCAATTCTGTGAGAACGCCATGGCTGCTATAACTGGTGCAGATTTCATTTCCAATCCAATTTCTGCTGGTGCTAGAAATCCCCTCTGCAATGATGCTCAGCCCCTGCTGCCATATACAATATGATTTTGCATCCGGAGATAACAAGATCGGGTGGCATGAAAATTCAGCCTGTTTTCTTCCCATATCATAGTCAAAGATATTATCCAATCAGTAATCTTTATCTGTATATCACATGATGCGTGTCTATATACCTACACTAATTTGTTGTGGTTTTGCACCTTTTACGAAAAACGCTACGGTTGTGTTGTTGAAACGAGTGTTATAGCACACAGTCGGTTGTCCAAACGTATGAATTGTTTTTTTTGATAGTCGTATGAATTGTTAGTACTAGCCTGTTTGGATAACCACTTAAAATGTATTAAAATACATTATGGTTGATTTAATGTATTAAATATTTAAATTGTGTTTGGATGAATAAAATGATGTATTATGTTTATCTTTTATTTTAGACAAAAGAAATTATTTGCCCCCATTTTTATGGGGAAGAGGGGGCGGAGAAGGATCTAGATTAGAGGTGGAGAATGATTAAATTGAATAATGTATTAAGTTGGTTAAAAATCAAACACACTTTTGATTCATATTGTATTATTTTGAAAAGGCATAATGTAGTTTAAACTTTAAATCAAAACTAGTTTAACCCCGTACATGGTACGGGTAATATGATTATAAATCCAGTTTAATATAGATATGCAATATATATTTAACTTTGTATTATGATTAGTGTTTCTTTACCAATATTAAATCAACTCATAATATAAATAAGTTGGATTTGTTTAAAAATTACTTTATGATAAATATCACGTTTTATTAAATAGTACTCCAATATTTATGGGAAGATTATAACTAATATTGGTAAATTTTAATTTTCGGGATAATTCATAATTTTTTGTAAATATTTTTACGGGATAAGATTTTATGAGATTTTAACTACCTAATTTATATAAAAGAGGGCCCGACTGATTATTTTATTATTGAAATGACACGTGGCGCAAATTTTTATGAGGACATTGTCTCCGCTTTATACTATAGGTAGTATAGATAATGCAAAATAATACATAATGCAATTTAATGCATGAGAATCCAAACAGACCTTAGTTGTTACGGATTAAACAATTAACTTTGAGTGCATATAATCTCTACTTTGCGCCTAATGTGTTTTTTTTTTTTTTTTTTTTTTGTCGAGGGTACTACCCATGGGAATCGAACCGAAGACCTCTGGGTAACTTTGAGTGCATAAGATCCTTGAAATCTCTACTTTGCGCCTAATGTTACACCGGTCGTCTTTGGCCGCTATTAATTAGACCTAGGGTTATATTAGTCCTTGTATTATATTGTAGCTTGGGGAGCAAGCTAGGGCACATGCCTTGTATTCTATATATACACGGTTACGTGAATGAGATAGCAAGCAATTGTTTTGCCCATAAATCCAATTCTCCAATCTTATCAGCGGCCTTCACTACCAACCACAACCATTCAACTCCCACGTTGTCTCGCTTCTTTGGCTTGTCAAATGCGGGTTCTCTCTGACTCTCTAGCCGTCTTGGACTCAATAAGGACTCAGCCTTTATTTTTTGCATTTTGTTAACCCTTCAACAGTACGTAGATGGGCATGAAACGAAATACTTCCAAAGCTAATCTGCCTATCTCAAGAAAATTTTCATACTCGGGGACATTTTGCGACATTGATAGTAACATATTTTTTTTTTTTGTGAAACATTGATAGTAACATATGGTTAATTATTAGACATGTCATACATGATACATGGTTGAAATTTATTCCCACTGTAAAAAATTTCCTCCATCGTTGCGTGTACTCTCCTCACTTACCTTCCTTTGATTTGAAAGTCCACACTTTTTAACCGTAGTTTCAAGGTTGTGATATGGTCAGCTTGTACAAAAGGATGGATTATCATAGTAATAACGATGCGCTATGGAGGTTGTTGATCAACAAGGAAACGGTCAAGATGTCGACGTCAACAAGCCAGCTGGCTTTCGATTTGATTATATTTTATGTAGTCGGTTTGAAGGGTCTTCTTGACTTCTTCTAGTACTAATAAAATGAAATAAGTGTACCTTTCCACCAACGGAATAAAATATAAGTGAATTAAATGCACCTTACTTACGCTACCATGTAGTACCATCCATTGATGCATTTCATAATTGAACAAGGCAAGACCCGCAAAGCGAGTGCACGACGGTTTGTGACGCCATTTGCCATGTAGCCAGTAGCAATTCTTATGATACTTTTACTGGCCCTAGAAGCGGAGGTTGGTCAGACAGGCGAGCCCATTTTCGCAAAGCCGGGGTGTCAGAGTATGTGCGGAAACATCGACATCCCTTTCCCATTCGGAATCGGTACCGGGTGTTTCCTCAACTCGTGGTTTAAGATCGATTGCAATAACACATACCCGCTTTCTAACGGCTCCCAATTCAAACCCTTCTTGTCCAAACTCGGGATCGAAGTCATGGAGTTCAACCGTGGATATTTAAGCAGCTTTAAAGTTGGCATGCCTCCCCTGAACGTTTGCAGCACAGACGCACAATCCCATAAGCTAGGCAGTATTGACCTCAGAGGAAGCCCATATGAGTATTCAGCAGGCAATGATCTTGTGATGCAGGGTTGTGCAGGCAGCGCGATTCTCACCGACATTACCCACGAAACCGCGGCAGGATGTGCCACCATTTGTCAGGCCAACAACAGCAGAATGCCCACTAACAGCTGCTATGGAGTTCGGTGTTGCCAAACACCGGTCTCGTCTTCCTCCGACCACCTTGAATTTTACAACATAGAGTTCAACCGCCAGCTAGATGATGACCAAAATCAAGGTTGCCTTGCAGCATCTTTGGTCGGCAGTGTGTATGTGGATCAGTATATTGAGAAGATGTCAAGCTCAGATGCGTACTCTGTGGCCCCTGTACAATTGCTCTGGAGATGGGTAAGCAAAGAACAGCCTGATCACATTCCTAATGCCAGATGTACCCGTGGTTCTGATAAGTTCTGTGAGTGCAAATCCGGCTATTATGGAAATCCTTACTTGGAGAATGGATGCCAAGGTAAGCATAAGATCGCGCTATCTTCAAGCATTAATATTGTTGGGTTATAATTCAAATATCCAAAACATATTTTGGGTTAAAAAAGCCCAAAAGAGAGAAGGCCCAAATATTAGAAATGTGGAGATTATTATAAAATTTACTAGAATAAGTGGGAGTATTTGAAAATTAGTAGAAGATTAAGGAAAATTCTAGAGAATAGGAGAAAGTTAAGGACTAGAATTTTCTAAGCAAATATCTACCTTGAAATAGTTGTTAATTTCTAGAGTATTCCTACAACAACTATAAATAAGGGTTGATGTAGCTATTTAGAGCATCACTCAACTTAGAGTGATCATGTGTGAACAGTGGTATCATAGTTCCAAATACTGTAAATTTCACCGTCTTTGGCTTCTTAGTTCCGACGTCATTGCATCTTCTCTTGACAACATGTCCGTCTAAGATGCAAATATTCTTCTCATTCTTCTGACCTCGCATGAACAAGTGTCTCCCTTTGAGCACCTTACACCACTTGTATGTGCCAACAAGCCTATAACCTTTCGACATCATCATACCCAACGAGATAATATTAACTTTGCTTGAAAGCACGTACCTCACACCATGAAGAGTATGACTTGTATAGTTATGAAGTCTCATTGTCACGCTTCCGGTACCTTCAATCTTCAACTTCTCTCCACCAGGTAAGTTGAGATGTCCAAACTCTTCACCTATCTTCAAGGTGTCGAACATCGCTTGATCTCCACACACGTGCACTGAGGCGGCACTGTACATCACCCACTCTGTATTAGCAACCTCCTCACTCGTTGCTAAGTACACATCCTCATAACCAACATCATCGACCACATTCGTATTTGAGTCACCAGTCTTCGTCCGCAGTTCTCTCAACTTCAAGTCCTCCCTCACTTGGGGACACCTAGACTGCATATGACCCTTCTCCCGACAATAGTACCACACCACGTCACTCCAGTCCTTACTCGGACGTGAGCTACCTCCACGTCTCGGGTCTTCTCCCCCTCTTGACTGGTTCCTCCCTCGCTCCCTCTTCCTCGCAACTAGTATGCAATCTCCACCGGCATCATTAGCGTCACTCTTCATCACTCTCTCACTCTCCCGCAAAGCAATAGTCACCTTATCTAAGGTGAGGCATGTCCTTTTTACAAGTATCGTCTACACCAAAGACTTGTAGGACTTCGGTAGTGATGCTAGTAACAGCAACGCCTACTCCTCATCTTTAATCTTATCTTCTGCATTCAGTTGGCATACTAGTTGACTAAATGAATTAATGTGGTCGTGAAGATTACCTCCTTCATCCATCTTTAGTGAGCACAACTCCATCTTCAAATACAACCGATTCGTCAACGACTTCGACGCGTAAATACTCTCGAGCTTCTCCCACAACGCCTTCGGACTCGTCTCCTTCAACACGCTGAACTTAATCTCGGGAGCTAACGCCAACCGGATTGCACTCACCGCCTTTCTCTGGATTTTGCTCCATTCTTTGTCGCTCATGGAGCCAGGCTTCTCATCCTCCAAAGCATGATCAAGACCCTGCTGCACCAAGAGGTCTTGCATCGTACTCTGCCGCAACGTGAAGTTCATCTTCCCATCAAAGAGTGGGATCTCGAACGTCCTCGACAAGCCGGTCGCCATCACACTAACACGAGATCCTTCCGCTGACGAAATCTACCCGTATCTCTAACAACGACACTAACCAATCTGGCTTTGATACCACTGTTGGGAAATCTACCCTCCAAAGACTCTTGTACACCCACCCTAACCCGACCGAGACAAAGACACAATATTAAACGTGACTTTGTATTATATAGCGGAAATGTACAAGACTAGTTTATACGGGTGACTTGAGACTCTTTATTGTGTGGGACACTTCACTCTACAACTCTCACACACAACACACTTGATCGACTTGTTTTTGATCGATGCCTAATTAAGCTAGGTCACCTCCTATTTATACATGATATAAGTCGGTCACCACAAGCCTAGTATTCCACCGACCTTCACTGCATTCAAGATAGCTAATTATGCACTAAGTGCCTAGATCATTCTACATAATAACTTAATCTACCTTAATCTAGAATTCTCTAGTTGCTTCATGTGCTTGTGATCGGCTTCAACGTCCAACAAGCAATTTCTAGAAAATTCATGAGGCTCCTCCATTTGCTTATCTTGGGCCATTCTTCCATTAGCCCATTTAGACTCAATTTTAACCCATTAAGTATATGGATCATGAATTAATCCTAACAATTAACAAATATGATTGTTCTGTTTGATGAGCGTGGGCAACTTGATGATTTTGCCTTTTTCTTTTCTTTCGTTCAGTACCAAAAGAATGCAAGCACTGTCTTGGAATATGCAGCATACGGGGTTATACAAGAAGCGACACCAAGTACAACGATAAATACTATTGTGAGAGGAGTCCTGCAGTCATGATTGGTAAGAACAAATTGAACAATTTCGTCAACTTTTTCTTGGCTTAGAACCATAATCTGACGCTCAGGTTTAGCATTCTTCTATCCTACAACAAACTACATTTCTAAAAGCCTGACATGCAACTATGTTAAATCTCGGTGGGCCATATATGACGTGGGGGGTTCTCGTGCGCATATGCGCTGTAAGCCCGACACATAAGCACATGAGGTTCCACCCTAAAACCAATTGGCAATAGGGGGAGTAGCCCATGTACTTATATGGTGGGTGATTTATTGGGATTAGATTAGTCTCAACACGCCCCCTCAAGTGCAACTGCCTGGCTCCGCAATATGCCAGTTGCACTTGACGTCTCGTGCCTTAAGGCCGGCTAGCCAAATAGACCAGGAAGTCGGGACCCGGACCGAACAGGCTCCGATACCATGTTAAATCTCGGTGGGCCATATATGACGTGGGGGGTTCACACGTCGGTTCGTGCGCATATGCGCTGTAAGCGCGACACATAAGCACATGAGGTTCCACCCTAAAACCAATTGGCAATAGGGGGAGTAGCCCATGTACTTATATGGTGGGTGATTTAGGCTCTAAATCCCGATGTGGGATAAGATTAGTCTCAACAAACTATTATCATTATGACGTGTTCTCTATAATTGATTGTGTACATAAGCATGAGATAAAACCATACCCTTTTTATGCAGGACTTATCGTTGGTTTATGCTTTCTGGTTTCTGTAATTGGCTGTTGTATTCTTTACCGTTTCATTAAAAGGAGAAGGGAGATGCAGAGAAGGGCAAAACTCTTCAAGCGAAATGGAGGTTTATTGCTTCAGCAGCGTTTGCTAACTAATCAAGGTGTTGTGGAGAGAACAAAGGTATTCACAGTGGGTGATTTGGACAAAGCCACAAACCACTTCAACGAAGACCGGGTTTTGGGACAAGGAGGCCAAGGAACCGTGTACAAAGGAATGTTGTCTGATGGGAGTATTGTTGCAATCAAAAAGTCCAAACTGTTGGATAAAGCTCAACTGGAGCAATTTATAAACGAGGTGGTCATTGTGTCCCAAATCAGTCACAGAAATGTGGTTCAACTGATGCGATGCTGCCTACAGACGGAAATTCCCCTTCTTGTTTATGAGTTCGTTCCGAACGGAACACTTTATCAACATATCCATGACCCCGATGAAGATTTTGTCCTTAATTGGGAGATGTCTCTAAGAATCGCAGCAGAGTCGGCTAGTGCTATCGCGTATTTGCATTCTTCTTCGGCCACTCCAATCTATCATAGAGATATCAAGTCTTCAAACATACTATTAGATGAAAAATACAGGGCAAAAGTGTCTGACTTTGGATGTTCAAAGACCTTTGCGATTGACGAGACGCACTTGACCACCCTTGTCCAAGGCACACTTGGATATCTAGACCCTGAATACTTCCAAACCTTTCAGTTTACAGAAAAAAGTGACGTTTATAGCTTTGGGGTTGTCTTGTTAGAGCTTATAACTAGAAAGAAGCCCATTTACAAGACGGCTGAATCCATGGAACAAAAGAACCTGGTCACTGAGTTTGTGTTTTTCATGCAAAACTCTAAGTTGTGTGACATCTTGGACCTTGATATTACGCGGGATGCCAAGGAAGACGAGCTAGCGGCTGTTGTAGACCTGGCAAAGCGCTGTGTAAGCTGGACTGGGAAATCAAGGCCTAAGATGAAAGAAGTTGCAAGGACTTTGGAGTTGATCATCAAATCCAGTTCAGTTGTTGCCACAAAAGAAAAGGTGACCCTTGATCGTGGGAAAAAAGTGATAATCGACGTGGATATTGATTAGTCATCTTCTCGATCACTTGCTTGCTAGTGCTTCCTTAGTCGTTGGACGACTGCCTTAAATCTCTCATACACATGATTTGATCTTGGTGACTCTTCTGTTCTCTGTTGATTAATGCGTGGCAACATGTTGTTCTAATAGGCGTTTGACTTCAGATGTTATATGTATTTATAATGAACTGTCTGTAAAACGTAAGAATGAAGTACTATGTATTCATGTTTTGAAGGGTGTAAGTTCGATGTAAAACACAAAGATCAACTACTACATCCGTACGGGTATAATATGAATTGAAACCAACTTAATTGATCCCATATTAAATATTGAAATTTGAATATTTACGCGATAATGCATATATAACCCAAATAAATCTATATCTTACTGTATTTGATAATACATCTTTTTATGTTTTGTTTGTAAATAAATAAAGTCATTCAATTTGATTCGGATTATTATATAAGATTACTTCCCCATTTAATATTTATTAAATTTTTGTGACGGTAGGAATGATTATTATGGTAGGAAATAGGAATGAATCATAGCCATTGGATAAGGAGAGATCAATTGCTCAAGAAAAAAGAGGGAAAAAAACGGCACAGACGTATTTTTCGGAAAACAGCACGAGCGTCCAGACTTTGTGCAACTCTATGGCCAATTTGTGCAACCGTATTTGTGCAACTCTATGGCCGATTTGTGCAGTCATATTTGTTCAACTCTATTACTTATTTGTGCAACTCTATGATCAATTTTGCATTCATGTCATATTTTATAGCAGTCGAAGTTCGTATAGTTTGTTTCGCTTTGACAATTTGTGCAACTCTATTGCCAATTTGTTCAACTCTATGGTCAATTTGTTCATCAATATTTGTGTAACTCAATAATCAAATTTGTGCAACTCAATGGTCAATTTTGTACAACTCTATGGTCAATTTGTTCATTCATATTTGTTCAACTCTATTGCCAATGTGTTGAATTCTATGATCAATTTGTACATCAATATTTGTGCAACTCAATGGTCAAATTTGTACAACTCAATGGTCAAATTTGTGCAGCTCAATGGTCAAATTTGTACAACTTTATGGTCAACTTGTTTGCGTGGAGCAACATCCATGTGAAAGTTTTCATAACTGGATGAGTTCAATAGATAAATTTCTAGCCAGAACGACTAACAAAACAATTACTTTCATTGGAAGGAGTCAAATTCATGTCTTAATTGAACAAAAGTCATATCTCTATTGCACAAATTCTTCTCCTAGTTGAACAAAATCATATCCTAGTTGAACAAACTGCTATCTCAATTGATGAATTAGCATTCATAACTCACAACAGTCAAATGTCGCCACAAGAAAGCCAAATCGATGAGCATATAATCCAATTTGCGAATTTCAAGATCAATATCCAATTCCATAACTCTATTTTTCCAAGATGAGCTTTCATAAAATTTCTCTCCCCTTTTGTTTTTCCAAGATGTGATTTGAGCACAATACAGATTTATCTTCAAAATAGGGCGGCTCAAACCACTTAATTAATCATCAATAGCTACATTCAGATTCTTCTCACAAGAGCAAGCGAATTACAAATTACTTGCTCAATCAATATCGATATCATCACAAAGTGTAATCGATTTACGCCACAATTAGTTAATTAATCAGCAATGCCAAAAGAGAAAACTGTAATCACACTGAATTCCAACAAAGCGACTAATCCACACGCACAAGAAACGAAGAACCGACGTCTATCGTAGCAGAAACGGGAAAGAACGGACCTCGGCAGAGCTTCCATCGCTTTTTTGCAGAGTTATTTTGCTGAGACTGCTGAGGCTGGTACCGTAGAACTCGACCTCGGCACAGCTTCCGTAGAACCTAACAACACAGCAACAACACTCAAACTAATCAATGGAACAGTCAATCGCTAGCGAAAGGCGAGTGAATTGAAACAGCAAGCTTTAGCTAGATACTGAATCACTCTATTGCAAGCGCTAGCGATAGTGCTATTGCTTGAATCTCGGACCATGTCATCAAACAGCGGCTGAATCCTCTCGATTACAAGAACCAATTAGAGAAGAAAGATCAGTCAATCGATTGATTACAGGAAGCAAGGAGAAGGAATCGGCTGGAAACGTGAAGAGGAACAAGAAATTGAACACGAGAATCGAGTTAAAGTTGGTTACACATTGAAAGCGATGGAATGAGGGGCGTCGGCGAGGGCGGAGCCATCCGATTCGGAGAAGCGGTGGCCTTTGGATTGCGAATCGGGAATCCCGAACACCGCCGATCGGGAAGAGGTCGAGGTCGAATTGGCGAGGCTCGGCACCGTTGTCGGAGGCCTAGGCTCGCGCCGAGAGAGCAAATCGATCAAGGAGGAGTTGAGGAAGAAGAGCAAATCGACCGGATCTTCGAAGCGGTGGCAGATATGAGATCTGCTTTACCGGGGCAACAGCTTCGCCGGGAATGGATTCGTCCGTTTGAGCTCCAAACAACAACATAATCAGTCTTCGGAAGACGGAAGCCGGCGACGGAACCACGGCGGAGGCGTCGCCGGAGGAGACAGATCTGGCGGAGGCGTTCACGGTGGATCTGCGCGGAGGCGGAAGCTCGGGGAGGGCAGGGGAGCAAACGGACGAGAGCTGTTATCCGCGATGCAAGCGTTTGTCGGTGGAGGTTTAAGGTTTTTTGTTTTTATTTATTTTGGGAATAAATGTGAGTATAAACGAAAGGCTGAGATTCATTCCTACCATGCCTACTATAAGACTCATTCTTACTTGATTCTTTCTCTTTTTAAAAATTATTTTATTAAGATTTTCATTTATTTTTAATAATATGCTTATTTATATTTTATTTATAAATATATAAAATTTAATACTAAAAATTATGGAATCCATTGTTTTAATTAATTATCTAGATTCATAACAATAATTTAAAAAATCTCTTTTACCTGAAATGAAAAACAGTATAATTATGTAAATAAAAATTATATTTTCTTAAAATAATAAAATTAGATAAGATTTCAAATACTGGATGAAATATCAATTGTAAATAAAGACTATTTTCAGAGGATATAGTTAAAAATATAACATTATTATTTTATTTAGTCTCGATGATGTGGCGCAAATTTTAACAATGACTTGAGTTCCGCTTTTTATGTATCCTATGTTTTACTTGGACTCCAATAAAAAAAAAAGTGTTAGTAGTTTGATGTTATGTTTAACTATTTTAACCCTTTATCATGTACGAACAACTTTAATAAATTTGTTAGACAAATCTCACTTATTTAAACAAAGATTTACATAAAATAATTTGTAAAATATTATAAAGATATTTATGTAATTGATCCAAAGTCTAAACATTCAAAATAAATATAAGATTTTTAACTAATAAATTTTATTAGATAAGGTAAAATCTTGTAAATCATTTGAAATCCACCTACTTTAATTTAAAAGATTGTGTTTAATTAATTTGGATATAGATGCTTAGAAAGAAAGTCCTATACATATATATAGTCTAGATTATTTTTTTATAAAAAAATTTGAATTATACAAAAATATATTATATTTGTTAAAAAATAGTTTCAAGATTATACTTTAGAAATTACTTTCCAATTTTATCATGATTTTTTATATAAATGAAAACATAATATTTTTAACAAATTAGACAAAAAAAATCAGATAGGTATAAGTAAAGTCTAGATTCTAATCTCCTTGACTATGCGTCGCCTTCATAAGGCACTCTATGGACTCAAATAGGCTCCTCAAGCTTGGTTTCATAAGCTCAAAGAGGCACTACTTAAGCATGGACTTCGGGGATATATTTCTGACTCATCTCTCTTTATCAAAAAGCATGTTGGTTATGTCATCTATGTTTTGATATATGTTGATGATCTTATTATTACCGGTTCTCATGCTCAGTTCATTGATGGCTTTGTACTTCGCCTGAATCGGGCGTTCTCGCTTAAGGATCTTAGTCCTCTTCATTTCTTTTGGTATTGAGGTTACGCGCTCGGTTCTCATGTCTTCAACTTAATCAGCAAAAGTACGTATATTCCCAAGCTTCTAGAGCGTAGTAACATGATTGGGTCTAAGCCCGTTGCTCCCCTTGTTGAGCCTGGTTCTCGACTTATCCAAGATGGTGACCTAGTTTCTGATCCTCATTACCTTCCCGCAGATCTCTTATGTTGTTAACCGGGTGTGTCAATCTATGCATAATCCTACAGAGCCTCATTGGGCTGCTCTTAAAAGGATTCTACGGTATTCCAAAGGTACTATTTCATCTAGTTTATGCTTACAAAAGGCATCTGACAAGCACTTGTTTGCATTTTCTCATGCTGGTTGGGCATCTGATCCTGATGATTGTCGCTCTCAGCATGGTTTTGTCATTTATTTTGGTGGAAACCTCATTAATTGGTCTTCTAAGAACCAAATAGTTATGGCTCATTCTAGCATAGAGGCAAAGTACCGGGCCATAGCTTTCACTACAACTGAGTTGATTTGGTTACAGCAGCTTCTTCAAGAGATGGCTATTCTTCTTGATCTTCCTCCAATTCTGCTTTGTGACAATCTTAGTGCTACTTTCTTGACTGCGAATCCGGTGTTTCATCAACGATCTAAACACTTAAAGATTGACTACCATTTTGTTCGTGAACAAGTCTCTTCTAACGAGTTGATTGTTCATCATGTTCGTTCTCTTGATCAGGTAGTTGATATATTCACCAAATTTGTTGGTACTCATCGGTTTTAGAAACTTCGGGACAAGCTTCATGTTCGTGCACGATCATGAGCTTGTGTGGGCGTGTTAATATATGTGTAGCTTTTATTCGAGAGAATTGGGTGGAGGGGGCTAGAATGGTGACATTATTCAATGAATAGGCTCCAATTTGCATTAATATAGCAAATGGACTAAATTTGAAAATTTGTAACCCACCCCAATCAAATCAGTTGCTTCACTACCCCCCATGCGTCCCGCTCTCACAATTCCCTCACCAGTTCTCTCTCCCCATTTCTCTCTCCAAAATCTCTATCCCGTCCCTCTTTCGGTTACCAAAACCCAATAACAAAACCACCATTGGAGACGGGTTTCCGAGCGGTTCCCCTGCCGGCGTCAGACTGATTTGTGAGTCTGTGCGCTTTTACGGTGTCGAGGACCTCCAACAGACGGATAGGACAAAGGTGAGTTTGGTTTATGGCGTTTGTAAGGTTCAAGCGTGGTTAGGGTTTACTGTTTGCTAGCGGTATCGGTGGGTGGAATCCATTGTAGAGGGGGGGCTCACATGCGTAATGGCTGTGGATTGTGGGTAGGGCTCGTTGGGGGTGTAGACAGGTTGGTTCAAGCGTGTTGGGTTGTAGGGCTCGCCGGTTATAGCAGGATGGGGGGTCGGTTAAAGGTTGTCTTAATAGTAGAAGCACTTGTCCCGGCTTGAATTGGTCGGGGATGGTGACAAATGGCGGGTTGGGGCGGAAAGGGTAAAAGTAGTAAAGTAGTTATAATTGGTTAATGGCGACAACATGTGTAGGGCGGTTTCCAGCGTAGTGGTGGGGGTCGGGGGAGAAGGTGACAAGCATGGATAATGTGAAATTGACAGTAGGTGTTTGATGGTGACAGGGGGTGTGTACAATGGAGACTGACGCGCAAAAAGAGCTTGTTTCCCTTGAAACATCTAGTTTCAGTCTGCAGGTAAGCGTTAAACGTTGATTGATTTGTATGAACTGGATGGTGACAGCCTTCCATGTATAAAGATGGTGACAATATGTGTTTGTTGGTGTAGGGCATTGAGTACTATTTCCCAGAGGGTAAGAGATTCAGGGGGAGATACAATGTATACTCAGACAAGTTGGGTATATTCGAGATTATCAAATCAACTGTATCTACTAAGGAATGGGACAAGTTGTGCAAAGGTTGTTTTGGACCCATATTCCAGGTTGCAAATGGCATGCAGATACATGGCACACTGGTCCACACATTGATGATGCATGAGGTGAAGACAGAAAAGGTGAAAGAGTTGTGGTTTAATGTGGGTGGTGAGCTGGTCAAGTTTACTCTGACGGAGTTTGCGGCCATCACAGGACTGAGGTGTTGTGAATACTGTGATGAGCCTGGGTTTGAGATACCAGAGACTGAAATGGAGGATGTTTTAGGAGTGAACAGCTGTACATTGACTGAGTTGAAGGAGATATTTCGCAAGGAAAAAGATGTGGAGAGGAGGTACATGTTGGCCCATTTGTTGGTTGTAGAGGGTGTGTTGCTGTCTGGCAGGAGTGAGTCCCTGAGCCCGGAGTCTGTTGCTCTAGCTGGTGACATGGAGCTGTTTCAAGAATATCCATGGGGCAGGTTGGTGTTCAATGCTACAGTTGAGAGCCTGAAGAAGGTGTCTGTATGCAGTAACACTAACAGACCAGGGTTTAACCTACATGGATACCCGTTGGCCTTTCAGGTATAGTAATCTCTCACAAAGTTCCTTGTTTTTGTGCAACATGTAGTAATGGTGACAACTCAGTGAGTGAATGTATTGTGTGTGTCACCAGATTTGGATCCTGGAGACATTCCCCCATCTGGCGGAGATCAGCAATGTTGATTTTGAGGTATATGAGCCATACGGCCCTGTATGGCGTTCCAAGTCCTTCGATAAGAAGCTGGAGTTTGTGAAGGTGATGGAACAAATCTCAAAACCCAAACAGGTGTGTTCACTCATGACCAAGAAAAGATGGTGACAATGTTAAATTGATGTGTTGTGATTAGAATATTATGTTTGTGTTGTTTCAGGTCCATGTCATGAGATATGATGGCATTGGGTTTGGCGATTTTAGTTGGAAGGAGGAGAAGGCTGATCATAGGATTGATAGTTTCATGAGGTGGATGGTGCCCTAGGTGCAAGTGCCCCAGGTGCAAGTGCACCCATCGGCTTGGGAGTTTGCTTTGAACAACAAGGAGCGTGATGACAGGCCTGGAGTCAAAGCCATGCGATACAGGATGAGGTTTGTTGTGCACACAGCCAGGCTCAGTGAACTCGCAAGGTCATCTCAACAGAAGAGGAAGGGTGTGGAGGAGGTTGGTGTACAAGTGCCTCAAAAGAGGGGGAGGACTGCTGAGTCGGCCAGTTCAAAGACGATATTTAAGAAACCAAAGGGCAAAGAGAAAGAGGTGCCCAGGAAAAGAGAAGACCCGCCTGTGTTTGTGAACGATGATGACGATGACTTTGTTAGCCTTGCTGAACTAGCCAAAAGTGTGAGATTCTTTGCAAAGCCAGGGGTGGGGAGGATGGATGTGAAGGTTGAGGGTGAGAAGGTCAAGGCTGGCAGGAAACAAGCCAAGGATGGGAGGAAGGGGGTGAAGGTAACCAAGGTGGAAGAGGTTGTGTCAGGGAGTGATGGTGAGAAGCATGCGGAAGGAGACGGTGACAAGCTGGATGTACAAGGTGAGAGGCATGAGGGCCCAATGGCGGTGACAAAGAGTGATGTCAGGGGGGAGAAGGATGCACAAGAGGGGGGGGGACAAGGTGGATGTAGTTGGTGACAATCATGTGAGGGTTGAGGATGTAGATGGTGATGTGATCATGGGTGGTGACAAGGCTGTGGACAGCACAGATGATGGTGACAAGATCGAGAAGGTGGAGGACAGGATTGAGGACAGTACAGCCGATGACAAGGGCCATGGGTAGGAGAGTGTACACGGTGACAAGTCTATGAAAGTGCAGTACAAGGTGAAGGACAGTGTAGATGTTGATGTGAAGGGTGAGGCTAAGGAAAAAGCTGTGGAAGAGGTGAAGGCCAAGCTGGCGAAGCCCGAGAAGAAGAAAAAGACCATTGGTGGAAAGGGCAAGGAAGAGAAGGTGGAGGGCAAAAAGGGTGACAAGCCTGTTCATGGGAAACCAAAGCGGCGAGAGAAGGGTGACGGGGAGGGGGGGGGGGGGCTATAGAGAAGTGTGATGAGAAGGACGGCGGTGACAAGAAGGATGACAATTCTATGTGCAGGGAGAGTAGTGGTGACAAGGTACAAGAAAAAAAGAAGAGTGACAGGGACAAGGCTGCTGCTGCAAGGGGGATGAGTAATGAGATTGAGATGCCCCAGTGGGCAAGGGTATTGATGGATGAGGTGAGGATAATGGGTCTAGCCATGAAGTCCTTGCAATGGAGGGTGAATGACATGTCTATGCAAGTTGCTAGGATGAGTGAGAGGCAGACTGAAAGAGACATGAATGTTGAGGATATAAAGGCCCATTTCAAGATTGGATGCGAAGACCTCACTGCTTCACAAAGGATAAGGGAGCACCAAAAGGCGGCTGATGAGGACGTGAAGGATATATTGGGGGAGTTGAAGGATGATTGCTCACATGGGGAAGAACACTCTCACTTGTTTGGAGGGGACACGGGGATGGATGCTGAACAAGTGCCCCCCAGCCAGTGTGACTCAGCCGATGACAGACCACAAGATGACAAGTCCCAAGTACATGACCAGGTCATTGATGGTGACAAGTCCCAAGATGCTGTCAAGCCTCAAGGTGGTGAGGTTCACACTCCAGCCAAGGTGTCTATAGAGCAACCAAGCACAGATTTCATGGAGGACAAGATCCTATCTGCTGCAGATCTGGCTGATGACAAGGTAACTCACCCCACAGGCGCGGTTGGTGGACAGACTGGCCCTTGCAGTGAGGGGGGTGACAGGGATGAGGAGCCTGGTGAAGCATCACCTTCTGAGTCTGAGAACGAAGAGGAATGTTCTGAACAAGGAGATGTACAGTTAAACCAAGAGGGGGCCGTTTGTCTAAGGAGGTCAAAAAGGACCACCAAGCCCAGTGATCTTATAACATCTCCATTCACTGTGCCAAAGAAGAAGAAGAAGAAGAAGAAGAAGAAGAAGAAGAAGAAGAAGAAGAAGAAGAAGAAGAAGAAGAAGAAGAAGAAGAAGAAGAAGAAGAAGAAGAAGATGCCAAGGAGGCCCAAGAGCTGCTTCTATAGTGACAGAGAGAGACAGTCGTTTTACAACTGGTATAATGATGACAGGTATAACTATTTTTATAAGCAAACCCTTTTTTATACATGCACATGGTTTGTGGTGTCAAATGTGGAGCACTGACCAAACTGTTGGTTTGTAGGAACAACAATGATTTTATCCCTGGCACGGAGGTCAGGATGGATAAGAAGTTTTTCAGGCTGTTGGTGACAAGGAAATGCTGGCTGGATGTTGGAGTAAGGCCCCCTTTTACTTGGTGTTTCTGTATCTATAAATGTGATTAGAATCTGACACACTAAATAGACTCATAATGGGTTTGTACCCTATGCATTTTTAGTTGGTATTACATGCACGGCTGTTGACATGAGGTAAAACCAGGAACGGTGACAGTTGTTTGTTAGGTGCAGCATGTTGACGAGGCTTTGTTCCACATGAGGAAGGCCATATTTTTTGATGGGGATCGCTTCAAGGACATTGCTGTGATGGATTGTTTGTTTATATCAAGGTTCAACAGCTCATACCTGAAGCAGGTCCAGGAGGGGCCATTTTATTTTGATGAAAGCTGGACAAAATACCAAGCTGGGCTGTATCCAGGGAACTTAGGGAAGCAACTGTTTGGGGTGGAGAAGATGTATGGAGCCTTCCTAATCCCAGAGGTGCACTGGTTTGCAGTGGAAATTGATTTGCGCGAGAAGCAAGTCAATGTCTACGATTGCTGCAAAAACTTGTTCACAAGCTCAGAGATGCAAGCCATTCTGGATCCGCTTTGTACCATGCTCCCATATTGGATCGATTGCTGCGACAGGATGGCTCGTTGGGTGGATGATGTGAAGACCCCTTTCAAGTGGCACAGAGTCCCTGATGTCCCGCAAGACACAGAAGGGTAAGTCTGTTATAAGTACTGGTGACAAGGCCAGGTTCACAATATATATAGGTGCATTCCCCCTTCTTACGACAGTGCATTTTCTATGCAGTGGCAACTGTAGGGTGTACACGCTCAAGTACATCGAATGGCTGGTGTTCGGTGGTGAGTTTAAGCTGGACGAGTCCAACATGCAAGCCTACAGGGAGAAGATGGCGATTGAGTTCTTCAACAAAACCTGGGTGTTGGAATGATGACAGGGGGTAAAGCTGGGGGGGGTGTGATGTTTTTTGTGTTGTGCTTTTGGAGCTTTTGGTGGTGATGGGTTAAGTTATGTCCTGTGAAGACCTTCGGGTGGGAATTTGTATGGGGGGGTGACAAGATACACTGGTTTTTATGTTAGCTGTAGCTGTAGAACTAATGGTGACATGGTTTAAAGCAATGGGTATGTATTTGTATGACCACAAGACAAATTTGCATGCAACGGGTATGTATTTGTATGATACCACATGGGGGTTGGGAATGGATGAGGCGTTGCATGCACACAGGTTAAATTGTTGGACGATAAATCCGCAAAACCAACACCATCACAAACAGGCCCTGTGTGTGGCGACACTGGACACAATATCATGTGACAATATACATTGCAAAAAACAAGGGTTGGGCGAAAATATAAAAAGCATGCACCGCCCCCTCCGTGTATCATATGGGTATGTCACGTGGTAATTTGCCTTGTATCATGTGGGTATGTCGCGGTGACAACGTATGTCAACACACTTTGCATTGTCTCCTGCGTGTATGACGTGGTGACATCGCAAGGCATGGGTGAAATATAAAAGCATGCACCGCCCCTGAGTGTATGGCGCGGTGACCAGGCAAGGTATGCACCCTTTGCATTGTATCCTGTGTGTATGGCGCGTTGACAACGTATGTCAACATACCTTGCAATGTCACATTTGTGTATGAGGTGGTGACAGGGCAAGGCATGGGCGAAATATAAAAGCATGCACCGCCCCCCCTGCGTGTATGGCGTGGTGACAAGCCCATTTTCGCGCCATCCGGGGGCCGTGTTTTGGGAGACTCTTTCAAAACAGATGATAACATAACACATGACAACACAACAACATAGGACAGCCTTGGGTAGAAATTAAAACGCGGTACGAAATAGATGACCAATTCAACACCAATAACAACTGGTGACAAGTTCAGAAACAACAAACAAACATAAGCTGAGCTTTAAGCGACATATCATGGGGGAGACCCTGGGGGGGTTATCGGTGGCGTTGGTGGAGCACCCTCTGGACGGGGGACACCAGCTGCTCGCTGTTCTTCCCTGAGCCTTCTGTAATCCTGTACCGTTCGACGAACCCATGTTCGATACCCGGGGGCTCCTCTTGGTGGCCGGACTAGAGCAAGGATCTCGCAGTTATTGGATAGACCAATCTGCACGACAACAAGGGGGGGACTGTTTAGCACAAAATTTGGACAGATTTTGACAAGCTAGGGTTCGCAGGTGATGACGAGTTCATGCATACCTCTCGGCAGGTTAGAGTTCGGTTTGGATCCCGAATCAATTGTCCGTTGAAGAACATTTTCAAATGCTCAGGGTTAATGCCGTTGTCTTGGCAGTATACATCCTGCAGCTGGCAGAGTCTTGTTTCCGGAGTGAGCCAAACCTTGTAATCCATGTAATCCTACATTTACACGGAACTGGTGACAGGTATATATACATAAGAAGAGGGGGATGAAATACGGGGTGTTTGGAAGTGTGGTATCTCACCCTGCAGCGGACGGTAACCTCCCAAGTAGGTAACCTCCCATACACCCTTCTCTGACCACTAGCTACAGACCGGCTAAGTCGTTCATTACACATTGCGGCAACAGGTGGTGACAAGCGTTCTGGGAGGAAAGTGATGACACCCTTTGCAATTAGGAGCCCATTTATACTACTATTAGCGGGGAGGTCAACGCATTAATGATGGCAAAAAAGATTCAGCATCTGCTTAGGGTAGGATAGCTATTCCCAAGACTAGGGGTATGACAGGTCTTGTCACCCGGTGACACTGACGGTCAGCATAGCTTTTTTTGACCCATCCGTACCAAATCTAGATATATGTCATGTCATGTCACAGGGTGACGTGTCTTGCCATTTCGGTGACAATATGGAACAGGATACTAAATCCTTTGGTGACAAGTGTTGTTTTTGTCATTTGGTGACAAGTGTTGTTTTCAATTCAGGGGGGTTGGGGGGTTTGTCTGATGATTGGATGCACATGCGATCCAGGTTACTTTGATTGTATGAGAAAAATTGCTAAAAGAATGGAGACCATCTCACAAACTTCACACATAAATGAAGGACACGCGGCAAATTCAATGGGGTTTATACATCAATTATGGAGTGATGACAGCGTTAATAATGAGCGATGACAGGGGACAACAAGATTGTAAACAACAAGTTTCGTACACAAATAACTGCGACCTAGATTAGTTAGCATTCCTCCATCGTCTACGGAAGTAGCCGGGGGGGGTGTTCTATGGCTCGAAACTCGCTCCCTTGGATTAGACCGAGCTGCAAACATAAGAAGATAGGGGTGAGTCAGCGTAGGGACATGCACCGTAGGGAGTGATGACATGGATAATACCTTATACCGATTGCGCTGTGAGGTCGTCCGTGGTGTGGACTTGCTCATCATCCATGTAGAAGTCGACCCAACCTCGTGGTATGTTGTGGCGTAGGCAGTACCCATCAAAAAAAATTTTGACCTGCGTACTCCCCTTTACATTTGTCATTAGTGTCACATGGCCATCCATCAGAACGACGGTTGGTGACATATACGCAAAAAGAGTGAGGTGAAAATATGAGAAAAGAGATGGATGGTGACAAGCATGCAAAAACAGGTGAGATGACAATGTGACAAAAGGGATGGATGCAAAGGTGAGATGCAAAGATGACAAGCATGCAAAAAGAGGTGAGATGCAAAGGGGACAAAAGAAACAGATGGTGACAAGAGTGACAGATGGTGACAAGCGGGCATAAGGATGGTAGGAGCATATATCACCTCATTAACAATGCGAACGGCGATGGTATTGTCCCTTCCATACACGTACACTCTCCCCCTGGTTGAGTGTCGCATTGACATTGTGAAAGAGGTGTGGATGGAGTTTTTTTTTTGTGTTTCAAAAATGTGTGGGGGGCTTGGATGAGGAATGAGCCAGATTTATAGGAGATTATTTTAGTTTAGTCAAAGCTGGAGACAACATCTATTTATGGAGGGATACAGCTTTCCAATACAAGTCAAAGACACATAATAACTCCTATTTATGGACCCGTCACGAAGGGGCTATTTATGGTTAATGGTGACCAGCGTGCCTGGCTGCACGTTTGCCAAAGTCGGCTGGTGCAGCCTTTTTGTATAGAAATGGGATTTGCAACAAGTACATGCCTGGTTGGACAAATGGTGACAATAAGCTGAGAAGAAAAAGACAACAAACAGAAGATAAGGTAAATTGTGATGACATGGTTCAATGTCCCAAAAGAATACACCCAAAAAAGCTTGCCCATTGTGATGACAAGATTAAATGTCTCAATATAACGAGGCATTTACATATTATATGCTGCATACGCAAAAACATATCATCAGTGGAGACAAGCCGTCATAACCCAATAACACTCCAACGGCTTGTAATCTCTGATGACAGGGACACGAGAAGCTACCCCCTGGTTGCTGGAGTGGTCGCCAGCGCCATGTTCCGGGGGCACCTCTTCCGGTTGTGACCAGGACTACCACAAATGCCACACCTGTACGTTGATGGATTTGGGTTCCTCCTAACAGCCCTGCCGAACTCACCCATAGATGGCAACCTGTTAACCCTTGGCCGGCCACTTTTCCTACGATTATCCGGAGGAAGGCATGTTATCATTGCAACATCAGCCGGGACTTCCCAACAGGTCCTATGGGGCAGCGGATACATGGTTTCCTCGTATGCCTTTAGCCAGGTTTCACTTGAGTAAAACTCGCTTATGAAGTCGCCCATCCTGTAATCCATGTACTCTATGACAGAGATAGCATGTGCGCAAGAGAATTTATCCAAATCAAACACCCGACAAGAGCAGGTCTTCGAAAGTAGATCCACAATACCAGAGAACTGCCCACCACTAACTTCAAACTGTGCATCGTTAAGGCACTTCACATCATACCTGGTGACAAGGGGGGCCACGCAGTATGTGTGAGGTGACAAAAAATACACACGAAATCAGATGTGGTGACAAGTCATGGTACGGGGGAGGGGGGAAGCAAACAGAACGGTGACATGAAGACAACTTCGCGCACGATGTAAGTGGGTGATGAAATGGTGAGAACATACCTTTTGGAATACGTAAGTCGTTCTTTCAAGATCCCCACAATGGTCTCGCTGGGTTGGCCTTGATAGGCTAGAGCTTTGACTCTGTGCTCAGCGAACCACCTTGTCACCATCTCTCTTATGAACTCAAACAGGGCGCAAAGTTGGTAAGATTTAGCAAATTTTAAAGCTGAATTCATACACTCAGAGTTGTTTGTTGTCATCATATTGTATTTGTCGCCTAGACAGTGTAGCCCTGCTCCAAAGTTTGAAGTCTGCTGCTAGCAGGTATTCTCCCATTCGCGCGTTCATGGTGCAAATATCCTTATAGTGCACATTGAACTCATGTACGGTATAAGACTCAGCTGCTTGTGTGAAAAGATGGAGCAGCCCCTTGTCGTGGAACTTTGTGCGGATATTCTCTTGCAGGTTTCTAGCACAGCACACGTGTATAGCTGATGGGTAGACGGTTGCAATCGCCTTCTTTATGCTCTTATGCCTATTAGAGATAACAACCAGACCTGGGGTCGATGGCACGACATGCAGAAGTTGTTGGAAGAACCAAATCCAGGCCTTATCATTCTCAGTATCGACCACAGCATATGCAAGGGGGTACACTTGGTGATTAGAATCTGATGCAACAGCAGTCATCAGGGTCCCGCCATACCGACCATGCAAAAATATACCGTCAACTGATACTATCTGCGCGATGACAAGCAAAAAGACACAACAGATGTGTTGGTGACGGGGTTAGATGGGCTGAGAGATAGATATGTGGTGACATGTTTAGGTTACCGTTCAGCTTACCTTCCTCATGTGCTGGAAGCCCCGTATGGAGACTCCAAAAGATACAAAGACATACTTGAATCGATTTGTTTGAGCATCTATCACAAGTTTGGTGTAAGTGCCAAAATTAACCCTCTCCAACATGTAGCAGTAGGAGGCAAGCATTGCGTAGTTTTCCTCGGGGTCACCTCGTATCATATTCAGCGCGGTCTCCCTTGCCGCCCGGGCCTTCCAATAGCTTATGGTTTGAAGGTATTCCTTTTGCATATCATTTCGGATTTGATACACGTCTGACCCATTTTTCACCCCTTCAAACCTACAGTTGGAGACATCCAAGTCAGCGAATGCAATCAAAACATCAGACGGTGACTAAGTAGTGAATATTAAAAGGGTACGGTGACAAGACAACACTAGGCGTATGTACCTTGCTTTTATCTGAGCAGCCACAGTTTTGTAGGAGGGCCTGCGATGATGTCTGAACCGTGTCTCGAAGGAGCATGTGTGTTGGTGAATGTATTTTCTGACCTCAAAGTGATCACTGCAGGTTGCCTTGGCCGCTAAGATTAACCATGAGCACTGTTTGTCCACGCAGACCACCCTATACAAGGCGCTTTTTGATTTATTGACTCTGTATCCAAATCTCCCAGCCAATGCTAGCGCTTCCACATCCTTTTGGAGTGCGGCTTTTGAAGGATAGAGCTGGCCAACCCTCAAGAAGTGGCCAGAGAGTCGGGCACCGCCAACAGCTCCATTCAGACCTGGATGCCCCATGTCATCAATAACTGGATCATCCATATTGTGATCCAAGTTGTCACCATCCATTGCTGCATACGGCATCCCACCTGCGCAACTTGCATTTGCACCATCCTTCACTGGATGTGCCCTGTTACCTTTGCACGGACCCTTGCGGCAAGCTCGCTCTTCATGACCAGGTAAGGGGACCATGGCACCGTGCAACGCCTTAGAGGAAATCAGGAGGATGTCATCGTTCGCGTGGAGCAAGGTATTGCCGGGGGTGACAGCAACAGACCCCCTCTCAGGGGAATTTTGCATTGGGACTGCGGCGCTTTCCAACATCAGCAGGGTGTTGGTATTCTTCAACGTCAAGGTCACATACAGGGGAGCTTTCCATTGGACTTGTGGAGAGGAATTAATAGCAAAGAAGGACATCAAGTCGTCATCGTTCTCCACATTGTATGGACGGCTGATGGGTTGGAAGGGGTTTAAGTGGCACAGATGCACCTCGTTCTCCCCAGCATCAATGTTGCAACGCTTGGTGATGGTGGAGGTCAATGATCGTACGGTGACATCATCCGTAAGCACCACAGCCTTAGAGGATACAGTCCCAACATATTGTCCTTGAGGATCCCATTCACCCCCGAAGTAAACGGTGAGAATCTTCATGTTTGGAACCTGTCACCATGAAGGAGTAGTTTTTTTAGTGCGACAACACATGTATAATGCCCCACCTTACACAACGTATAATGGCCCACCTTACAGACAAGGCACGAATAAAAGTGTGACAACACATGAAGCCGGTGACAAGTAAACACATGTTACACATGGCTACATCATTTGATGCAAATAGGTCATTTTAAATGTAAGATCTTTAAACACATGCGTCCAGATGCGTGTCTGTCACCACGCATTCAATGTGAAATTGTCAGGACCAAAAAAGCTTATTAAATGCGACCTGTCACCATGGATAACGGATTTTGTGGAGAATTGAACAGATCCACTTTGCAACGTACATGAGGAAGGCGAGCCCTTTTTTATACCTGCTTACCCGGCAAGCTATAGGTGACGGGGTTGGCTCCGGTTCGCGTTGACAAGATCCTCTCGGGAGCTCTTCAGCCAGAAAATCGATGGAACAAGGGATGGAACCCTAGAAATCGACGGAAACCCTAGAAACCGGACAGGATATCGGGGGAACAGGGGGGAAACCCTAGGTCTGATTGACGGGGGCGCAAACCCTAAAAACTGGAGGGGGAGGGGAGTCGTGAGGACTGTCGGGATGGGAGTTGTCTCCGGTCAGCCCATCGGACTGAGTCGGAGATGAGGGGTTGGGAGAAATCGCGACCGCTTGCGAATGGGGGTGTGAGGAATGGGGATGGAGCTGACGGGATTTCAAAAACGGGGGAGAAGAAGGGTGGATGGCAAGAGGTCGTAGATTTGTCACCAACACGGGGGTATTTTGGGAAAAAACTCCATTTTCCCCAAACATTCCGTGCGCCGTCCAACCCCCTCATTGTTGTCACCACCGCGGCCCCATTACCCAAAATCCTCCTTTTGAGGGTTTTGGGTAACTAGTCGCAAATGGTGACAACAATGAGGCAAATGGGTCATGCGGTGAAATAATGAGGTAAATAGGCTTTTTTGGTGACAACTACAAAAACATGCCAGAGCATGACGTCATCACACCCAAACCTATCACTACCAAACATGTTCATGTATATGAACTTGTCATCGCGTACAAAAAATTCCCCTCCCCTATACAAAACCTTGTCACCACGTACAACCCCCCCCCCCATACAAAACATTGTCATCGCGTCTACAACTTGTCACCTCTCAAACTAGTATCACCAATATTGCACTCTAATTTGTTCATCACGTACAAAAACTTGTCACCTTACCTAGAACCACCCCCAAATTGCACTCAAACTTGTCATCAAAATTTATTAGTAAGCCTATGTGGGATTCGAACCCACATTATCATATGCTAGGCATGTTGCTCTACCATTTGAGCTAATAGGCTATAATTAAAAGTAATATATAAAAACTTATCATCACCTAGCAATCAAAGTTGTCACCAAGCACAAAATGTGGTGACATGTTAAACCAAACAGAGAACCTATATCGCATACAGATTTTGTCACCGCATAAAAAACTGAATTACATTCAGCATGTCACCGCGTACAGATTTAGTCACCAAACTGGAAAACAGAAAACCCTAGATCACGCACAAAACTTGGTGACAAATACAGAAAACCCTAAATCACGTACAGATTTTGTCACCACAAAGAAAACTTGGTTACATTCAACATGTCATTACTACAGATTATGTTACCACCCTAAAAACTTGTCATCATGTACAGATTTTAACATTAGATCTAAAAACAATCATAGATCTAGATCTATGATCAAGAAACACCGATGAAAACCCCGATGACAGCCCTGTAGATCTAGATCTAGAAACTTTCAAAAAACCCTAGATCTAGAATTTTCTAGATCTAAAACTTTCAAAAAACCCTAGATCTAGAAATTCTAGATCGAGAACTTTCAAAAAAAAACCTAGATCTAAAAAATCTAAAAACAAAAACCTAGATCTAGATCTAAAGTTGGTATACATACCTTGAAACACCCCGTCGGACACCTTGTCGGCCACCTCGTCGCCTCGTCGGCCGCCAAGCTCGGGTATCCTTGTCGGCCACCTCATCGCTCGCCCTCGAAAAGTTGGTCACCATGGCCTTGTCGTCATTATATCTGGACGAAGAGGAAAGAGGGAGAGGGGGAGAGATGAGAAGAGGGAGGGGAAGAGGAAAGAGGGAGAGGGAGAGGGGGAGCTCCAAATCTAGGAAATAATGGGAGGAGAAAGAAAGGAGAAGAGGAGAGGGGGGTTTTATTCATTAATGTCATAATGAATTTTCAAAATTAGTCCATTCTCTTCATTAATGTCACCATGAGTCCATTTGTTTCATTTTCACCCTTATTTCGCCCCCCTCATCCAATTCCCTCTAAGAATAGATATAGAGTTACCCTTACAAAATTAATGGATAAAATAAAATCTAAAGTTTAATCAAAATACAATTACTATTTAAATGATCGAGGGTAAAATTAGATATTTTTTGTTGATAAAAAAATTGATATTTTACTATAATCTGTTTTAGTGATTTAAAGTATTAAGTATAATCTAGCCACTTTCATATATAGAAATAAATAGAGATTATGTATAGATTCCTTAATCTAGCCGCTTTGATATATAGAAATAAATAGATGATTCATATTTGCTTTGATATACTTTAAAACTAGCCGCTTTATTAAGTATAATCTATTTATTTTACTATAATTTATTTATTAAGGTTTTTCCCTCAGAGAGTTCGGAGAAATTGTCAATAAAAGACTCCTTAATAACAACATAGATTTTATCACCCTGTAAAAATCTAAACGTTAGCACAAGTATATTATAAAGTATACACCAAAAAAAATCATGGCCTATACCTTTCCGTCCATTAAGATAAGGTATGTGGTAACATATTTGGTGTCACTATCCTTTTTCAGAACCTTCCACATCCTAATGATACAAACTTGTATCTTGTACGTACCTATACTTGAGGTAATGTCTTTGATAAAATTCATGGTATGTCTACATACAAAACACAACATAACAAATTAAAAATAAAAAAAGCATGATCGGAGAAAAAAGATAAAGTTATTGATACACATGAAATATTGAAAAAAGGAGCAATGAAATACAAAAACAAAGACGGCATACTTGTTTGAAGAACGCAAGATAGTTCTCGGTGGTGTATGAGTTGTATGAGAGCACGACCCTATTTATAAATTTTAGGCAAAAGTGTAATGATAAATTGCTAAGGAAATTTTTGTTGGGTCCGGATCCGGTAGGAATGATTATTATGGTAGGAAATAGGAATGAATCTCGGCCGTCCATCACGCGGAGGGAAAACAGCCCACAATCCACACGCGCGAATTATTCGCGTATTAAACGCGAATTATTCGCGTATAATACGCGAATTATACGCGTTTTTAATACGCGAATAATTCGTGTATTATACGCGAATAATTCGTGTATTATACGCGAATAATTCTTGTATTATACGCGAATTATACGCGTTTTTTTCGTTTTTCCGACCGTTTTTTTCAATTTTTTTTTCGTTTTTTATTAGCGCACGTACAAAATTTGTTCAACTATATCGACGATTTGTGCAACTCTATGACCGATTTGTGCAACTCATTAATGGTCAAATTTGTGCAACCCAATAGTCAAATTTGTGCAACCCAATGGTCAAATTTGTGCAACCCAATGGTCAAATTTGTGCAACTCTATGGTCAAGTTGTGCAACTCTATAGTCAAATTTGTATAACTCAATGGTCACGTTTGTGCAACTCTGTGGTCAATTTGTTAATTCATATTTGTACAACTTTATTGCCAATGTGTTGAATTCTATGGTCAATTTGTTCGTCAATATTTGCGCAACTCAATGGTCACGTTTGTGCAACTCAATGGTCACGTTTGTGCAACTCAATGGTTAATTTGTTCAACTCTATTGCCAATGTGTTGAATTCTATGGTCAATTTGTTCGTCAATATTTGTGCAACTCGATGGTCAATTTGTTCAACTCTATTGCCAATGTGTTGAATTCTATGGTCAAGTTTTTCGTCAATATTTGTGCAACTCAATGGTCAAATTTGTGCAACTCAATGGTCACGTTTGTGCAACTCAATGGTCAATTTGTTCAACTCTATTGCCAATGTGTTGAATTCTATAGTCAATTTGTTCGTCAATATTTGTGCAACTCAATGGTCAAATTTGTGCAACTCAATGGTCAAGTTTGTGCAACTCAATGGTCAAGTTTGTGCAACTCAATGGTCACGTTTGTGCAACTCAATGGTCAATTTGTTCAACTGTCTTGTCAATGTGTTGAATTCTAAGGTCAATTTGTTCGTCAATATTTGTGCAATTCAATGGTCAAATTTGTGCAACTCAATGGTCAAGTTTGTGCAACTCAATGGTCAAGTTTGTGCAACTCAATGGTTAATTTGTTCATTCATATTTGTTCAAATCTATTACCGTTGAATTAGTGCATTTGATCTCAAAAACAATCATCTCCGATGCGTTATAATAGCCACTAGTATTGCAAAAAGAACAGAAATGACAGCTAGGTATACAAGAAAAACACAACAATTGGCAATGAACAAGCATCCACAAAAACAATTGCAACTCCAGGCCTATCAACACTAGTATGAAAATTGCAACTTGAAAATTACTGGAAAATTGGCAATAGAGTTACTGGAAAACAATTGAAAATTGCAGCTTGAAAATTGCAAGTTGGAGCTAATTCGAACCTTCCTCCAAATAGATCGAATTGTTCCTCTCTTCTTTCGGCAGCTTCATGTTCTCCACATAGCTCACAGGCTCCACATTTTGCAATCTAAACGCATCTAGAACAAATCAACAAATCAGCAAGCTTGGAAATCCACATTAAAACCCTAAACCTAAACCCCAAACCTCTGAAATCAAACTCAAAGCCAAAACCATTGCATGAAAATATGGATCTGAGAATAGAGCAAGAAAGAGATAGCGAGGGAGACGAAGACCTAGATAAGCGGCGACGGGGTTCGGTGGCGAGAACGCGGATCGGAGGGTTGCGATAGGAGGAGAACTTGCGAGGAGCGCATTTGGCGGCGACAGAGGTCTTCGTCGAATCCCTCGGGGACATGGATGGTCTTCGTCGGATCTCCGTCTTGGACGATGACGAGATGGTAGGGCTGAACGCTGATGCTAGTGCCGCCGCCGCCGACCACAGCAAGCCTCTTGAACTCGGCGCCGAGGGAGACCAGGCCATTGGCGATCTTGAGACGGAGATCCCCAATGTCGGACGTCGACTCGTTCTCAGACGAGGAGTTATCGAAGAAGATTGAAGAACTCGCCACGAAATTCCAAATCTCCCGTTCTCGCTCCGGATCTTGAAACGGACGAAGAAGCAAATCGAATTGGATGAGGGAGGAGTCGTCCATGGTGTTCGTCATCCGAGAGCTCCTTCGTCTGGCTTTTCCAGCAAGATTTCTCACACGCAAATCATCTTTGGTCATTCTTCATTAATTAAACTCATCTTGACCGTACAATACTGTATAATCTAACGGGTGAGAAACATTCCTATTTCTCACCCTAAAACATATTCCTACATGACTCTTTCTCATTTTTGTTTGAAAGGAAAAATTGGACTACAAAAAAGATATTGTACTTGTGCTAACGTTTAAAACCTAGCAATAATGTACGTAGTAAGGATAAAACCTAGCAATAATGTACGTAGAAACTACTGAGCAGGACCCTATTTGAATGGAAATTTTTGTTTGAAAGGATAAATTACTAAGATGTGATCGGAACAAAAAAGATACTCAATATTCGTAATATCTCTAACACTATCCATTTTTAAAACCTAATGTACGTAGCAACATACTATATTGAAAAAAGATATTCAATCTACAAAATAATTATCAACTTATATTGTACGTGGCAATATAGTGGCGTAATGTACGTTGAATGTGGAAAGATGATATTGGGTGCATCGTCCAATCCTTAAATAATTTTGTAGGTGGGATTTTATTCATTTGAATTTAGAGATATCACATGGATTTTTTTTAATTAATAGATATGATTTGTAAATGAGATAGAAACATGTAGATGAATGGATTAAATATTAAATAGAAAATATATGATGTGGCTCAATATTAAGGCAACACGTGGCAAAATCCTTGGTGGCGTAATGTGGATGCGACATGTGGAAAAAGCTGACGTGACGCAACGTGATGGCTCCAATCCTTACGGCTTTTATATATATGGAAAAAGACATAAAACCACCCTTTATTTACACTTGTATGCACAAAACCACCCTTTATACTTTTTTTTGCACAAAACCACCCGTTATTGGTATTTGCTTGCACTAAACCACCAATTATAAAACAGTTTGCACAAAACCACTTGTAATCACAAATGTTTGCGAATTACCACCCATATATTGTATTGCTAATTTATTTTAATTGAAATAAATATAGAACAAAAATAAAAATGTCCTTATTTTTTATAATATTTTTCGTTATTTGTGGTGTACTCTTATTCAAACAACAAAATTGTTATGGACCACTTATACTAATAATTTTAAGTTCAAAAGAAAAATACTAAAGTAACATATATTAATATGATTACATTTATATTAGATTATTCTGTAAAAAAAAAATAAAACTCCTAATTGAACAACTAATGTGTACGTCAATTGAATATTTGAAAATGGAAGAGGTTAATATTTGTGAATCAGACAATAGATTTAAATTTCTTATATTATTACTTTCCGTTGGATATGGAATTAACTACAAAAAGATTAAAATCAATTACCAATCATCAATAAATTTAGGAATTTTTAGTGATAAAAGATCTTGTCATTATCTTTATTAATTTCTATGAAATGCTCAAATAGATTTGGCAAAACAATTGATGAATAATTTAATAAAGTATGATTTTTGGTGGTTAATTGCAAATAATCATAGATAAGGGGTGGTTTTGTGCAACTAATTAGTAACAGTGGGTGGTTTTGTGCAAGAAGACTTATAAGGGGTGGTGTTGTGTAACTCATTTGTAATAATGGGTGGTTTTTTGCAAAAGTTTTTATAAAGGGTGATTTTGTGAAAATAAGTAAAAATAAAGGGTGATTTTATGATTTTTTCCCTTATATATATACATAGATTCTCTTTTAATAAGAATGGAATTCCTTATTTATAGGGATTGTCATATACTTGTAAGTTGTAACTCTATTAATACTCGGGTGACCCAAACAGTCTACGATTCATAATCCGACCCGATCCAATACATAAATTACGGGTCGGATGACGAATGGTGTTTTTCTTGAATTATGGATTCGGATTAGAATACAGACCAATTCATAGGATTACGGATCGATCCGTATTTATCCGTAAGCTTTTCATAATACTTTTTTTAATATGTTTTTTTATAAGTTTTTAGCAAATCTCAAGAGCTGTCGGGAAATTTGTGTGGACTGGACACTTAGATGTGGTTTTTTTTTGATGAAATAGATGTGGTTTTGAATGGTTTGTGAACCATTTTAGATTTGAAACCTTTTAATTTAAATCTTACATCTGTTAAGTTTTGGTTTTTCTAATCTTTTGAGTAAAAATTGTCACATGAGTTATGTATTATTGGATCAAATAGCTCCGGAAACCATTGATGAATCCGGATCAACGGATGGACCCTAATCCGACTTGTAATATCTATAATCCGTAATTTCGAATACGGATCGGATTACGGATCATACTTTCAGAAAAATATGGATGACCCAATCGATCCGTGATCCGTAAATACGGATACGGATCAGATCGGATCAATCGGGTGGGCCACCCTAATATATACTATTCTTTCCATGAGAAGCAAATCATCCTTCTCTCCCAAACTTACAGACTTACAATGGGTTATACCGATTTCTCAAAATGAGAAAGGAGATGAAACGAATTAGAGCTAACTTCTTCAAGTGAAATGGCGGTTTATTGTTGCAACAATTTCTTCAACGAAAGCTAAGGTTAGAGATTTTATTACTCTAATCCCTTTGGTTTGATTTTTCGATCATTCTAAGTCGACAAATAAGGACAATTTGCGGGAGTCTTTTTGAGATTTTTAACCACACAAACACAATTAAACCGTGTCCACCTTGTTTATCAAAAAAAACCGTGTCCACCTTTTTTTTTTGGATCGATTATCAATAATTGAGGTTGAATTGACGTTCAGAAAGATTTTCTAGTGACTTCACTTTTTCGTTGATATTTTTTCCGCCTACGTACGTATCTATACTAACTATAATATAAAGCGGAGACAATATCTTCATAAAAAATTGCGCCACGTGTCATTCCTATAATAAAATAATCAAGTGGGCCCTCCTTTATATAAATAAGGTAATTAGAATCTCATATAATCTTATCCTGTAAAAAAATGCTTAAAAATTATCAAAAATGAATTATCCCAAAAATTATAAATTATCTCTTACCAAGAATTAGTTGTAATCTTCTAATAAATATTTATTTTTAATAAAGCGTGATATTTATCATAAAATATTTTTTGAACAAATCCAACTTATTTATATAATGAGTTCATCATTGGTAAAAAGTACTAATCACAATAGTAATTTTAAATTTAGTAGGTAGGAAATTAAGAAATAAAGATATATTCTAATTATTTATTTTTTTAAATCCGAATTTTATTTCAAAATTATAAAGATTAAGATAAAATTGAAAAATACAATTATGAGATTATTTGTTTGGATTTTTTTTATAATTTTGAAATAAAATACTTAAAACTAATAATTGGACTATATCGATATATATTTCATAATTTCTTATCTACTAAATTTAAATTTCTTATCTTTTCAAACAACCATTGAAGATAAAATCATGTTATAATATTTAAAGCCATATCTATATCTATATCTAAAAGATTAATTTCTACTTAACAATATACACATATTATTTCTTATCGAAGAAGTTCATGAAACATATTTATATTAAATTGGGTTTATAATCACATTACCCGTACATGGTACGGGGGTTAAACTAGTTATAGAGTATTAGTGGGTGATCTAAATCTACTACTTATAGAAGAGGAGTGAAGTCCATGTACAATGGTTTTTTTTGGTCGACCATGTACAAATAATTAATGTACAATGGTTTAAGCTAGTGGGTTGTAATGTAGATCATAAGTTTTTATATAAACCGATTAAATTTACTCGATGCATCATTTGTTTAATTATGATCTGTCAAAATTTAACGTACTAGGGTTAGTGGCCCGTGCGATGCACGGGCTTTGTTTACATCAGAATGATTGGTGTTTTAGAAAGAAATCAACGATATTGATTGTTGCTTTGAAATAAAGTAAATGTATTACAAAAATGGTTTATAACAGACCTTTAAATTGTTTACGAAATAAATTCACTCTTAACCTATTCATCTTAGTTGTTTGACTATTCACAACTTTAATAATGTGCATTTATTGTCAACGTTTTTATAAGTTTATGTGGTTATAGATTTTGTTAAAAAAAAAGAAAAATGGACAAAATCTTCTCCTATTAAGTCTCGGACTCTCAGTCGAAGAATAAATCAAATCGATTTCTCTTTAGCAAAAAATAAGAGACAATATTTAAAGAAGAAAAATAATTAAAATCATTAAAATAATAAAGCCAAAGGAGTTTCACCATCTCATGATATTACAGTGGAACCTCCATAAATTAATACGCGATGAGTTATAAACATGGTAAGTTAATATTATTCTCTGGTCCCGACTTGGGCCAGTGTAAAATTTGACGATTTTCGATAAGATAATAACATAATAAATAATCTAAAAACCACTATAGAAATATAAGGTCTCAATAAAAGTTTAATTTAAAATAATGTGAAAAATTACATAAATATAACTAAGAGAACTTTCGAAACTTAGTAAAATATGATTCTATTGTTGATTGTTTTTTCTTAAAAATGAAATCTACTTGAAGTATATCTAAAATGAGCGTATAATAATACCAATAATGCAAAATTTGGCCGGAAAATTGTACGTGTTTTATTTTCAGTGAACATGTAGTTTGGTTATGCTTTTACGATTTTTGCAGGTGGAATTATTTTTGGTTCAATGACAATAACTGGTATTATTTTAAGTTAATTTAGTCACACTGTAATTGTTGTACTATTCAAATTTCTAATAATGTAACATAGCATTAGTTGAACATATATTAATTAATTCACATAATTAAACTTAAAAAAATACATAACAAAATAACTATATTAAAAATCTTGTAAGTAATTTTGTAAATCTAGAAACGATGTTTTTTCATTGTAAAGAAAATAGAAATAAATACACTACATCGGTTATAAGAATAATATCATATATGACATCAAAAGATAAAATTAAAAAAACAATCTGTATAAAATTCTATAAAACAATTGAATACAATTAGACTAATATACTTTTTTGGTCGAAAAACTAATGTACTTTTTTTGTACTATTGTGTTAACTAATAAGTATAGAGTTTATGTTAGTATGTAGTGAGTGAATAGGAATATCAAAAGGTGAAAATAAAGTAAATGCACTTCAAAAATGATTTATAACCGACCTATTAAATTATTTATGAAATAAATTCACTCTTAACTCATTCATCTTAACCGTTTGACTATTCAAAACTTTAATAATTAATGTACATTTATTGTTTCTTATAAGTTATGTGTTCATTGATTTTGACTATGAAAAAAGAAAAATGGACAAAATATTCTCTTATTAATGTGATCTCTCTCCAACTTTTGCATCTTTTTGTAATTAACTTTCGTAAGATGAGATTGTTCATTCTCACTATATTGAAAGGAGCTTTAAGAAACCTAAGAAAAGGAAATTGTAAGGTCATGTGGTATAATTGTCTATGGCAAAGGAAATTAAAATACATAATTATGGATTTTTTTAGTGATCAATTAATTTGAGAGTAACCGAAATCAATAAAGGATTCTACAAATTAATTTGTGTAATCAAATGTTTCTTGGTTAGTCAAAATTGATTTAAGGACACTCAATTCTTTCAATTAATTACCTTAGTTACTTTGAATCTCCATCGTTTGAAAGAAGATGTGAGAGATTTAACATAAATTAATTTTAAATTAATTTTCCGCTTTTTATTTTGTGCAAACATTATTTGTATACGCAATACTACCACTTATAAAATAATGAAAATCCAAAAACATTAGCACATTTCATCTCATCTAAGTGAAAAAATAAAAACATTGGTCAAACAACCCTAAAATAATATCGTAGATATAAATCATATAAAATATCACCAAAGTTTCTTGGAAAAGCAAAATAACAAACAAAGTAAATGTATGTATTTTGAATAGAATAAGTGTTATATATATTTTTCAATTCAATTTAATTGTACCGGTAAGTTATACTAAAAGTGTACCCATCAATTTTGACTTCTCATTAATTAAATATCAATATCTTAGCTCAATTTTGTCATCATTTAATGTTTCTCTCCAATCTTATATTTTAAAAATGGTAATAGTTATGAGCAATTAATTATGATTTGAATTTGATACAAAACCAATTCATTTGGCAAAGTTTAAACGTTTTTTTTTTACCAAAAATATGTGACATTTTTTGACACTTTAAGTACCCAATTCAATGTGCGATCAATATTGGTCTAATTAATGACATGGACATTCATAGAGGAGGTTCCTCTTGGCTCTCTTAACAAATAATAATACAAAAAATACTTTTAAAGTTGATGTTGATGTATGATACAGGAGATTCCCAAATAGCAAAACCAACTTACACAATTAAATAAACAAAAAGGAATTTCAGCAAATACTTTTGACCGGAACGTGAAAGGAGCTCTTCATATCTCAACCTTGTATTAGTAGACATGACCGAACATTGATCATAGGAGTTTACATACAAACATAATTAGTACGGGCTTAAAGAAGAAGTCAGCCCCTAAATAACTAAAATATCTCATGCTTATTGTTTTTTTTTAGCCATCATGCTTATTGTGAGTGCCGAACATTTAGTTTTAGGGTATATAGAGATGTTTTTCTACGTAGGCATGAATACAAAATTGATCATAGGAGTTTGTATAAAATTCAAGTACTACTAAAGGTTCATTATCTTAAAAATAACCCAATTACTTTTATTATCTTACAAACTTTATGATAAAAATATGAGACAAATCATTTTTCGTGCTGAACATCAAAGGAACTAAAAAGTTCTTCTTTTTTTTTGATCCAAGAGGAACTAAAAGGTTTAAGCTTATAAAACAAACACACACTTAAAGTTGTGAAGTCATAAAAGTTGTCTCTATCAAAATAAATCTCAATCGTTATATAGTGAAACCTAAGCACATTTACAACTTAACGGCACAAATGATATTCTAACTGAGTTTGGTAAAATCTCACTCCAAAAAGCAAAACATTACTCTTGGTTGTTTTATTGAAAAAGCTTTTAATTGCATGAAGTGGTAATCGTGCACATGTTTGTCGATTTCTTGGGGTAGATTTCAATTTCTTTCAATTTCACTGCCACATTGTACTCTGATATTATGTCTTGAACTTTGAGGCCATGTACCATCACAGTATCACATAACCATTGTTTTTTTACTTGCAATATAAAAAGCTTTATAAAACTTCAAAATATATACTATAATCTTATAAATCAAGATCAAAACAGTGAGTCAGTGACTCTACACAATATATATTAGCGTAATTTTGTGTGTATGTGTAAGTCAAGCTTCTGCATTTGGCAGCCTCTATTTTAGCCATGGGGAGTCGGATTGAAAGTGAAAACATCTAATGCTCTACATTCATTTCCAAAGAAATGCATCAGCTCTACATTCATTTCCAAAGAAATGCATCAGCATAGAGATACGGTGATGATCTTGAAAGCCATCCACACTTGTTCCACCCCACAAAAGTCACTGTCTGCTTATTCTCATATACTATCTTCATGATTTCTCTTTAGACAAAATCAGCTCATAGTCATGAAAAAACAAAGTGATAGAGCTCAACAGGTACAGAAATTCTGATGTTGCACATGAACATGATTAATATCCCAAATTTGTACCTTAAAAAAGTTCAAGAATAACTAATACATCAGTTTGACAATGGAGATGTAGAAACTCACCGCTGATAAAGAAGAAAGGCAAGGATTTACAAACTTACAGCTAAAAGACCCAAAACCTTCATCAAGAAAGAACCAACAACCTTCAACTTCTCCCACGTCTTTCCACTTGATGCCAACTCTATATCAGCCTACACATATACACTTACATTTCAGTAATACCGTTTTATAATCTTGCCTATATAAACATACAGTCATGTGAAATGCATAAATCTTTTAATTGGAGGTAGGTAGTGATGTTGCATAAGCTTACTGAATGTGCTTAGAGAACCATGATATCATATCTTGATGAGCCTCTTTGGTTGATTTAACTACCACTGCATCTTCAGAGTGTTGTATCGTACAGTCCATCCGTGTGCTACTCCTGGGAACATCTTCGAAAATCCCTCAATCTAGTACTCAACAGAAAAATATGTTTACAGACCACAAAAGTTAACATAAGGAAAATGATAACTCATGTTGATGAGCAATATGCATCTGATTTATAGGCAAAGAATCAATCAAGCAACAAAGTTGTATTTTTTCCTTATCAATCAATAGATTGAGATGGATAAAAAAGACAATAGATTGAGATGGATAAAAAAAAACAATAGATTGAGTTACGAAGTTTCAACCTTTGTCCCTCGTCGATCAAGAACAAAAGCACAATTCTAGTACCATAACCGTAAACCATATCAAATCAAATCATACAAAATCACCTAACTTCTTAGGCCTAGATGCAACAGAATTAAGAGTATAGATTTGCATTCAATAACTAATGCATGTTCACGCTTATGCTATTTTTTTGCAAAAATAAAAACAGATCAAATCAAATGAAGTTGCACAGTTTGTTTTGGATAAAGGGAGAACCACAACACTTTAACAACAGATCATTATAAGCAAAAAAAAAAAGAGTAAAATCAAATGGAACAGAGAGTCATATAAACATGCCTTTACATAAAGATGGTATTCATGGGACATCTCCAGTAATGCTACTTCCACCACTCCCACTTTCTCTAGTGGTGCTGCTTGAATTTGTAGTTTGGACTCATCTCCAGAATCAGTATCACTGGAATTATTAAGCACGCAATCAAATTCGTTATTGTGCCAGAATAGGTACCAACAAAAGACACCCACGATCCTACATACAGCTTACAATGCACCGACTGTTTCACAAAACATCCTATAGTTCTCTTCTACTTTCGTTTTACCATATCAAAGCCTTCGGTTTTTCTTATTTAAATAAAAGTTGCAAATAGATTCAACATATGATAGTCCAATTACAGTTTCAACAACTTAACTCATACCTAAGGTAAATATCAGGGTAAGCATATCCATTAGCTGGGATTAAGCTTCGGTCCACATTGTGTCTTTCATCATCACTATCCAAATCATCATCTCACACCCGCACAACAAATCCCTTGCCCTTCCTTCTATCACTGAAAGTCTTCCTGCTATCTTTGGAACTTCCTCTTAAGCTATTCAGATAAGAAGAGATGAACCCGGAAAAAAGAAACTTCTAAATCAGAAAAAGATAGTCAAAAAAACAAATGGTGCCGGGTAACAAATATAGGAATCCAATTAGAGGTAGGAAAAACCCATCTCTCAAACCCCCAAAGAAGCAAGATCAATGCCCCCCAAAGCAAATACTGAGGCATCTCAAAGACTAATTCTCTCAAGAACCACTAAGTGGATTTCCAATTGTTGGAGATCTATGACTTGCTGGTCTGTATCGCAGTAATAAGATTCCATGTTATTATTTTTTGGTAATGTCCCCATGCTGGATATAATGTGAACTGGAGCTTCTACATTTGCTTATACATGGAGATGAGATTCAATTTCATTCATATGGAGTAATTAATAATTAATTTGGACGAATGAAGAAGTCTCAAACTTACACTGTAGTGAGAAAGATGAAAAAATGTTGAGATTTCTTGTCCCAAAACCGAACTTCTACCAAAATCCGATGCTTGATTCAATCCATTCATATGGAATACGAAACAGACAGCGTTGTAGTTCATCCTGTTATAAAAAAAATGACACTACAATGTAACCATTCTTGCAATATGAGTGTAAATATGATGATCAGGTAAAGAAAGGTAAATCAAAAATTTACCTCATCAAAATCAGCAGCTGCACCAGCTGGATTTGATATTATCTCTTAAGTATGCCTCATCTTCTCTGCTTGTTCGTTAATTTCCGTCGTCGTTTTCTCAATATCATTGATCTTCCTGCAAAAGTTGTACTATCATTCTTACATAATTCTATTTTTGTGACGATTCAAACATGTCCTTAGCATCAACAAAAACTTACATTTCTTTTTGGGCTGCCCTCATTGTAGAAGCTCCAGTTCATAAGGCCGCCATAGCTTCAAAGCTGATTTCTGCACCTTCTAATAGCATCATCTGTAATTTTAAATCACATATATACATTTATATTAAATAAAAAAATCGACCCGGTTAAATACAAAATTATAAAAATTACCCAAGGTTTTTACTTGCTCATGGATCCTCAAGGAGGGAAGCTGTACTGAAGTAGAGCATCGGTGCCTGCATTTCACATGGAGATACAAAGTAAGCCAGAAAGTACAACATAAAGATAAAAAAATCTTTTGAGTTCACAAATCAAATTTGTACCAATCAATAATGCAATTTTGAGTTGGTGGTGCAATAGCAATGGCTGACTTATATCCTCAAAATCCCATATTTGTTACCTCTATAATCTGAAAATGGAAAAAATCCTACCATCATTCAAGATAGCAAGGATCAAAACCATAAATGTATTCGTCTCCGCGTTCAACACCGAGCTTCAATTTAATCGAAAAGCAAACATCGCTCACAGATGCTCAACAGAAACACATTAAAAAACCCTAGCAAAGATTACAGAAGGAAAAAGCCAAAATACCCGACAATTCCGTAGGCACCTCGGTCGATGGGCATGCTCGGCGGCCGATACTTGGCGTTGACACCCCTACATATGCATAATAGCAGGCCATTTCACATGAAAATCAATTTTAAAAGTCTTAAACACCAAACTCCAAAGCGATTATCTCAACTGAAACCCTAGAAACAGATAATCTGACCTTGAACTGAACAATTTCCACAAATTTCACGCAAATCTCTTTCTATCAACCAAAGATTTTCAACAATTAGTTCGGATCGCAACTTACCTCTTCAAAATCGGAGCACGGCGGTGTTTCTTTCTCGTCGGAAGCCCTTGTTGGCGGCGGCGGGGGGCAGATGTAGATCCGTCGCCATTCTCGGCTTCGAAAGCCCTCGGCCAGAGGCGGGCCGTGGGGATTGGAAGGCGGCGACTGAAACTCGATGAGTGCACCGCCATTGAAGTCGAATGCCGATTGGTGTTGAGACGAAGATTCTGCGCCTTTCAAGGGGAAGTTGGATTGAGTTTGGTGGAGGGATAGACTCTGTTCTCTATGGATTGAGTTTTGTAGGTGAGGGAGATGGAGCGGTGTTTGTGAAGTACGTTATTTGGGTTTTTTCTTTTTGTAAGAGTAATGCAATTGAAGATTTGAAGAGCCTGGTCGTGTAACTGATGGCTAATGGCGTTTGGGCTGGTACTCCCTTTATGGGAAGTGGGAACCGATGTGTGATTAATGTGAAGACCAACCCTTTACATTCAACACCCTTGTATATTTTAAGGCTTTAAATTCGGCCGTTTTTAATTTGAAAGTGATATTGGCTTAATCACCCATTTTAGCCGTTTCCATCCAAAAAAGTTCATCCTTAATCACCCATTAATCACACGCCTTAATTTTTATCATTAATCACAGCGGTTTCCATCCTAAAATAGTGAATGTTATATATAATGGGTCTTAACAATAAATCAATATCTATAATGAAGGGTGATTAAATAGGTTGAAATTGTAATAACATAAAAACATTAGTATATGTATAAAATGAAGAGCATTTATTGCCCCAAATTTTCCTATTTTATTTTATTGTATAATAGATAATTCTGAGCTATCCCCCCGCTGAATATGAAAGCTAAAATCAGTGAGAGGGGGTGAAACCCTTACCTAATTAATTACTTTTGGGTTAAAAAAATGGATTGTAATATTACAAGCGAAATGATTAAATTTATAAATACACCATCTGTTAATCAGGGCTCCCTACAATTGGACACTTAGAGCATCTCCAAGAAATGCTCCAAGACTTTCTCCAAAATAGGGAAAAAATAGCTACTTTCTCAAAAAAAAAATTGCTCCAACTCCAACAATTTCTCCATTTTGGAGAATCAATATTTATTGAAGTAAAACATGATTAGATGAAAGGGTTGAAGAGGTAAGAAAAAGCAACTTTTTACATTTAATTAACCAAAAAAAATAAAAAGAAAAGAAAATATTAATGCAAATTCACAATACGGAGAAAGGAGAGAAATCTCCAAATTTGGAGAACCCACCATGAGTTTTGGAGATCTTCTCCATTTTGGAGATGAGTTTGGAGAATCTGTTGGGGCCAAAATTAGGACAAAAATCTCCAAATTCACATCTTTCAAGAATTTAGAGATGGTGTTGGAGATGCTCTTAATAATTGATTGTGTGGACATCAGTGGGATTTTTGTACCTAACTTGTATGGTGAAAAGACAATGTCAAGCCTCTTTCCTAGCAAATCCTCTTCAAATCATTATCTCCTGGTCCTAGCTTTCACATGAGAAGCAACACTAGTATTTATTTGGGTGTGGAATAAGGCAACACTAGTTATTGTTATTCCCCTAGCTAATATGGAGAGAGCTATGATTCCACAGTCACAAACACCAGTCCTAATGCGTTTTCTCTTGCTTGTGATACCATTATCAACATTGGAGGCATATACGTTTGAGAGAACGGGTCCCGTTGCTCGGCCTGGTTGTAGAGATACATGCGGAAACGTGAGCATCCCTTACCCATTCGGGATAGGAGCTGACTGCTTTCTTGACTCGTGGTTTGAGATCGCGTGCAATCCATCCGCGGCTTCCAATGGATCGGAAAAGCCTTACATGTCTAAGTTCGGCATTGAGCTAATGGAGGTTGATTTATATGATGATAGTCTCGCTTCAGGAAGCGTGATTGTTGGCATGCCTCCCTTGAACATGTGCACTGCAGCTAAGCAACCCTATGGCATTGATTTGAGGGGTACCCCGTATAACTTCTCAATACATCACAACTATTTCATCATGGAGGGTTGCGCAGGCAGCGCGGTCTTGGTTAACCAAACCAACTCGATCATGGCCGGATGTGGCACCGTTTGCCGAAGCAACACTCACAACAACAGCACTAATGTGGTCACCGCAAGTAAGTGTTACGGGGTTGAGTGTTGCCAGACGCCATTGTCGTCAGACTATGATGACTTGTATTCGCCGCTTCAGTTCTTCCAGGTTGATTTAGATCAAGTGAGCATCAAAAGTTGCTTGATGGCAACTTTGATCAAGGGTGAGTCGGTGGATCGGTATGTCGGAAGGCTGACGACCTCGAATTCCGCCACGGTCCCGGTGGTACTGTTATGGAGTTGGATAAGCAACCTTTGGCCTGACAAGGATCCTAAGACTGACTGCTTTCGAGATGAATCCGCTAATATTGTTAGTTGTCAATGCAAGCATAACTACTTCGGGAATCCTTGTGTGCTCAATGGATGCCAACGTGAGTTACTTTATCTCTTACAAGTGTTTTCTTCTTGAACTTAACAAAGTCTATCTTGTTTTCACCCTTTTTTCCTTACATGCGTAACATAAGAATAGCTCTTTTTGTGCCTTCTTTTAGCAAACGTATGAAGTTATTTCTTTGTTTTTTTGCTATCTTAATCAGTTCCGAAAGAGTGCAAGGGATGTCATGGATACTGCAATCCAAATGGAAGCAATTCTTATTATTGTGATGCGACTCCACGATTCGGCCTTGCTGCCATTCTAGGTAATGATCATATATGTGTTCCGATTTCACCATCATTAAAAGTATTTTTTTTTTTTCTAATACAATGCATCAACACTCTACTCAATTCAAATAAGTACATGTTAGAAATTTCACTAACATAAAAGCTCTCTTAATTTGGTTATGAAGGCCTTAGTATCGGCCTTGGTGTAGTACTTTTGGTGATTGGAGGCTATGGGTTATACCGATTTCTCAAAAGGAGAAGGGAGATGAAGCGAAGAGCTAACTTCTTCAAGCGAAATGGCGGTTTATTGTTACAACAACAATTGTCCTCTAGTGATGGTGTTGTGGAGAGGACAAAGATTTTCACCATCGATGAGTTGGATAAAGCTACGGACCACTTCAATGAAGATCGGATACTCGGTCAAGGAGGCCAAGGTACAGTGTACAAGGGCATGTTGAGTGATGGTAGAATTGTTGCAATTAAGAAGTCCAAACTAATTGATGAAAGTCAATTAGAGCAGTTTATAAATGAGGTGGTCATTCTGTCTCAAATAAACCACAGGCATGTGGTTAAGCTGTTGGGATGTTGTCTAGAGACAGACGTCCCGCTTCTTGTTTATGAGTTCATCTCAAATGGAACACTCTCTGAGCATATCCACGATCCAGACGAGGATTTAGTCATTAGTTGGGCAATGCGTTTGAAAATTGCCGCGGACTCAGCCGGAGCTATTGCTTATCTACATTCGTCCTCGTCGATTTCTATCTATCATAGAGATATAAAATCTCCGAACATACTATAGGATGACAAAAACAGAGTAAAAGTTTCTGATTTTGGATCTTCCAAGACCATTGCCATCGATCAGACGCACTTGACTACTCTCGTGCAAGGCACGATGGGGTATTTGGACCCTGAATACTTCCAGTCGTATCAATTTACAGATAAAAGTGACGTTTATAGTTTTGGGGTCGTCCTGTTGGAGCTTTTAACCGGGAAGAAGCCAATATATCGTGCTGAAAACATGGAGCAAAAGAACTTGGTGGCTGAGTTTCTATTATTTTTTTTTTTTTTGGTTGAGTGAGTTTCTATTATTAGTAGAAAACTCCAAGTTGTATGATATATTGGACCCTATGATTGTGAAAGAGGCTACCAATGAAGAGTTGATGGTTGTCACTGACTTGGCAAAGCGATGTTTGAGTTGGAAAGGAAAGATGAGGCCGACGATGAAAGAAGTCGCAATGACACTAGAGATGATCATCAAATCACCAACAGAGATGTCTATTCAGGATCAACAAGTCTTTCAGATTGAGGGGTCTAGTGAGAGTTTCATGCCTGAGACTGGTGAGATCGAGTTTATGTCAAGCCCTCTTCCGAATGGTGTTGCTACTCCCATGTACATCGATGAGCAACCTTTGCTTCGTGAGACCATATGAAGTTGTTTTCATTTGAGTATTTTATAAAAACATAGATAAGGACGATGTGCGCCATATTGTGTGATCAATATAATTGTAGTGTATTATAGAGACTAGATTAGCCCGTCGTACCACGTACGACTATGTTTTAAATATAAAAATTATTTTGTATATATTATATTATTAAATTTATAAACATTTATTTTCACTTATTAATAAAACACACCATGAAAGTAATATTATATTTAATTCGAATTAACATTTTACCATATAAATTTTGATCATAATATATTTTCTTATATATAAATTTCTCCTAATATCAATACTTGATTTGTCTTATAAACCAATCTAAAATATAAAATTTGATAAGTATAATACCGATGTCCAGTAGAACATATCTTCTTATCAAGCTTTAAACAAATAAATATAATATTGATGTTTTAACAAATCATATTTTCTAAATATATAACTTTACTGTATAGCCTAAATCATAATTTTTTATAGAAAAATATATAAATTAATATCTATCATGTAGATAAATCCATTCATGTTTTATAGTTTCTTTTAGAGTAAATCTAAATATTTTCTTTATTAGTATGATATTCATAGAGTGTGTGATAGATATTATTTGGATAGATTGTAAATATAGATATTATTTTGATAGATTCTTTTAGGGTAAATCTAAATATTTTCTTAATTAGTATGATATTTGTTTTTTGCTCATTTAATTAATATGATATTGGTAGATTGTATCGATAGATATTATTTGGATAGTTTATAAATATAGGATATTATTTTGACACATTATGGATATAGATATTATTTTGATATATTGATATATGGTAATTAGATCAAGACATATGAGAATTTTTTAATTATTAAATTAATAAGGATTTATAATTATTCAAAAATAAATAATTTATAATTTATTCAATATTAAGTGGGACCAAAATTAACATGAAGGTTTGAAAAGGCTAGAAGATCTCGGTGGAACCCAATCATGTTCATATTTGGATAAAAAGATCTCGGAAAGAAATTACATAATCACGAATACACGCTCATGAAAATATGTGGGCAAAAAATAGTTCATATGTATGAAAAAGAGTTTTGCTGTTATAAATAGTTCATAAACAAGAAAAAGAGTTTTGTTTTTAAAATAGTTCATATGATAATTTTTTAATCACGTATTTCATTTGCTTCAAATTTGTATTAATGCCGACCAAAAACATTACAGAATTGGAAAATTATAACTACCAAAATATAAACCGGATAAATATGGATCATAAAATATGAAAACATAAAAAGATGGATATTATGAAACCAGTTGTGATACCGGATAAATATGGGCAAAAAATATGGGCAAAAACAACTGGACTTTTTTTTTTTTTTGCGTCCAAATCTTTAATACAAAAAAAAAGATAGATATCTATACTACCTATAGTATAAAGCGGAGATAGGGTCTTCACAAAAAATTTGCGCCACGTGTCATTTCAATAATAAAATAATCAGTCGGGCCCTCTTTTATACAAATCAGGAAGTTAGAATCTCATATAATCTTATCCTACAAAAATTGATTAAAATTTACCAAAAAATATGAATTATCCCGAAAATTATGAATTATCACTTAACAAGAATTAGTTATTATATTACTATTTAATAAAACGTGATATTTATCATAAAGTAATTTTTAAACAAATCCAACTTATTTATATTATGAATTGATTTACTATTGGTAAAAAACACTAACTATAAAACGAAGATAATTATATATGATCCTATAATTTTAACATGATCATCGATATTACATATCTATATTCAATTGAATTTATAATCTCATTACCCGTACATGGTACGGGGTTAAACTAGTTAAGTTAGAAAGATAGATATTATGGCTTTACAAATAATAAAGATTAAATAATTAAGGAAAATAAAAGATATAAAATTGTTATTATCCGTTTGAGTTGAATAAGGAAAAACATTAAAATCAATAAACAAAGTGGGGCCAGAATCAACGTTGTGGCTCGAAAACGATCAGCTTTTATAATATATATTGATTATTTAATGACGGATCCTATTACGGTAGAGTTGATAAAAATAACTTGGAGTTTGTAAAATCTCAACTCTTTAATTACACTAGTTTTACCCGTCGTACCACGTACGACTATGTTTTAAATATTAAAATTATTTTCAATATATAGATCAATAGTTGGATACCTTTTCTCATTGATCAATTCAACAAACACATAGATCAATTGCAAAACGTGCCACATGACATATGAGAATATCAAAACGTAGATTATAATATGTAGAACTAACATACTTGCTTAAATCAATTAATCAAACGTAAAATTATAATAACATGGATATTTAGAGATAACGTAAAATTTATAACGTACTTGCTCATAGATTAATTCATCAAACGTAGATATTTAGCGATACCATGGATCAATTAGATCAAAATTTAGATCCTATTACACACGTACATGGTGCACACCAATTTGATCCAAAATTTAGCCGGATTGGATCAAAATTTTGTAAATTTACAATTAATGTATGTGTGTGTAATTTGTTCAATTCATCAATTGGATATTTAGAAATAATGTAAACTTTAGATTTTAGGATCAATCTAGATTGTATAGATAGATAAAATTTGGATAGTTTATAAGTATAAGATATTATTTTCATACTTTATTGATATAGATATTATTTTGATATATGTCAATAGATGGTAATTAGATAGATACATATGGGATTTTTTTCATCGTAAAATGATAGATAATTAATTTGACATGGGGTGGGGCCAGAATTAACGTGGAGGCTCGAAATTCTCCGGCTTTAATATATAGTATATAGATTGAATGAGTGTATTTAGTCAATCTTTTTGTTTTGTTAGTATTATTAAGGGAAAAAAGAATTATACTAGAGATATTTAAATAATAAGATCACGTATTTCCTTTGATTGCCAGGAAACAACTCCCCTTGCAACGATAGCTAGTCAGGTAGCTTGATGTTGATTTCCTAGAGTCATGGTCATCTCTTCCTTCTCCTTCTCACTCATTAGACTTTGTTTTGAACTTAACTTAAAGTGGAGTGCTTACCAGCTTGGCTTTGTGCATGTTGAATCTCTCCAGCACCTTTTCAAAATATTGATCTTGGGATAGCCAAAACAGCTTCTTCGTTCTATCATGAGTGATCTTCATCCCAAGAATTTTCTTTTTGGCCCCAAATCTTTCATGGCAAACCACTTGCTCAAATCTTTCTTTTAAAGTAGCTATTTCTTGTGATCATGACCTATGATCAACATATCATCGAAATAGAGCAGAAGTATTAGGAAGTCACCACTAGCATACCTCTTCATGAAGACATAATGGTTCGGATAAAAAAAAAATGAAGACACAATGGTCATTCATGGTTTCTTGAAGCCATGACTTGGCGACTTGCCATAAAAGAGTCAAACTTCTAGTACCACTGTCTTGGTGCTTGCTTTAGACCATAGAGACTCTTATCTAGGCGACACACCATATTCTCCTTGACTGGGACCACAAATCCTTCTGGTTTCTCCATGTAGATCTCCTCTTCAAGGTCACCATGGAGCAATGTTGTCTTGAAATCGAGTTGTTTGATCTTCATGTCTAGAGTCGTTGCTAGACCAAGCATAATTCGGATTGAAGACATCTTCACCACTAGAGAGAATATCTCTTCAAAATCGACGCCTTTCTTTTGGTTGAATCTTTTCACAACTAGTCGGGTATTGTATCGGGTCTTTGATTTGCTCTCCTTAGATTTGATTCCATACACCCACTTGTTCTTCAGGACACCTCTCCCTTTAGGCAGATCCACTAACTTGTAAGTGTGATTCTCGTGCAATGATTGCATCTCCTCTTGCATGGCTTGTTTCCACTCCTCCTTGTGGATGTCGTTGATGGCCTCATTGTAACTTTGAGGCTCCCCCTGATCCGTGAGTGTCACATACTCCTCTTGGTTATATCGTGTAGACGGTCTCTTGTCTCTAGTGGATCATCTTGGCTCGGGCCTCAGCGGGGTGCTAGTGTCTTCTTCTGGCTCCACCATCTCCTCTTGGCCATCATATCTTGTACTAGTGTCTTCATTCTTGGTTGCTTCCTCTAGATCATTTTATTGTACAAGAGGAGAACTATCATTTTTTTATCTTACTTGCTCTTGACCTTGGCTTCTTCTATCTTTAGATGTGTTTGATTGTCTAATCCTCAAATAACACAACGTCTCGACTTTTGACCACCTTCTTGTTGACTTGATCCCAAAGTCAGTAGCCAAACTCATCTCGTGATGATCCAACGTAGATGCATTCCTTTATCTTGGCATCTAGATTGGTTCATTCGTCCTTGGGAATATATGAACATATGCTCTGCACCCGAACACCTTCAAGTGATTGTAGGAGACCTTCTTTGCCTGACCATACATCCTCTGGGACATTTCCTTCTAGAGGAATAGACGGTGTGAGATTGATTACATCAACCGTTGTCATCACAGCTTCTCCCCAGAACTACTTGGGTAGGTTGCCATGAGAGAGCATGCGTCGAACTCTTTCTTCAATCATTCGTATCATCCTCTCAGCGAGTCTGTTTACTTGTGGCATCTTAGGCGGTGACTTATCCAACCTAATCCCATGAGCTTTGCAGAAACCTTCAAAAGGTCCTCGATACTCACCACCGTTGTCTGATCGCACACTCTTAAGTGTCTTACCCAACTTATGCTCTACTCGGGAAACGAACTCCTTAAATGCTTCAGGGACTTGGTCCTTGGATTTCAACAGGTTTACCTAAACCTTCCTTAAGTGGTGATCAATTAAGGTGATGAAATACGATGCACCACCAAGAGATTTTTCGGACATAGAGCATACATCTGTGTGCATGAGATCAAACATATGCTTTCTTCTTCTAGGTTGTGAAGACCTCTGAAAAGAAACTCTATATTGTGTACCAGCCAGACAATCAGAACATAGTTCGAGAATGTTACCTTGCAAATTTAGGAGGAGTTTCTTACGAGTAAGGATTTGAAGACCTTTCTCGCTCATATGTCCAAGCCTTTGGTGCCATAGCTCCATGTCAGAATCTGTTGTGTTCACTTCCCCAAGGTGAACCATAGCTTTTGTAAGATATAGTGACCCCTCCTTCGTTCCTCGAGCCAGAACCAAGCTTCCATTGGTGAGTTTCCATTTTCCATCTTCAAAGTGATTCAAGAGATCGACATCATCCAACTTTCCAGTTGATATGAGGTTAAGCCCCATATCAGTGGCATGCCTTACCTCCTTAAGAACGAGCTTACATCTTGTATTTGATGCCAGGGTGACATCTCCCTTACCGACAATCTTACTCCTACCTTGATTTCCCATCTGGACATTACCAAAACCACTTTACATATCCTTATACTACATCTTTACCAATTGTCACATTAAGAGGGTTTTGTTAGGGGGCGTTTTCTTTTGAATCAGGGAGTCGAGCTTTTCTCATAATTCAAAAGGGTTTGTAAAATCGACAACATGCTCAAATAAGGATTTATCGATGTACTTACGGGTCGTTGCGACTGTTTTCCAGTTTAGGAGATCCCACTCATTATTCTTTTCTTACGGCTTGGTCTTGATGATGATGGGTTGTTGTAAATCCTTGCAATACAGGTGGTTTTCCATCATCGTTCTCTAATGCGATTAGTTGTCTGCTGTGAGCTTGAACATCTTACCATTGTGCGTAACATTGACCTTAATCTTGAATCGGACGAGCTATCTTTGACGTCGAACGAACCTTAGCTCTGATACCACTATTGGGAAAGCTCGGTTTTTTCCTCTTCATCGGATTAAGATGGGCAAGTGGATAACTAATTACAAATACTAAATTTTTATATTTATGTGGAAAGAGATTTTATAAGAACTGATATTTTTGTGGGCACACTCACTAACTAGTACACACTAAGACTCACTTTTGATCTTCACTTGCTCAATGCTTAAAATGTTACTCACTACATGTGTTTATAGGTGAGAGATAGCATCCACTTCCTCAGTAAGTCCTAATCTAGAATAATCTAAATCTAGGCCTTTCTTATTAATTCTTGAATATCCCACAAATTTCTCTTATTTACCACTCTAGCTAGATACTTCTACACTTTTCATTAATCAACCCAAACATTCTAAATGTCTCTTTGGATTGGGCTTTATCATTATCGGTTATTTAATTGATTTACTTCTAATTAAGGAGGGAGCTCAAACCAAAGGGAGTTGGCTCAGGTGGTAAGCGACCTTCTCCGCATCCACGAGCTCTGAGGTTCAACTTGAGTAGATGTCAAAAAAATATCTTTAGGAGACTCACCCACCAAAGTCAGGTACTCAAGTGTGCGACCCGGATCGAGTAGAATGTAGCCAAGACGAAGCTCTAGTGAACCGGTATGTTCACTTTAATTGGCAAGAGAAAGGATTCATGACAAGGCGAAAATAACCATTGTAGGCCATACTTGGTGAGCAATATAAATACATCAGAACCATAATGAACAACATGTATACATTATATCATAATGGAAACAAGACGTAACTGAACTCGTGAATACTAAAAACACCTATAGAATATCCTCATACGACAACGATACAAAGCATTAAAAAATTAACTATACGCCTTACAAGGATCCTATATCAAAAACATTTCTATAACTCCAAAGGGCATAAATATAAATCAAACGAAACCAACATCGCAGAAATATAGCGAAAATAACACCTTTAAGGTCACTTCAAAAGTAAAGAGATTATACTATTATAGGGTGTTGAAACGAATATATACAAACGAGGAACCTAACAATTTGATTAATACTTGAGCTAAAGTTGATCCTGTTTGAAGTAGCGATTCCTTCCCTAAAAAGAAAAAGTACCAAACTAAGAATAAAATACTTCATTACCAATGTAAGCCTACAATAATCCAACAACATATTCCATACTTGCTGAATTACGTAAGAAAAACTGAAGCAAAGCAATTATGATTGTAGGCTATACCTGCACTATATGATTATGGCGCGTCTCAAAGTTTCAAACGAAACAACATTCCTGACCAACAACGGTTTGCATTCTTTTTTTTTTATGATGCACAAATACCCGGACATTAACTGCCATACGGACTCTAGAAACGCCAACATAAAATTGTCCATGTGAGAAGCATGGTTGTCTTAAGTACATTGCTACCCGTTGTAAAGTCTGACCTTGAGATTTATTAATTGTCATTGCAAAGCACAACTTGATTGGAAACTGTTTCCGTTGAAGTTGGAAAGGGAATTTTGCCGACATTGGTGGTCTTAGAGTTATTCTCGGAAGAAGCACAAGGTCGCCCTTATAGTAACCTGCACTGATTTCACAAAGTATGATGTTCGGGAAGAATTTTCTGCAGATTAATCTTGTACCATTACATAGTCCAGAAGACGGGTCTAGGTTGCGAAGTAATATCACTGGACAATTCTCCTTCAAGATCAATCGGTGAGGGCTCATCCCAACAGGACATAACGAGTTTAGATACTCGGTCGGAAAGGTGTTACAGTTATCATCGACTAAAGAATCGTGACTTTGGTATGCTATCAATGTTCCTTTAAACGTGGTTATGAGTGCGTCATTAATTTGGTCAACTCCAATATTCGTCGGTGTGAGTATTGCCCGATCAGAATATATCTCTGTGTTGGTTGGATTGGACCTCATTTCAGGATAAACTATATCTGTAAGGGTATCAAAGTCATCAGTCGTATCGTCAATTACTGAAACCATGCCTGCTGGTAGTTCAATGTCAGCATACTCTTCAGTCTGTAATTCCCCGTTATATAACTGAAGCAAGAATTTTGAGAATTGTTGATCTTCCTTTGCGCGCATGTTTTCAGTCAACCTAAATTTAGTAAGGCCATACCAAAGATAGGAACTAATCAAGCTAGCATCAATAGCCTCTTGCTGTGTTTTACCAGGTAATACAGGTAATACGTTACGAAAATCGCCACCGAACACGACGACCTTTCCCCCAAATGGCTCAGTGTTTTCACAAATATCCTGTAGCAACAAATCCAATGATTCTATATTTTCCTTCTTTGACATCGATGCTTCGTCCCATATTATAAGAGATGTCTCTTTGATCAGACTTGCTAGGCTGCTCTGCTTAGGCACATTACATGTGAGCGAACTGTCTTCATGGATGGGGATTTTGAATCTGGAATGTGCTGTTCTACTAGTTGGCATATTGGAAGCAGCTATTCCAGATGTCGCAGTAGGTAGTACAATCCTTCCCATTGACCTTAGCTTAGCCTATAATGCACAATAGAGGAATGTTTTTCCGGTACCGCCGGGGCCGTCGATGAAAAACGCACCCCGATTTCCCGGCTTTCACACAATGCATAATGCATTTGTAAGCAACACGTTGTTCGTTATTCATCCTCTTTGAAGCATTGATATAATCTGTAGGGATAGGTGCTGCCATGGCATCGGTTATATCTCTACTCATTCTAGTTGTGGTACTATCAAGAGGACAAATTTCGTACATTTTATATTCTTGCAAGGACTTACCCATTCCTTCTAAATGTCTCTCCACTTCTAGCAAGGTAAGTTGCACCACTTTCATTTCATCTTCCATATATTTCCTTTTGAAATGTTCAGATAAAGCAACAAAATATTTCTTCCAGAATGCCAACGGATTCTGAGGGTTCACAAAACACCAACAATGTTGCAAAGAGACGGCGTAAAGTATGAGGCATTTGGGTTTCAATGGCCTCATTCATGCACGATTCTGTGTAGCCATCCTCTTCTATGAGTCCTCTCTTCTGTGTCGCTTCTTGAAACGTTGAGTAAGTGTGCCCGTAAACTGTTAATAGATCTTCATATGAAAGTGGACCACGCACATTTAATAGTAGCAACCTCAAATAATATCTTTCTCCCTCTGAAGGGCTGACATATGCAAGCCTTCCTACAACGGGGTTTCTATCCCTCACATCCCATGTTCTGGCAGAAGACTTCCATGTATAGAATTCCAGATATTCTAAATACAAATATTTTCCTTGCACTTGATCCCTAAGATTACTTGTGAAGAATTTAGTGAACATAGTCTTTGACTTGAACTCATTTGTGGCAATGTTGTCCAAGTTCTCATGCGAACGAAAACTAATAGATTTTATTTGGGGAAGGTGTACCTATATGAAAACGACAGTCAACTTAAAAGCGTTAGATTAAATATGAATATGCACACAAAAGCTAATCAGTCGCATTTGAAGGTGTACCTGTAGAGGGATTATACCGGGTTTAATGTCATATAGATTGAATTTAAATATCCTCCAGGCGCATTCGGGTGGAGATAACCATCTTGCTGATTGATAGCTCCAAATTTCATCAGTGGCATGCTCACAAGCCTTGACAATATCAAAGCTGACACGATCAATTCCCTTATACAAATACTTGTACAAGTACTTTACCGTTGAAATTGTTGAGTAGATCTCCACATTTAAATGGCAGTCAAACATTGCTAGTAAATAAGGGTTGTAAGGAATCATCCATCTATTATCCATTACTCCACCTCTTATTTTGACACGCTCACCGGTGTTTCTTCTTCTGTAAACTAGATATGAGTTGTCACCACAAGTTGTGCAGTTAGTGAATTCTTTAGGATACTTACTTTTGCATTTTAGCGTTCGGCCTTTTAGTCTCATGCAAGCAAAATCAGGATAATCAGATCCGCAAGGTCCATGTAGCATGTGTCGTATAACAACAGAACGCAACTGTGGATCTGTCATCGACGGTATTTCAGCACATACATACTGATCATACATCTCTGGATTTACTATTTTGCTTCCTTCTTCTAAAATGATAAGAAGGTGTGCATGTGGTAATCCTCTTTTCTGAAATTCAACAACATCAACCCTAGCAGCAACTACACCGAATATCTGTTTTTTATTGATCTCATTTTTCAGCATGGTTAACTTCGCTCTAAAAACCCTTGCAACCAAATCAGGACGATCCTCTGGTTTTTCCCTGGGAGAAGGCGCTCTTTTATTTCAGGCCAATTTGGGTTGCATGTCATCGTGATAAAAAGATCCGGCTTGCCAAATCTCTGAACCAAGGCCATGGCATTCAAATATCTACGCTTAACATCCCTAGGACCACCAATGAAGGACGGAGGTAAAATAATACGATGGCCGATGTTGGCTACATCATTTTGGCCGGTTCCTAAGCTATCAAGAACACCCTGATACAGATCTGCTCGTAACGTCGTCTGATTGTATTTAAGATAATCAAGCCGAGTATTCTCAATCTTGACGTACATATCAACAATGTACTGTTGAAACAAGCGACCAGCTTTCAGAAGGTAATTACCACGGCGCATTTGGATTTTGTACGCATAATATTGGCGACAAGACACTTGCGTTTTGTCTTTTGAGCGGCCTTTTGGTCGTCCTGCACTTGCTACAAAAAAAAAAAGAGGAATAAATTAGGGACATATGATAGAATGGAAGTAACGAATTTATGCAAGCCTTGGCTTTATTATTTTGGGAGTATACAATATTAAAAAGGTCCATACCTATATACATAGAACGTAAGCATATGTATATAATGAAAAGCCAAACAAATGACGTCACAAGCATGAAAAAAGTATATGATATCGACTTCACTTCAGCAACTATAAGATGGAATTTTTGTTCGTGGTAAAGAGTAAAGGGGAAATGCTATACATTCGATACCGACGAATGTAGAAAATACATAATTGGTTAAGCGTTATAAATGCATGTGTCAACATCGTAATTCTAAAATTTGACAACTAATTATGTCTATAAGTACAACGTAAGTCAACTTGGTGGAACCTCAGAAGTTTTGGCTTGCCTAGACCCGAAGAAGCAAGTGAGTTGGGATGGGATCCATCTCACCAAGAAGCGAAGTACCTAACAAGTTGGCTTTTCATATCTTTTTTAAGACCCATTTTCATTAAGAAAGAAAGACCAAGGTAAGGAAACATGGTAGGGTACTAATAACCCACATATAAGAAGATAGAGAAGTTTTACATACAATACAACCAAAGATGCTATGAGTATAGCCTTACCAGCAGCCTCAGCTGTAAACAAGTCTGTAGTGGTTTGATCATGGTCGGCGGATAGTGGGAAGATAGGATTAGTATGTGACAATCGACCTCCTGTTGCCATTTTTCAATTCCTTGGTGCCATCCACATTCACCATTGGGAAAAAGAAGTGGATATTGCAATGGGTCATAACACCCATAGTAGTGCATCACTCTATGAGTATCGTCGCCTTTCCCATGAACTAAGATGTGCGGGCTATGAACACTATTCGAATTGGGGCTCTCGACAAAAATTGCGGCGACCTCATCAGACGATGGAGCATTATAAACACGTTGGTCTAATGCTGGGTTGTGAGAAATAGCAATATTGGTGTGCTCGGAAACTGGGAGTTCTCTTAGTGAGCGAAAGAACTTTGCATATGGATTGTGCATTGTTGCCTCCATAAGAATATCCACTACAGCAGCTTCTACCTCTGGAAAAATACAATTTCGTTGTCCCTTCTCAGCTTGAGGGTCATAAAAGTAGAGTTGCAAATAGCCTGGAGTTCTATTTTCAGGTGTCACTTCAAGAACATTGTGATACAGTTGGCCTTGAAGCTGGAACACGTAAATACCTTTATGAAAAGTTGAGCCAGCTGTCCCGCCTAAGGAGCTGAAGGCAAAAGTGTTATTATACATTCTAGCATAATCTCGGAAATGATGTGCGTCGTCACCCGTTCCTCCATATAAGTCAAGGAGCTCCGAGGGGAGCTCATTTTGAACGAGGTGGATTTGGCCTTTGGAACAACAGAGGGTAGGCGTTTCAAATGCCAATTTGATTGCGCCACAATTGGCACAATCATTTGATGGAGGTAATGTTGACATTGTCGTAGGAATGGAACGCTCCCCAATGGTTGGACACTCCTTTTTAGGACGCTACAATTATCATTAAGGGGTAAATGATTTTCAAAATGGAGTGAAATTTGAAAGCTCTCAAAAATGTGATAAAAGAGGAAGCTGCACAAGCAGCTGGTGTGTTGATGAAACAGTAAAAATCAGTAAAAGGAAGAAGAAAAGAGGAAGGTGGGAGTCCCAAGAAGGGAAAGATGAAAAACGGCGCCTTTCACATGATTCTCATAAGGGTCATTTTTCATTCATTAGGTTACCAATCAAGAGGGTACAAAGCTTATATACTAGTCCCAAGTAGAGTCACGTGAGAGAGAGCATATACAATAGATAAGGACAAAAAACACAATGCAATAAACAACTCATTAAAGAAGAAGCCTTGTTGTCATGAAATGTGGCTTTGTATCCTGCAATTGTGTCCAACACCCCCCCTCAAGCTGGCGGGGAGTACATGCCAAGCTTGGAAAGTAACTGATTCTGGTGAGGAGATGGAAGAATTTTGGTAAGCACGTCAGCCAACTGAGCAGAGGAGGGAGTGAAGCAAAGATCAATAAGACCTTCAATGACCTTTTCACGAGTAAAATGACAATCAATTTCAACGTGCTTCGTCCTTTCATGGAAGACGGGATTTTGAGCAATTTGGATGGCAGAGCGATTGTCACAATGAAGGTGCACTGGTTTGAGAGGTGAAACACTCAGTTCTTGCAGTAGTCGAACAAGCCAGACAAGTTCTGCAGTAGCTTGGGCCATAGCCCTGTATTCTGCTTCAGACGAGCTTCTACTAACGGTAGATTGTTTCTTGGATTTCCATGAGATCGGAGAGGAGCCTAGGAGAATCAGAAACCCGGTTACAGATCTCCTAGTAGATGGACAAGACGCCCAGTCAGAATCGGTATAGCCAGCCAGAGTAGGTTGATCAAAGCCTCTCAAGATGATTCCATGGCCAATGGTTCCTGAGAGATATCGAAGGGTGTGTTGGAGAGCAAGGAAATGTGAGGATCGTGGGCTTTGCATAAATTGGCTTAAGGTCTGGACGGCAAAACTGAGATCAGGTCTGGTGTTCGTTAGGAAATTCAATTTTCCTAGGATTTGTCTATAGAGAGTTGGGTTAGGAAGGAGATCACCATCATCAGGATGGAGTTTGTGATTGAGAGGAAGGGGAGTGGTGGTGGGATTGGAATTTTGTAAAGGGAGATCTTTGAGGATGTCAGAGGTGAATTTCTTTTGAGTTAGAGCAATGCCGGCTAGGAGATAGGTGACTTCAAGACCTAAGAAGTAGTGCAGCAAGCCAAGGTCCTTTATACTGAAAGTTTGATCAAGAAAGGATTTGAGAAGGTCAATGGATGTATTGCTAGTGCCTGTTACGATGATATCATCGACATACACGGCTACTATAGTGATGTCTGCATTCTTCTTTAGGAGAAATAGGGAGTAGTCATTTTTGGATTGAGTAAAGCCGAGAGAGAGGAGAGCTGATGTGAGTTTGTGGAACCATTGGCGCCCAGCTTGCTTTAAACCATAGATGGATTTTTTGAGACGACAAACAAGATTGTTTGGATTTGGAACTCCCTCAGGGAAGGTCATGTACACTTCTTCATGTAGCTCCCCATGTAAGAAAGCGTTGTTGACATCCATTTGATAGATTGGCCAGCTCTTTGCGGAAGCAATAGCAAGAATAACTCTGATTGTAGTCATCTTAACCACCGGTGAAAAAGTGTCATGATAATCAATGCCAGCTTGTTGTGTGTAGCATTTGGCGACCAACCTGGCTTTATATCTCTCAAGGGAGCCATCAGCTTTAAGTTTCACCTTGTAAACCCATTTACAACCTACAGGTTTCTTGCCATGAGGAAGAGCCACAACATCCCAAGTGCCATTGACCTGCAAAGCGTTAAGTTCTTTTTCCATGGCAATTATCCAATTGGAATCTTGTGATGCTTGGTTATAGGTTGTTGGCTCAGTGTATGATATTATGTTGGCCACAAAAGCATGATATGAGGGTGGAAGGTCTGAGGAGAAAATACATCCAAAGGTGGAGGAATTTGTTGGTTTGAGAGGACAAACATAATCTTGAAGGTTCTGGTGGAGTTTCAGGTGAAGAGGGATTGGGAGTGGAGGGAGAAGGTATGAAAATTTCAGGTGAGGAGAAGGATTCATGGATATTTGTGGATGAGGGTATGAAAATTTCAGTTGGAATGTCAGGAACTGGATTTGGGAGAGTTGTGGTGGTATGCTGATGGTGTTCAGAGGTGTAAGAATGATGAAAAGGGAGGTGGTTCTCATGGAAGGTAACATCTCTGGAGTAAAATATGTGTTTGGTGGAAAGGTCCATGACTTTGTAACCTCTTTTGCCGTAAGGATATCCTATGAAGATGCATTTTATGGCTCTAGGTTGGAACTTGTCACGACCTTATTTGAGTGTGTTTGCAAAGCATAGGCATCCAAAATTTTTCAAGTATGAATAATCAGGTAAATGATGGAATAGAAGCTCATAAGGAGATTTGTTATGTAGAGAAGGGAGAGGGCTTCTATTGATTAGGAATGTGGCTGTAAGGATGCAATCCCCCCAAAAGGCATAAGGAAGGTTGGCTTGGAAGAAAAGGGCTCGGGCAACTTCCAAAAGATGTTTGGTGAGTTTGCTAATTGAGAGTAAGTTGAAATGAAAGTCTGGCACGTAGAGAACATCATAAAGAGTTATTTCGGGAGAGAGACAAACTGATCCAGTATGTAGAATAGGTGTTTGCTTCCCATTGGGCAAGGTTATAGATGATGGTTTCGTGACAGGGTTTATGGATTTAAACAAGTGTATGTGAGGGGTTATGTGGTCTGTAGCACCACTATCAAGAATCCAACTAGAATAATTGTTAGGAGAAAAGAGACAGAATGTTTTACCTGCCAAGAAAGCAGCATGGTTGAAGTTGTCTCCTCCTTGTTGCCTGTTGAGAAGAGAGATGAGTTGATCATATTGTGATTGTGTAAAAGATGGTACTGATGCTGCTGAATTTCCTGACCCTGAAGTACTGGCCTGAGCAACTATCCTTCCCGGTTCCTTGCCTGGTGGGTAGCCATGTAACTTCCAGCACTTTTCAACGGTGTGCCCATTCACTTTACAGTGCTCACAGTACCGAGTGTCCCCTCTTCCTGGCTCTTTTCCCGGAGGATATCCCACTTTCTTCCAGCACTTGTCAATGGTGTGACCTTTAATTTTGCAATGATCACAAAATTGCAAGCCTGTAGTAGAGCTTGTCCCTTGGTTTGGAGGGTAGCCGTGCAACTTCCAACATTTATCAGTTGAGTGCCCTCCAATCTTACAATGATCACAATATGTTCTCCCTCCATTGTTGTTCGCCTGATTGTATCTCTGATTGTTCCTCTGAGATGCCAGGGCCATTGATTCAGAATTTGAGCTTGTTTGTGTGCTTATGCTTCTTTGTTGTTCCTCCTGCGCGATCATTTGGTACACTTCATTCAGATCCGGTGGAGGCTGCATCATGAGTACACTCCCTCTAACAACACTGTAGTTGTCATTCAGGCCCATGAGAAACTGTATGATTTTCTGATCTTCTATAATTTTGTTTATAGCAACAGTCAATCCACAAGTGCACGCACATTCATCAATCAACAATGAATACTCATCCCAAAGTCTTTTGAGCTTTGTGAAATAACTAGAGATGGTGTCTGTGCCCTGATTGAAAGAACTAAGCTCCCTTTGAACCTGATAAAGTCTAGTTCTGTTGGATTTCCCAAAACGAGTCCCAAGCTCACTCCAAATTTGTTTTGCAGTCTTACAGTATAACACTGATTCAGCAATGTCCTTTTCCACAGAGTGTAGCAACCAAGAAATCACCATGGAATTACATCGTTCCCATTGCTGCTGATTTTGAACCCCACTGACAGGTTTCTGACACGTTTCATTAACAAATCCAAGTTTGTTCTTTGCCGATAGAGATACCTCAACAGATCTTTTCCAAGGAGCATAGTTTCGTTCATTCAATAAACTTGTTGCTAACATGTAAGTAGGGTGATCTGAATGGTGTAAGTACAACTCAGAAATCGAGCCCATACTCTCACCTCGAGCTGCTTCAACCTGAGCTCTATTCTCGGCCTCTACTCTGGCTCTGACTTCAGCTTCGATTCTTGTTCTGATATCTGTCTCCAGCCTGATGCGCTCCTCGATCTCCTCTTGGGTAGTATCTGTAGAAGACATCTTTCAAGCTGTTGCTAGCTCTGATACCATGAAAGCTCTCAAAAATGTGATAAAAGAGGAAGCTGCACAAGCAGCTGGTGTGTTGATGAAACAGTAAAAATCAGTAAAAGGAAGAAGAAAAGAGGAAGGTGGGAGTCCCAAGAAGGGAAAGATGAAAAACAGCGTCTTTCATATGATTCTCATAAGGGTCATTTTTCATTCATTAGGTTACCAATCAAGAGGGTACAAAGCTTATATACTAGTCCCAAGTAGAGTCACGTGAGAGAGAGCATATACAATAGATAAGGACAAAAAACACAATGCAATAAACAGCTCATTAAAGAAGAAGCCTTGCTGTCATGAAATGTGGCTTTGTATCCTGCAATTGTGTCCAACAAAATTGCTATCACTATCGATAGAGATCATACCTTAAGAGGGCAATTTTCTTCAAGGCCTCTAAGACGTTTCGATCGCCGCAAATTTGTTGAGGATGTTGATGGAATTGTTGCGTGATTTGATGACCCTCCGACATCACTGGAACATGGAGTAAGGCTCACTTCAGATAGGCCTTCCGCTTGTGAACATTTTCCGTAAATTTTTTTATAATTACATATACATAATGTAAGCACTTCCTATTTACTAAAAAAACATAGATGAATGCGGCGTGGTTAAAAAGAAGCCTCGTTGAGCACGATATATGGTAGGGATGATGCACATAATACATCTGAACAACATGAACAAAAAGGAAGAATAACATCTGTTCAATCAACAAAGTGGGGTCAAATAGCTTACATGCAAAAGAGCGATACTTGTTCCAATAACATCAGAACTATGTTCGACGTGAGGTGTTGACGTGGTCAGTAACTGTGCTTTTCGAGGTCGACCTCGTCCACGCTTCACAATTTGACCATCACCAGATGGCATAACGGTAGATGTAGGTGACCGAATAGGTGCACTAACCTAAAGAACCAAAAGGAACAATGTCTGAGACACTTACCGAGAGGTGAACAACAAAGACATAGAAAGTGAAAGTGTAAGTACTTGAGGTGGAGTTAGTATAGGCTCAGCGACAGATGTTGAAGGAGAAGTGACCAATTGCGTTTTACGAGGTCGTCCGCGTCGTCGTGTTACAACGTGGGTAGAACCAAAAGGCATGGCATTAGCTAACATCACACCAGGCCTCTTGTGATCTGGATACAAAAATGGACAATGAGCGCGATGGAAGTCAATATAAACTACGAAAACCATAAACAATCTCATCAACATTTCAAGTCTTACCATAGAGCAAAGTAGCCGGGGAATTGGGAGAAACCCAATTCCCTAGCCTGCTTATGATCCTATCTGGATCAAGGATTACTTTGACAACAGCAGCATTTGGTGTGTCCTTAATCTGTAGGTAAATTCATTCAGAGAAACGTCCAAATCTCTGAAACCGCCGTCTTCCCAAGATCAATCCTCCGAATCTCTGAAACCGCCGACTTCATACTGCATTGGTGGAATTCGCAACTGAGGGCTTCTTCTCCCATGGCACAGCGCGTTTATCAAGCTTGGAAAGGAAGTAATGTAAAGCTTCCCCCCTTGTTGTTTTCAGTTCGTGTTTATGAGCTCGTTCTGCTCTCGTATGTGTCTGAATTGATCGATTTTATGCTTCGGATGTCGAGTTACCACCTACATTTGGCAGATATGTTTGCGTACTGAAAATCCTTCCATTTCTAGGTTTTTTGCTACTTTGTGGAGGATTTTTTTTGCTGGTAGTTGGAGTGTTTGAGTGTCATTCTAGTCTCTTATAGGTGTCATATTTGTAGATTTGAAGCATAATTTCCGAATTTTGGATATTGAGATGACATACTGCTTTTTTTAGGATGTTGATGGACGACAGAGCTCAAATCTAGGCTGTTGGATACTTAGTTTCATTGCCATGGGAGCTGAAAGCTCAGTTCTAGGTTGTTTGGATACTTCTTTGTTATTATACTCCATGAGTCCATATGGATCCTCCATCCTTTTTACTCTAGTGCACAATATTGTATGCTGTTTATAGTATTTTCTGGTAGAATTCAGTAGGACTCAGGCTACCGATTGTTCAATTCCCTTGGTTGTTTGACTGAACTTTCTGACATATAGGAGCTTGAGATCAAACAGTATCTCATGATAAACCTTAATGACTCATACTTGACTTGGATGCATGTTCTGCTATTGAATTAGTGACCATAGATGCAAAATCACATGATTATAGTATCAATTGGTGAAAATTTTATTGTTTAAAGTGGCATATATGGATACTGTATCGACTAGTAAACGGGGTACATTTCTGTATTCTATTAAGTTTCTCCTAGAAATTGAACTACATTGGCCATGTTGTGCAGATTTTTTTTTGTTGCGGACGATTGGTATTTGGTCCAGATGCCAGATCTCTGCTTCTCACAGTTTTGTTCATCAGTGTTCCCGTGATGGTCTTCTGCATATTTGTGGCATGGCACCTTCGCCATCACTTCGCAGCACAAAATGCTGGATATGCAGTTATGGCATGGCACCTTCGCCATCACTTCACATTAAAACACACGGTTAAACCTTTGTCAGCTTGTCTTTACTCCAGATCTGGTCTCTTGTATTGTTACATTTATCTTCAGCCTATATTTTCATGCTTTGCTTCTGCATCTGCCACAGTTTGATTGTCCGAATTGTTTTAATGTGTTGATAACTGTTAAGCATATGGATTTTGCTTTATACAATTTACATGAATTAGAAATTTTGAAAAGGAAGCATAGCTATATTCTTTGGATGTTAATATGATCAGAAAATAGAATAAGCGGCAGGGTGAGTATCTTTTTCTTTGTTATAGACAACCCTATATGGTCAATAAAAACAAAAGCATAGATGGCATATATGTTGATCAATAAGAATTTTCTGCTCGGTATCGATCTATACTCAGCACTAGCAACTTGGCATGAATCTCCTCACATTTTTTATTTTCCTATGTTCAAACATGTGACTTGAATAAAGGGATTTCCAACCCTTGTGTTATTAGCATAGGAACATCAAGATTTAGAAAGTTTTGTTGAATATTAGTTTCTGTAATTGATCCTACATACAAGTTATAACATATCGCAATAAACCTCTATGGTTGCTTTTGGGTTGGGTAATGGGGCAAAGTGTTAGGTTGGGAGGATGTGAAATCAATTACTGGGTTTGGGAGTGGTAACCGGATACCTAAGATTTGATTTTATGTTTTCTGAACATTGAAATTCCCATTCCCCAGAAAACTGGTTTCCTCCTTGAGAATGTATGTGTGCACTAGTACGTGTGGCTACAGCAATTTTTAAAAGATTCCTAAATTAATCCCAAACAACCTGATTGTTTGCTTTGTTTCAACTTAACTCCTCATTCCAAATCCATAGTTTTTTTTTTTTAATTCTTATATGCAACCGAATGCCATCCATGTGATATCCTTTGGGTTAGGTTGATTAGCAACATGGTATCATTTTCTTTTCATTGTAGATAAGCTCTCAGCAAGTGACTTCAAATGCTTTTAATTTTTATATTCACTCTGTTAAATGACCTAGATTTGATGGAATTTTTCTTGTTGCAGGGAAAGTATTGTTTACTATATATAGTTACTTTACTTAGCTTCATGACATAGATTACTTGGAATTGAGTTAAATGAATGTACTATTTTCAGACAAGAATTAAAGGAAACAAATTAAACCCTGAGGTTTATTGCTTCTCTAGGCACCTTTTCTAGTTTCTTAGTTTGATGATGTCATCTTTTTAGTCCTTGTTGTCTTCATTTGATAAATAGTTGTGACTTTTATGGTTTTTTCAATAGGTTTTGGCACTTGTATTTTACACTTGAGCTCGAGATCCGGGTACAGTACCACGTAACACACATCCACCAGAGGAAGAACTGGATTATGATTCCACTGTAACTGAAGGTGGTGTAAGACAAACACCAACTCAACAATGTCCAAGAACTAAACAAGTTATACTCAATGTCCCCCTCGTTGTTCTCATTGTTCCATATGTAACAACTGCGTAGAGCGATTTGATCACCACTGCCCATTGGGTGGGCCAGTGTATCGGGCTGGTACTTTTTTTTTAAATTGATGTTAGTATGTTCCGATGTGGCATATATATATAACTTATCTACTGTAATATTTTCTTCTTCCTTGCAGCGTAACTACCGATCGATACTTCTTCGTGTTCATTTCTTCTTCAACTCTTCTTTGCATCTATGTGTTTTCAATGTCTGCTTACTATTTCAATGTCCTGATGAAAGATCACCATCACACTGTTTGCCTGTTTGGAAGACGATGAAGCAATCACCAGCATCGGTGGTACTTATGGGCTATTCTTTTGTATCTTTGTGGTTTAATTGTTGGTGGACTCACTGCCTTCCATCTATTCCTTATTAGGCGCACAAACCAGGTTAGTTGACTAACATTTCTCAAATTTTGTATGCTTATTATGCTCCTCAAAGATCTCCTTCACCAATCGGTCCTGTAAACCTGAGTGCACAGATTTACGGGCCACAAATTTTTTCAAGTATAAGTTCACACCAACGAGTCCCTTATATAGTTTTATTATGTGGTAATCCTTTTCAACCAATTTTGAAAATTATAATACTGTTCTTTATTTTGGGTTCTTCATAGTGAATGTGACCCTTTGAAACTAAGCGCTGAAGCTGAGACCAGCTGATGAAATTCCTGTGACAGGGAAAGAGAGACAAGTGGGAGGAAGATAACGTTTTTGAGGCTGTGCCTTGAAGGGCTATCCATAATTTTCTCTTTTAGTCCCTAATTTTTGTCTGTATGGCTGCCAAAGAGTCTCAGGCCTTTACTTTTTAGTTTGTTTGTATCCTGGCTGAAACTTCAACTTCATTGTTGATGTTCACAACCGTGTAGTAGTAGTAGTATTGCCATTATGCATGAAAGAAAAAGACAAGAATTGTTGAACCAATTATAAAAAAATTAAATGAAGAGGACCTATTTCATTGTCTTTCTCTGAGGCTGAGGAGTAGCTATCCTCTCCACTTTCAAGCTACCCTTTTTCTTGGATGATCATTCAAAGCTAAGCAAGCTCTTTACAAAAACATGGGTTTGATAAGCCTTAGAAGGGCTCTTCTGTTTTATTGGTTTCTTTCCAGTTTCTGCATCTCAGCTCAGTCTAAGAGCTCTTCATCAAGTAATGTCTCTGTGAGGTTCCTAAAGGTTCCACCTTCATTTTCAAATCACAAGTCAGGTGCCTTTGTGTTTCAAGCTTTCGAAGGCGAATCAAGCAAACAAAATTGCTCAAATTGTACCTTTACCTGCAAGGTTGCAAGCTAATATAGTTTATACAACTCTATGTCTTATTATTGTTGAATTTTAGTAGTTTCTTGAATTATTCTAAACTTCTGACTTGAGTAGCTGACATCTATTGTTGTCTTCGGTAAAATCAGCTTACGTGTTGTGTTTTCTGCAGTTAGATGATGGGATCCGTCGGAGTTGTGGAGATAGAAATGCTTCCTTCTCGCGTTTGCAAGACGGGCACCATTCGTTCGCGGTCTGTGCCAATTCGTCGCGAGGAGCTGGCTGTTCTAGCTATAACTGGACTATTGGTAAGGAAATGCTTACTTTTTCCATAGACACCTTACTCATTGCGCATTGGCGTCGACGATCAAGGAAGGTTTGCATGATTATAATGAAAGGATAAAAGAAGACTAATTTTTGTTTCTTTGTCTCTCTTTGTTGGTAATAGACACGGTTCCTCCTACAGCATACATCACAACAACAGAGTCCCTTACAAATGCTGTAAATGTATCTGTGAATATCTCCTTCAGTGAACCATGCGGTTTTGGGTGCTTGTCAGTGAACACTTGCAATGTGAGCTCTGTGGCCTTTCTTTTCAAATGTAAGATTTTTCTTTGTACTCCCTGAGTAGTGAGTAATGTATGGATGGAATACTCTACAGCTACTCGTATACGGATCAGGACAAGTCATACCGCGGACACTTACCGTTCTGCAGCCTAATCTCAAGTACTCTATAGCCATTGCATTATCTTCTAGCACAAAGTATGGACGAGCCATAGTGATTATGGATAAAGGCTTTTGCTCAGATGCTGCTGGAAATAGCTTCATAAGGACAAACAGCTCAAGCCTCACTATACATTTCGGTGAGTCCCTTGCTATGAGCGCGCCAAGCATAAGACTGAATGAATTCTGTCTCTTATGATCAAGTGGAAGGTGTCTTTGTTTACAGATAGAAGAGATGCTCTTGTGTCGCTTAGAACCCGCATCCCGGAGAAGCTAGTTGAGCTCAATGGAGAAACTAGAACTGTACAAGCAACTAATGATGATAAGAAGCTCAAGGTGTATCTGTACTTTTCACAGCCCATCTTGAACACATCTGAAGAAATAATGACCTCTCTAAATGTGAGTCATGGAAGGCTGCAACCTATTCAAGGGATGAGCCTAGCTAGTCGAAGATTCGGCTATCTTGTAAGTAAGCTAACATTGGCTTTTGTGGATCGCCTTGATCATACAACTCTTGTGAGACGTTTTTTGCTTCTCCACAGATTAAGGACACACCAAATGCTGCTGTTGTTAGAGTAAACCTTGATCCAGATAGGATCATAAGCAGGCTAGGGAACTGGGTTTCTCCCATTGCCCCGGCTACATTGCTCTATGGTAAGACTTGAAATGTTGATGAGATTGTTTATGGTTTTCGTAGTTTATATTGACTTCCATCGCGCTCATTGTCCATTTTTGTATCCAGATCACAAGAGGCCTGGTGTGATGTTAGCTACGACTTCTAAGATGCGAACGAAAGAGAAGAGCATTCCCGTTTCAATAAGATTCACAAAGCCTGTGTTTGGCTTCAACTCTACACAAGTGTCTATATCTGGAGGTCACATACACAGGCAAGTAGAACAAACAATAGCTAACACTTACTAAGAAAGATGTTTCTTGCTTGCTTTTGAAGGTCCCAGTTTGGCACACATGGTTTTCTTACCTTGCACTTGTCCAGCTTTCATGAAGTGAGCCGAAACTACTATGCTGCCCACATACAACCAACTGACTCTACCATAAACATTAGCATTCTGGAAAATGTGACATCGGATGTGGCTGGGAACAAGAACTTACCGTCAAATGTCTTGCAAGTGCAGCCTTGTAAGGATGCCCTGATCTTTGTTATTGTTCTTGTGCATCTAAATAATATCAATGTGACAAAATGGAGCTGAAATCGCAGACTCTACACCGATGGTGTCTATCGCGTTTGGCTACTTTGTGACAGCTTCCTTTCTCGCTACATGCTTGCTCGCGGGCCTCCTCACTACATCAACTGCAATTCTTCAATCTTCTGGGGCTGTTTCAAAGTCTCCCCCATCTCTTACATCTGATCCTACGCGGAATCTATTCGTAAAGAGCCTAACAACTTACCTTCATCTTAAACTTGTGCCTGCCTCTTTGGATTGCCACAAAAATGACACTGTCCTACAAAAAGGTGTCATTTTCATGGCGATCCAAATGCATCTGTTAGTAGTACATTCATGAATGGAATTAGAAATATGTTCTTGTTGTGCAGAGAATTGCTTGCTACATTCAAGTGTTTGCGCTGTCGAGGTGGTTGGTAGTGAATCTTCCCATTGAGTACTATGAGCTCACAGCCTGTCTTAAATGGAGCATTCCCTACTATAACCTTCCATGGGAGAATGAACATCACAGCTTAGCAATGTTTGGCCCTGCCCCTTTCTCAGACAAACTAACACAATCTGGAAACATGAACAAGGCCAGTGTAGTCTTTGGTGCTCCTCTTACTGAAATTGAATACAGATCATTCTTTGAGAACCAAAGCTATCTTCCACAGGCAGAATATCTTCCTGATCCACAATATTTAGATGGGTAAGTATGATCATTTGTATTTAACAAGCTAAGATTATCATATCAGTAGTCATGGATTAATGGATGAAGGCTGTTATTTATCTTAGGTGGATGGATTTCAAGAGAAGTATGTTCTGGCTAGCTGTGATTGTTGGAAGTTGTATCCTTGTACACATTTTGCTTCTTGTAATACTGAGCTTGAGGGGCTGCTCCAACGAGAATAGGCATTATGGAGCTCTCATCTTTCCGAGATTCGAGCTTTTCCTCCTAATGCTCTCCGTTCCTTGCATTTGCAAGGCTTCGGTTTCCGTGATCAAAGGTGAGCATACATTACGTAATAACAAGAACTCTTCCTTTTCAGGGTTCAAGCGAAAAATGTAACGAATTTGTTTCTTGCAGGAGGAACACCCTTGGGAAGCCTTGTCGGAGTTTTGCTGCTTCTTTTCGCAACCTCGCTCCAGCTAGCGCTATTCGCATTCCTCTCGTTTGGGATCACGTTAGGGAAGCTCCTCCAATACAAGGAAATCCACCAAGTAGGCCAGAAGTTCCACTGGTACCAAGAGCTGATCCGGGTGACCCTTGGCCCCGGTAAGCGAGGCCAATGGGCATGGAAAGACCAACCCAACTCCGCCAAGCTCACGCGTCTCGGGCCTCTTTTCGAGGACCTCAGAGGCCCTCCAAAGTACATGCTGTCCCAGTTCGCCGCTCCAAGCAACAACCGCATTACCATTAGGCGCGCGAATGATCATCGTATCATAGACTCAGATGACGAAACAGAGGATGCAGAGGCGCCATTCATACAAAAGCTCTTCGGAATCCTTAGGATCTACTACACATTTCTCGAGTCCATCAAACGGTTCGTACTCGGAGTGGTGTCGAGCCTCGTCTTCTTCTCAGGAGCCGCGCACCCTTCCGCCTCCCCAACACTCGCATTGCTCGTCATAGCTTCCTTCCAGCTCTTCTTCCTCGTGCTAAAGAAGCCGTTCATCAAGAAACGAGTCCAACTCGTCGAGATCATATCGACAGCATGCCAAGTGGGCATGTCTACTACTCTTCTCGCGCTCGCAAAGCGCTACTCCTGGGCGGAAAACGAGCACAGGGTCGCCATTGCCATGATCACACTCTTCCTTGTTGGCTACATGTCCTTGATCATCAACGAATGGTGCGCATTGTGGAAGCAGATCAGACGGCTCGACGTCGAAGAGAACCGGTTCGAAATAGGCCTGAGAAGAGCCTCAGTTGGGCTCCTCCTCTGCTGCTTCCCAGAGACTCTTGTCAAGAAGCTAGACAAGAGGTTGCTCGACACTAGCTATGGGAGCCGAGAGAGCGCCAACGGTACAATGCCCCCTACCGAGGCCTACACGAGCCCTGAGAGTAGGGGCTCGTCGGGCGTGGACAAGGCGTGGGTCAGGCAGCTAAGGGAGCTGGCCAAGGCCGGCTATGGTGGTGGAAACGAGGCGTCGACCTCGAATAGTCGGTGGAGCCGGTTCTGGAGCCAGAAGAGAAGTGGTAGCTCATCAATGAGCTCATCAAAAGACTACAAGTCCAAGTCCATGTCCAAGTCAGGAGGGTTGTATAAGGATTTGGAAGCCATTTTTGCGGATTCCACTAGTGGCTCTCAGCCTGGGCCTCCTGTGCAAAAGTCTTAGATTCCCATGTTTTCCTTACATAAATTGTACTTGCTTGCTTAATGGCTACCTCAAATCCATCTTTATCTCTACATATATGTATATATACACACATTGCTAAAATAGAAGCCTATGTTACCCGGAAAGTCCGACCGGGTGGCATTTCCCGAAACTCAAATCCCGAAACTCGTTTTTACACTTAAAACTAAAATTCATGTTTTTCCCCGTTTCGGTTTCGTTTCCTTTCAGAAACCCGTTCCCGTTCCCATTTCTGTGTAACATAGATAGAAGCTACTTTTTTAAAACAAAAAATTCACTAAAACCCTAAACCCCAACAAGCCTTAGCATGAACAATCACCAAAATGTCACCACTTAACACAAACCGCAAATGGATACATAACTATCACCATAAACATAAAATTGTCACCACTTAACATAAACATCACGAAGTTGTCATCACAAACCTCAAACATACACACAGTTATTACAGTGACACCACTTAACATGAACAATCACCAAATGTCACCAATTAACACTAAACAGTGCTATGAAAATTATCACCACAAAAACACATCATCACAAAACCCTAGAACATACACGAAAACTCAAACTCAGAGTATGTTAAGCCATCATAAAACCAGAACTGATTCACGTACATTATGAACTATCATCAACACAAAAACTAAATACGAAAACTTAGAACCAAAAATTCAAAAACAAAATTGTAAACCTAACACATACGAGAGAAACGAGATCTACTAAAACAACAACAATAGAAGAGGACAAATATGCTTTAAACGACATAAACACAAAACTAAAACGAAAATAAACAAACATTTACTCACGAGTGACAGAACGAGACAATCAACACACAGGAACTCAAAAATCTTCAATATCAACTCCAATGCATGCGACTTGGAGAAGATGATTGATCGAGAACACGATTTCGACTTCGTGTGAGGTGGATCGACGGTTAATCGGCAAAGCAAGAGGAGAATTCGGGATTTCGCAGGTCGTGGGAGTTGAGAGGGAAGAGAGAACGAAAACCAGAAGAAAGAAAGCGGGGTTTTTTTTTATAATTTAGTTATGCCATATCTGCAAAAAAAGGGGGAAACGGGCCGTGACTGAAAAACGGGCCCAAAAACACGCCGCCCGGCCCAAATCTCTCAATATTTTTTAATATTCTATATTCAAATAATTAGATTTTTTTGGTCAAACATTCAAATATTAAAAACTTTTTTACAAATTGTTTTAAAATTATACAATTTACATAAAGTTGGATTAGAGTCTAGAAATAAGTTGGCTCCACATACCCTTCTAAGTACAAAAACACAATATATGAAAAACAAAAACATCACTCTTATAATCGTTCGATTGATGTCCTTTGAAAATCTTATTTGTATGATCCAAACAAACTCAAGAAAATCCGGTTTTTAATCGACTTTTTTTGTTAATCCAAACAAATCAACACAATCCTACTTTCAACCTGTTTTCATTTTCTACTAGAATTAATTAATTATTTATTAAAATTTAAGGATAGTTTGGTACTTTAAATAAAAGGTACGGAGTATAGGTTTGGAATAAGAAATACACTCGGATATATTGTTGCAATAAAATATTAAAAAATAGAACTATTGTCCATTTGCAATCTCACCTTGTTCGGGCCAAAGCTAAGGAATGGGATGAAGATGAGGAAACAACCCATAAGCACAAAATAATGAGAACAAGAAAACAGATACACCGAGCGAAATGGATTAAACCAGAACACAAATGGGTAAAGGTGAATTTTGATGGATCGAAACTACAACCAGGTTCAGCCTCTACAGGCTTTATCATTAGAGACCATTTAGGTAAAGCCCTTAATATAGGATCGTCCACAAGCAAGTATTGCTCGGTTCTCCAAATCGAGGCGCGTGCGCTTAGAGAGGGGGTTCTTGAAGCAAAAAAGTCCGGGTACCAGAAAATAGAAATTGAGGGTGACAACCTCACAGTCATAAATGCTACCCAGGGTCTTAGACAAAGCCCTTGGGAAATTGATATTATTGCTGATATTTGGGTGTTACTCCGTCACTTCTCGATGGTACGCATCGAACATCTGATTAGGAAAGCTAATTCCGTGGCCGACAAAATTGCGAATCTGGGCCACGACCACCCTATTGAACATATTACAGCTAACCCAGAACTCAATGTTCTCATCCGTCAGATGTCCTAGATCGGCCGCCGTAAGGTGGGTCCGTCTAATTCTTTTCTAATAAAAATAAAAAAATCTCACCTTGTTCGATCATGGAGCGGAAAGAATATCAAAATGCTCACTTTTGTTGGGTCAAAAAGTCAAACAATTCACATTGCTTTATGCGTCCTCATTTCACCACATCCATTTTTTTATTTACGAGCTTGCAAAAGAGCCTTCTTCCTTTTTCTTCGGACCTAAAATGTGCTAATTAATTCAAATTCGCGTTGCGCCCAACAAACAGATGGTGAAAATTCCTGTTCTCACTTTCTTTTCATTTTCTGCTTTCCTGGAAACTCCAAGGTAAAAACGTGCCCCCCCTCCTGGCAGACTTTAAAGACTGGACGGAATAAATGAATAATCGGAAATTTCACCTGCTAACCCTGTGTTTAAGGCAATTTCATGTGGTACCCACTCATTTACAATATTTCACGTGGTAACCGTGTAATTTTGACAAATTTTGCCAAATACCCCTATTGTTATTCTATTGTTAAAATTTTAAATTTTATTACAAATTAGCAATTTTAAATTCTTATTTATTGTTATAATTGGTGGATTTGATTTAATTAGTTATTGTACTAATTTTAAAATATAGAAATTTCTTATGTAGGATCATATGTTGTCAATGTTTGAAAAACCTAGTTTAAGTCAAGATAAAAATAAACATTTAGAATATATTAAAATTAATTTTGAATCAAGCTAATGAATAATTTTTGGAAGTGAATCCATGAAATTTGAGGTTGGTATAATATTTATCAAGTTGAACAAGTTTAAGTTAGAACAAACTCTATTTCACATATAATGAAAGTAAATATACATTTTTGATTTGAAAATCTTATTTCATCACTCATTAACTTGTTATTAACCTTTTAAATTTATACAAATAAGACAATGTAGAAAAAGATATTATACATGTAATAAGGTAGTTATTCTATAAAGTTATGCCAATTGAATATAAAATGAAAAAAAAATCATAATATACATATATGGATAATATATATGTATGTATATATATATATTGTCATATATTCTAGTCATAATAACACTACCTAGTAAGAAAAATAATAATTCATCTTCTAATTCTTGCAAATATGAATTTTTTTAATGATTTTTTAAATACAATTTGTTCTCAAAAAAAAAATCAATTTAACATAGTTAGACTATAAAATAATGGCAAGGTTATTTGACAAAATTTATCAAAACTACAGGGTTACCACGTGAAATATTGTAAATGAGTGGGTACCACGTGAAATTGCCTTAACAGAGTTACCATGTGAAATTGGGTAATTATCTCATAGACATAGACTCCTTGCACTAATAGAGTTTTGTCACGTAATTTATTGTTTTATCCTTATATGCTAAAGGTAATTCATATTGGTCTTTGTGAGCCACCACCATGTTGTCATTACATAAGCTGGAAAGTAGCTCCTTCTTTATTGGGTTGGCTCCAATTTTTGGAACGTACCTACTATTCCAACCACAAAGAATTAAAAAACTGTTGTGGGGATGACTTTCTTGACAACACAACGACTTATGGAAGAAAATCAGATGTAGGTGACACACTGACAATCCCAAATTCCATAATTGCAATACCATAAAATCTATTCCTAGGGAAGTTGTGTTTCATATTTCCTGTCATATCTAAAGAGCTATGTTCCTCCAAATGCAAAACCAAATCCCAGTCTTCTTGCTATCACTACTACTCCTAGCAATTCTAAAACCAGAGATTTCTTATGCAACTCCACATATTGCAAGGCCTAATTGCAAGCCAACTTGTGGAAATGTTAGCATCCCATACCCCTTTGGAATCGGTGCTAATTGCTACCTCGACTCATGGTTCGAGATCGAGTGCAGATCGCCTCCGAATTCCAATGGATCCACTAAACCGTTCTTGTCTAAGCTCGGTCTCGAAGTCATGGAGCTGAACATCAGCAACTCCATCGGCTATGGCTCGTCGAACTTGGTCGTAGGCATACTGCCTTCTAATGTGTGTACACCAGATGCACGGCTTCAGAAGCTAAGTGGGATCGACTTGAGACGAAGCCCGTATAACTTCTCTTCACAGTACAATGTTTTTGTGATGGAGGGTTGCCCAGGAAGTGCAGCTTTGGTTGGTCAGACCAAGAAAACTATGGCGGGATGTGCAACCGTTTGTCATACCAACAAAAGTGAGAGTGTTGTCTCTGTAGACGAGTGCTTTGGAGTTCAGTGCTGCCAAACTCAGCTCTCGGGTTCAGCAGGCGACGGTTACTTTCCGGCTTATGAGATAGATTTTAATAGCCAAGTCTCAGGTGATGGTAAGAACTGCCTTGTGGCTGCTTTGGTGAAGAGTGATTCTGTGGATCAGTATGTTGGAAAGCTCTCGGCTTCAGATTCGTCGTCTGTTGTCCCGGTTGTGTTGTCGTGGAGTTGGGTGAGCAAGATTCAGCCTGATCAGAATACTCTTGCCATTTGTAGTCATGATGATGAGACGAACAATGCTACCTTTTGTGAATGCAAAAGTGGGTATTATGGGAATCCTTATGTTTCTGGTGGATGCCAAGGTAAAAGTTCTGATCTTTATGGACTAAACCGGATTTGAATCAGCATTTTTTGTTAATTGTTCCCTAAAACTTGCTATAAATTATGTTTTGGACATCAAATGAAGAAATTTCATGCTGTTGTTTCTTGATTTGTTTTGAATCAGTTCATGAAGAATGCAAGCGTTGTCGAGGAACTTGTCAAGGAAGATGGGATAGTTCAGGGCGTCTTATCTCTGGCTCATATTCATGTGAAAAGAGAACAAGCAAAAACTTTTCAGCAATCCTTGGTATGAACTACTTTCATCAACCTGAAATTTTGCCAAATTCAGATGTTTGATCTTTATGAATGGCATTTTTGGTTTGGGTTATATTGTATGACAATATGACAGTTACATCTGCTTAATGCAGGACTTGGCATCGGCTTTGGGATAGTACTATTGGCGTTGGTACTCTGCAGGCTGTATTATTTCATCAGAACAAGAAGGGAGATGAGGAAAAAATCCAACTTCTTCAAGAGAAACGGTGGATTTCTGTTGCAACAACAGCTGACTTCTAATGAAGGTTTTGTTGAGAAAACAAAGATATTCACCATTGATGAGTTAGAGAAGGCCACCGACTACTTCAATGAAAACCGAATACTTGGTCAAGGTGGCCAAGGCACTGTCTACAAAGGTATGTTGACTGATGGAAGAATTGTTGCTATTAAGAAGTCCAAGCAACTCGACGAAAGCCAGCTAGAGCAATTCATAAATGAGGTTGCTGTTTTGTCTCAAATCAACCACAAGCATGTTGTCAAATTGTTGGGATGCTGTCTAGAGACGGAAGTTCCTCTTCTTGTTTATGAGTTCATTCCCAATGGAACACTTTCTCAGCACATCCATGATCCTGAAGAAGATTTCGCTATTAGTTGGAAGATGCGTTTAAAAATTGCTGCAGATTCAGCCGGTGCAATTGCTTATCTCCATTCGTCTTCATCGGTTCCAGTTTATCATAGAGACATCAAATCTTCAAACATATTGTTGGATGAAAAAAACACAGCAAAAGTTTCAGACTTTGGGTCTTCAAAGACAATTGCAATTGATCAGACACACTTGACCACCCTTGTTCAAGGTACAATGGGGTATCTAGACCCTGAATACTTCCAGTCATACAAGTTTACAGAGAAAAGCGATGTTTATAGTTTTGGCGTCGTTCTGTTGGAGCTTCTGACTGGGAAGAAGCCAATATACAGGGCTAACTCAATGGAGCAAATGAATTTGGTGACAGAGTTTTTATATCTGCTTAAAAACTCCCACTTCTCCCACATCTTAGACCCACGAATCGTGGAGGAGGCTACGGAGGAGGAGCTGAAGGCGGTTGTTGAGCTAGCAAAACGCTGCATATGCTGGAGAGGTAAATTGAGGCCTACGATGAAAGAAGTAGCAATGGTATTGGAGATGATCATCAAATCGCCCGGCCAGGCGTCCACTTGGGATGACCAAGACTTCAGTGATGGGTTCAGTGATATTGAGATGTTTGAGATGAGTGATACTTCAGAGTTTGTATCAAACCCACTTCCTAATGGTGTTCCTGGTTCCCTGCGTATTGATGTGCACCCTTTACTACCTAACACCATGTGAACGTGCTTAGTAAGTAATGTAGGTCTTGTTGATAAGTCCATTGAATGGTATTTTTCTGCTGTGAAATAACTGTTTCAATGTGGATTCGAACTTCAGTTCTTGAATGATCATGGTATAAGTTTTTTCCCTTACGATCAAGTTCCAGCTCATTGTTTTGCAAAATTCTACAGCAGCAGATTATTTCTATATTCATGGCAATGTCAAATTTACAAGAGATACAGCAGTCTGTCCAAAGCCTTTTGTCTTTGGCTTAACATATGAAACATCTCACTTACACAGTATACTAATCGTTCCACCCCCAAAGGCGGATGCAGTCACAAATGCTCACATCATAATCAATTTTGTACACCAAAAATTAATATTGACACATTTCAAATCAATATACCTATAACATTGTCATTCATGCCTTGACTCTGAATGTGATGATGACCTTGTTGTTAGAGCATCAAGTGTCGATTGAGTAGCTACAAGTTGATCCCTGAGCATGACGTTGTATTCATACAAGCTTTGGAGACTCTTTTGGATATCAGAGGTTCCATAAGCAGACCCATCTAAATCTGCCATGCAAAATATGACAGAAATTGAAGAGCAATCAGTATACTAAACTTTGCCTTATAACAATTTTTTTTTCTGGAAGAAGAAATGCCTAGTGATAAACTGCCCAAAAATGGGCAAGCTAAAAGAGCCAATAAGAATATATACAGGGTGAGTTTGGACTACTCTTGATAAGGCATTAGAATGCAAGAAATAATCCAACTGGACTAACCGGGCAAACGTGGCGGGGAAGGAATGTTGCTGCTTCCATTGGTGTGAGCTTGAGGAGAGTTTTTGCTTCGGAGTTCAGTATTTAAAAGCTCTACATTCCCCACCCTCGGAATTTCTTTGGTAACCTGGAGAAGAAATAATTGAATAAGGAATGCTATCAGATTTCTTCTAACTATCAAAAGCCTAAGTTTACTAACTTCAATCTGAAAAGCACACACATTGCTGCATAAGAATAAAATTATAATAGAGATACCGTTTCTTCGGGCAAGGAATCGGTTTTGTCAAAGCTGATTGTATGTAAGTTTATCTCCTGCTGCCTCCTTTTGTCAGAAGAGCTATGCTTCCTAAATGGATTGGTCACGGAGCAGTTACAAACAGCCCCATCTGTGGGAGAATACTCTTCTTGTAGTTTTGTACATCCATATGTATATATGACGAATTTTCTCAGCTAGTAATAGGGTGAACATTAAGATTGTCAATGCCAATTAAGGTACAAGAATCCTAGTAGGAAAATAACTTAAGGTTAAACATACTTTTTCCCAGCGAGCCTGGGCTTTGAGTCGACTTCTTATATTTTTGTAAGTCTGATCTTCAGTACGCAACCTTTTGATCCTGTACTCACACTATTAATATGACACAATAAAACCATTAGGAGATGGTTTAAACCAATTCAACCAGTTCCACATGTACAGTACTCATTGGAAAAACTGACAATACTAGTAGTCATAGCATCACACATAACACATTAACACCCGATATAAGTGGTGAGACAAAATGCAGAATTGAAGGAACATACTTGCACCAATAGGTAGTAGAAAATCCCAAGGCTAAAGCAGTAGAGACCACCAAGATCTGCGAGAAAGCTCACTGTACTTCCCCAAAATTTGAAAAAAAAATGACACAAGAATGCGATATGTCAGTTGGATAAAAGAAAATTTGTATAGACATTTAAACACAAGCCGGCATATTAAACCAAAGACAGCAATATACTTATGGAATCAGAATGCAGGATGTAAAAAAAATGTACCGAGAGGTACACGTAAATTGACTAACCTGGACCTAGAATATTCTGATTATCAATCTCAACCAAATAATCAGACAGAAAGTTTATGAACAATGTGGTGTTGACTACACCGGTATTTGGGTTCTGAAGTGAGGACTGGAGCTGATTTGCATCACTAATGACTGAGCCAGGAAGAAACTCATGAAATAGAGGTTGAACAAGTTTCAGACCATGTGAGTTATGGTATATCCGAGGGAACAAATTAAATTGTAAAATATTTGTACTCGCCCCTCTAAATGTGATGGGTTGATCACTAGCACCATCACTTCCATTCTTAACCTTTCCACTAACCAAACTGACATGTCCTTTATGATTAGGATTCTTTGCTGTAAGGTTGAACTGGAAACCAACTGCAGCTGCAGGTACATCTGAGATATCGACAAATTGCCACGAGATATAGACATTGTCCCAAGAGATAGGACAGTTGTTGCATTTAAGATTGATTGTTGGTCCAATGCTGGTGTTATGACATGTATAGTTAGCAAATCTGGACAGATCTGCTCCTCTGTAGCCAATGATGCCCGGCTTTCCCATAAGCAAATTACCCATACCGCGTAATTGCGAGCAGCTCATGCTAGAAACTGTTGTTATGTTGAATTCTAAATCGTTTACGAATGACACTAAATCAGGTGCATTTGTCGCCCTCACATTATGCATCTCTATTGTTCTTTTTGATATAATTTGGTACAACAGCCTGAGAAGAGTGAAGGACAAAGTAATGAACCCAGAGAGCCTAACCAACAAGAACAATGAAACAGAATACAATGCCACCAAACAACATTATTATTGAAAAGTACACAGTTCGAAACTCACGCTGAAAGAAGACCAGTGAAGAGTATCAAGCTAGCCATTGAGAATGTTCCTCCAAGTTCAGTCTTCCGTTTTGTGACGATCTTCTGGTCATCCTGTCAATTGCAAGAGCGTAGCTTAGACGTCATTTGATTAACTTATTTGCATTCTGTTTGATGAACTCCTAGCCTAAGCTCAACTCTTGAGCTAACCCTAACTCAAATTCCTTAATCAACCAAAAGAAATCAGCTTTAGAATTTCTATTCAGACCTGGATCTTAGGAAGATAATGGGCATAGATCGAAAACGCTATTTAATCAGCATTCTACCATTGAAACCCAAGTGCACCAACAATCAGCAATCCATAAACTCTTCATTCAAACATACCCTAAAACCCCAAAATAGCAAAACTGGAAATTTTGAAGAAATCTGAGCAGCTCACCAGCCAATGCCTGGTAGCAAAACAAACATCCAAGCGACTAATCCACCACCTAACCCTAAACCAATGATTGCGCCCATCTCGGAGCTTGCCGAACCTCACGAGAGCACAAAAGAGGAGCCATGAGAGCAACATAACGGCCGTAGCCTCCAAGAACACGGCCTGTGACTGAGTAATCTCCTGGATTCGGTCAAACGAAAAGATGGTCTCCGGGAAGGAAATCGAATAGTCGACGCCGGAGTTGACCACCCACTCCGAAGGGGACAAATCGAAGAGGGCGCACGATTTGGAGGTGGAATTGAAGAAATAGCCAGGTGAGCAAGCGCAGAGGGAGGTGTTGTAGAGTATTGAATTTGCCGGGCATGGAGCTTTAGGGATTGACATGGCTCAAAACCAGCTACGGGCTCCGAAGAACAACAATGCCTGAGCGCAAAATCTCAAGGAGGAACCAACCAATCAATCTATCAATCAATCAAAAGAAAAAAGCTTGGGATTGAAGGAAGTAAAGATGGGAGCTTGGATGAACCAAATATAGCATTAATTGAAAAAGTGGGAAAGAGCAGCAGCCTTGAAAAGAAAACAGGGGAGGTGGAAAAGAAAGGAACTTGTCAGATTCGCTGGTTTCTCTGAGTCCGTGGGTTTGGAGAAGTCCTTGCTCTGGATTTGAATTACAATTTCTTCTTTGGAATATCCTTCTTCTATTTGGCTTCCCGTTGAGGTGGGGTGGGTGGTGGGACGGCGGAGGACGGGGAGAAAGAGTCTAGATTGTGTCCAGGATTTGTGTAGTAGGTGCTGTTGCTAGAGAATCCAGCCGAATGGTCATATATTGTTGACGTGGCAGACCGTAGCAGGGCCCACATTTGTTAAATCTAGTTTAGTCGAGAACCAATTAAAACTGGACGCAAATCTCTAATCATCCTTAAATTGTCCAATATTTATAAACACTTATTTAAATCCAATCGAAAGTCCATGGGTAGAGAAAAATTGGAACCTGAGTATCAAATTAAAACTGGACGCAAATCTCTAAGCCTATTTATTGATTTTGAAAAGGTTATGGTATATTTGGTTGAAATATTTTTTAGTTGAAAGACTCCACCGCGAAAGGTTTTCGAATCGATTTTGGTTAATTTTGTGATAATTCGTATTGTTGATGATAATTTTCAAACTTGAGAGATTTTTTTGAATTTGATACTTTATTTTAAATCATTTTTTTCTTTATTTTACAATTCAAGTATAACATTACAATGAGCATTTTTATGATTTACGCTTACAATTTAAATATAATATTCTTTTAGTAATTATACAAAAAAATTGATAGTTCAATTTGATAGATTGATTCGAAGCAACATTAAACATACCAAAAGTCGATTTAATTGACAAGTAAATTTTAAAGACCCGAATTTCAATTTGACCCAAGGTCCCAAACCAACTTGTAATCTTGTCATGTAAAAGACAAATTATGCGACTTATATTGTACTTTTGGTGAAAGTCGCTTGTTATTGTTATAGGTATAACTTAAGAGTGTATAACACATATCTCATCTCTAACAACTATAAGAAAAAGGAAATAATACATTTGGGTGGGACAAATGCTAGGTTTGCCTTCTCATTTTGTTATAAGTCAAAATTTTCATTTCTTTGCTCAAGTTTACTCCATCTTGCTAAATTTGGTAAACTCCACACTTCATGTTAGAGATATAAACTTCCCACATTGACAATATGAGCAAAATGTCTACTACGGAGTTGTATATAAAGAAGGGAGAAACTCTACCCATTAGCTTAAGTTTTTGACTTAGAAGATGAATTCCGATTTTACATATGAAATGACTAAATTTACCCGATACATTACCGATCTAAACTCGACCGACCGAAATCTAACACTTCACAAGTACATTCACTGAAATCCACTTACAATTTAACGAAAATGAGATTATACAATACAGTGATATTTATTGAATCAATTAAAAAATGGGGACCACCACACCCTTAACAAATCAGATACACCTCACACTAAAAGTCACAACACCTCAAAGTAGATATTTTTTGACTTACATTGACCTACATATTCATACTCCAATGTAGATATTTTTGTGCTTCATTCTAGAATGATGCACACCAATCTAATAATTACCTTTCTCATTGTCTCAAGTTCTCCTTTTCCCAAATTATTCTACATTTCTACTATAAGCCCTTCTATTGATCGTTCTTTGTGTTATATAATAAAGAATTAGAAGAAAATTATTGGAACTTTACTTAAGAACTTTTACTTAAGAAAACCACTTTAGAATAATAATGACATTAGAAGAGATGAAGAAAGAGTAAGCACCTTATAGGTTGTATTCTTACTCTTTGTTGGTGCAAGTTTTACAATGGGTGATGCCTCTATTTATAGGATCATAGTTAGGCAAGAGTTACCACAAAAGTCAAGATTAGGAGGTGAATAATTCACACCTTTCTACCTAGGGTAATTAGTCATACACATGTGTTTTTTATGCATCTTCTAGATGATCATAAATGTGTTCATAACACATCTTCTAGATGAACATATATGTATATATTCATAACACTCCCCCTTGAATATTCACCTTCGTTCTTGCTTTGGGACACAAATGTATGTTGCCTCGTTGAGCCCATTATACGCTTTGATGTTGCCTCATTAAAAACCTTGCCAAGAAAAACCCAGTGGGATAAAAACCTGGTCGAAGAGAAAAAGAGTGCAACGCGTATGATGCTCCCCCTAACTTCAACGTAGCTCTCAGAGATTACACATTCCAATCCTGTGTACTAGTTATCCAAATTTCTTAGGAATCAAAGACTTCGTGAAAAGGTCAGCCAAGTTGTCATTCGACCGAATTTGTTGGATATCCGCTTCACTGGTTTCTTCAAGATCTCGAGTAGAAAAGAATTTTGGAGATATGTGCTTTGTGCGGTCTCCCCTGATGTAGCCTTTCTTCATCTGAGCAACACATGCTGAGTTGTCTTTATATAGTATTGTTGGATTGTCAGTGATCGGCTTCATTCCAATTTCTTTTTGGATGAATTGAATAATTGATCATAGAGACACACATTCTCTTCCAGCTTCATACAAAGCAATTAATTCTGCTTGATTTGATGATGTGGCAATTATAGTCTGCTTTGTTGATCTCCATGAAATGGTTGTGTCTCCATATGTAAATACATAGCCATTTTTGTGATTTGGCTTTGTGTAGGTCGGACAAGTATCCTGCATCTGCATATCCGACTAAAGTTGCATTGCTTTGGTTGCGGTAGAACAACCCCAAATCATGCGTTCCTTGAAAGTAGCAAAATACATGTTTGATCCCATTCCAATGCCTCCTTGTAGGAGCAGTGTTGTACCTGGATAACAAGTTTACTGCAAAAGCAATATATGGTCTTGTATTGTTAGTTAAGTACATTAGGGCACCGATTGCACTTAAATACGGAATATCAGGTCCTAGAACCTCTTCGTCCTCTTCTCGAGGGCGAAATTGATCCTTTTCAATATTGAGGGAACGAACTTCCATGGTAGAAGTCAAGGGATGAGCTTTGTCCATATAAAATCTCTTTAAAACTTTCTCAGTATAGTTGGACTGATGGATAAATATTCCATCCTTTAGATGCTCAATTTGTAAGCCAAGACAAAGCTTTGTTTTCCCCAAATCTTTCATCTCAAATTCTTTCATCAAGTATTTCGCAGTATCTTCCACATCATTGGGAGTTCCAACTATGTTTAAATCATCAACATAGACTGCGATAATAGCAAATCCCTCATTGGAACTTTTGATAAAAACACATGGGCAAACAGTATCGTTTTTATATCCTCTTTTCATAAGGTATTCACTCAGACGGTTATACCACATCCGTCTTGATTGTTTCAACCCATACAACGACCTTCTCAATTTTATTGAGAACATTTCTCGAGGTCCCTCATCATAATCAATTCCTTGAATTTGAGAGAAACCTTGGGATACTAACCTTGCCTTATATCTAACGATTTCATTTTTCTCATTTCGTTTTCATACAAACACCCATTTGAAGCCAACTGGCCTTACATTCTTTGGTGTACGAACAACGGGTCCAAAGACCTCTCGCTTTTCAAGCGATTGTAATTCTATTTGAATGGCATCTCTCCATTTTGGCCAATCCTTTCTTTGACGACATTTGTCCACGGATTTTGGCTCAAAATTATCATCTTCAGTCACAATATCAATAGCCACTGAGTAGGCAAATATATCATCGGTAACGATATCCTTTCTATTCCATTGTATGCCTGTGCATACATAATTTATTGATACCTCAAGATTATCAATATTCTCATTATCATTGAGTGTATCAACTTCTCTTAGGATATTTTCATTTTCCATCTCATTGTGTTGGTCATTATTCTCATGACTCAGTTTGGCTTCTTTTGTCATACCCTTTTGGTTCTTTTGTTTCCTTGGTTTCAAGTCTTTTGAACCCGGAGGCCTACCACGTTTTCGACGTGTTGTAGACTCATTTGCAGTGGACGTATTAGGTTGCCCAATGGGTATATCAATCCTAGCAGGAGCATTCGTTCCAGGAATATGTGACTTTGTTACCTTCTTTGTATCAGTGAATGCATCAGGTAACTGATTTGCAACATTTTGCAAATGTATGATCCGTTGAACTTCTTGTTCACACATTTTTGTTTTCGGATCAAGATGAGATAATGATATTGCATTCCATGTAATCTCTTTTACATGTGGGTCCATCTTTTTCTTATCTCCCCCTAAATTTGGGAATGTATTTTCATCAAAGTGACAATCAGCAAATCTTGATGTGAATAAGTCACCCGTTGTTGGTTCGAGATATCGAATGATTGAGGGAGATTTAAAACTAACATAGATTCCCATTCTCCTTTGTGGACCCATCTTTGTACGTTGTGGCGGAGCAATGGGTACATAAACTGCACATCCAAATATTTTTAGATGTGAGATATTTGGCTCCTTGCCAGATACTAATTGCATTGGAGAATGCTCATTGTTTGCACTTGGCCTCAATCGAATCAAAGCTGTAGCTTGTAATATAGCATGTCCCCATGCAGATGATGACAACTTTGAGTTCATCAACAATGGTCTAGCGATTAATTGTAATCGCTTTATTAATGATTCAGCAAGACCATTTTGTGTGTAAACATAAGGCATTGGATACTCTATATCAATCCCTATTGACATGCAATAATCATTGAAGGTTTGGGATGTAAATTCTCCGGCATTATCAAGTCGGATTTTCTTGATTGCATAATCCGGGAATTGAGCTCTCAGCCTTATTATTTGAGCAAGAAGTTTGGCAAAGGCTGCATTCCTAGTCGACAGTAAACTTACATGTGACCACCGTGTAGATGCATCAATTAGGACCATAAAATATCTAAATGGTCCACATGGTGAAGCAATTGGTCCGCATATATCTCCTTGTATCCTTTCTAGGAATGCAGGATTTTCACTTGCAATTTTATTCTTAGAAGGCCTGATAATTAGCTTTCCAAGTGAACATGTAGTGCAATGGAGATCACTGGACGGGAGAACCTTAACGTTCTTCAATGGATGTCCAAGTGAGTTCTTTATTATTTTGTGCATCATTATTGATCCTGGGTGACCCAAGCGATCATGCCACAATGTGTATGCAGTTCGGTCAATTGACCCTTTACTAGATGTCACATTGGCCTCAACGGACAAATGTATGTATGATATAGTCCGGAGGCTTGCGTGGGCATCTTCTCAAGAATCTGTCTATGTCCAGATTCATATTTTATGATGCACAAATATTCACTGTCATTTTCATTCAAGGTTTCCATGTGAAACCCATTTTGGCGCACATCTTTAAAACTCAGTAAATTCCTTCGAGATTTACTTGAGTAGAGTGCTTCATTTATAATTAACTTTGTTCCTCTTGGGAGTAGAACAAGTGCACTTCTAGAGCCTTCGATTAGTTTCGACACACTAGATATTGTATTGACATTTTCTTCAAGAGGTCTTAATTGTTTGAAGAATTCTTTGTTTCTCAAGATGGTGTGTGTTCTTGCACTGTCTAAAAGACATTGCTCCTTCCCATCGATTTTCACATTAGATGATTCCATGTTTTCTTATAGGTTGTGGTTTTTCATGAAAAGCTCATTGTTCTTTTCAGCAACCAACAACACTTTCAACAAGTCAGAATACCTCTCAAAGACTTTTTATCTATACTGTTGTTGTAAAAACACATTAAAGGCATGCATTGTGGAGAAAGTTTTCTCCAACATTTCTTCTTGACCATGTGCCCACATAGTCACAATTGAGAGGTGATTCTATGAATAACACTGTTGTATTCAGTGATAGACTTGAAGTCTTGGAACCTTATATTGTTTGATTCATGTCATACTTGTGGGAACAAGATTTCATTTTGATGGTCATAACGCTCATTCAAGCTTTCCCACAATTCAACTGGATCATCCACAAACATGTATTCAGTCTTTAGACTTTCATGAATGTGGTGACGTAGGAACACAATGGCTTTTGCCTTCTCTTGTGGGGTGACATTATTTTCCGCCTCTATTGTTCTTTCAAGGCCATTTGCCTTTAGGCTAGTCAAAGCATCAACCCTCCATTCGAGGTATTTATGGCCCGACAAGTCAAGGATTTCAACTCCCTTTTGGTGATGCTTGCCATTTTAGTTACTTATAGGGAAATTATAAATTAACAAAATAAAAGCAATTAAGAATGCATATGTAACTCATAAACATATATGGTATTTGATGAGATTCAATAATTTAGTCATGTTGTATGTTATTATTATGTTAACATACATAAGCATGTAATTAGTACGTGTATAACATAAGAATGTTAACCTTATATAAAGGATGCTTATAAGATGTAAATAAATGACAAGAATTAAAGAAGTAAACAAATAGCATAAGAACCAAAGTGGCCGGTAAATAACTAATATATGCATGAGATATATAAGATAAATGCGAACGTATACTGAAAAGTAAAATTAGCGGGAACAATTATAAATCCGGTTTCCTTTTAATCCTTTAATCCTCATCCATCCATTTTCACTTTTACCACTTCCACCTTATCTCCTCCATCTCGTCTTCCTCCTCCATTATCCGTTTTCATGTCCATGGCCGACGACGACATTTTGCGTCGTATTAAGGCCGGTAATGATCGGTTTTTAACCGAGCTTTTCATTTGCCTTGTTCTTATCGTTATTATCTATATCGCACTCATAATCATTTGGGTAAGAAATTTCTCACAATCCATTTGGTGAAATCAAACATTTCCGAAAGGGGATTCGAGTACAAACGCCAAATAAGGTAAGTAAATCTTATATTTTGTTTGTATCTTAGTAGATCTAAATAAACATGCTTCCATTTAAGTTTATAACATTTTAGATCTAGAAAGTTGGATATGAGTTTCTGATGTAGAAGATCCTAAATTAGGCGAATATAGAGCATACTCCTCAAAACGATTTTATAAACTCTTTGCATGAATTTAGTTAAGAAGAGGTAAATTCGTAGATTTAAAGAGGTAGAAGTGATTAAGTATAATGGGCAAGAATTTACTAAATATTCTTTGTTTGTAAAAGCTATGGACTTATATATAATTAAGTCAAAAACAAATATATATAAGCTTATGAACAAAGATATGTAATTAAAGAAAAATGTAGAGCTTTAGGCTTATTGGAAAGAAATTTTGTCAAAGCTACGAAAAACAACTATAGCTTAAACCATGATCCAATATACGTAAGTTTATATATACATAGCTGCATCATATAGAATAAAACAAAATAATTTATTCTAATGTTAGCTATGTGTTCAAAAGCTACAAAAATTAAAAAAACATGTATGTTGGGATTAAGTATCTATCCCACATCGGGAATTAGATTGTAAACCACCCATCATATAAGTACATGGGTTACTCTCCCTATTGCCAATTGGTTTTAGGGTGGAACCTCATGTGCTTATGTGTCGGGCTTACCGCGCATATGCGCACGAACCGACGTGTGTACCCCCCACGTCATATATGACCCACCGAGATTTAACAATGTATAAATAATTAAAGAAAGATCAGTTGGTAATTAGAGACTCGTGCTGATAACGTGTTATATAATAAAGAATTAGAAGAAAATTATTGAACTTTACTTAAGAACTTGTACTTAAGAAAGTCACTTTAGAATAATAATGACATTAGAAGAGAGGAAGAAAGAGTAAGCACCTTATAGGTTGTATTCTTACTCTTTGTTGGTGCAAGTTTTACAATGGGTGATGCCTCTATTTATAGGATCAAAGTTAGGTAAGAGTTACCACAAAAGTCAAGATTAGGAGGTGAATAATTCACACCTTTCTACCTAGGGTAATTAGTCATACACATGTGTTTCTTATGCATCTTCTAAATGATCATAAATGTGTTCTTAACACATCTTCTAGATGAACATACATGTATATATTCATAACACTTTGAATGAACTCAGCTTGGATTTTTTTTAAACCCGCCTTTTATTTGCAAATGCGATTGATAACTAACACCCTCCAACATCACAAATACATTTAGGGCCCGTTTGGTTACTCGGGCTGAAAGGGAAAGGGAAACGGAATGAAAAGGTGAAAGGAATGGAAAAGAAATCCGTTACCAACCAAAACTGTTTGGAGGCAGACATCAAAGGGATTGAAAAAAAGAATCCCAAATCAACAAATTAGGGTTTTCACTTTGCAATTTTAGTCAAAATTCAAACCAACAATTTGGGGAAATCGTTCTCCCTCCTCCTCTCGATCAAGACTACTTGTACCACTCCTCCTCCGCCATCGATCGCTTCCGCAATTTCGCCTCCGATCCCCGCCGACTACGCCCTCCTCGCCGAGGAGCTCTTGGCCCGGAGGCTTCGCGAGCCTCCGTGTACGCTCGTCGATTGCTCTTGCCAATACACTCCTTCCGCCATAGATCAGTACCTAATCCAACACCGCCATCACCACCACCACCACCACCAGATGGCTCGGCAGAAGTCCTCGGCCTACACGGCTACCTTCCGCATGTCTGTCCGAGCTGTCAGAGAGAGCGATATCAGCGATGGGAGGTGGGAGATGAACTCGTCGGAGAAGAGCTGGATCCGGAGTTCCGGACATGGATTGCAGCCGATTTGCACCGGCGGAGGAATAATTGGCGGCGGAGGCGTGAGAGGAGAGGCGTGTATGGGGTGGAGGTTGGGGGGATGGCAGAGGCCGCCATGGGAGGAGCTAGAATGAAGAAGAAGAAGAAGAAGACGGCGACGTACGTTGATGAGGGGAGGGTGAGAGTCGAGCAGAGAGGCAATGAGAGGAAACAGGGAAAGGATTCTGTTAACTGCCTTTGTTTTAGGGGAATGAAATGGGCTCTTCATTCCTTTTCTTACCTTAATGAAAAAGCCCAAAAAACAGGCCCCAAACACAGTCAAACGAAATGAAATAGCCTATTCCGTTTCTTTCAGCTGAATTTGTACCAAACAAACGGGCCCTTAATCACTTTCTGGTGAATAATGATATAACACATTTTAAATTCCATACGTAACAATATTGTCTCTTTAATCTAAGCTCATACGTAACAACAATTGCCTGATCTATTACTAGTACTACCATATTTTTTGAAGTGCATCTTCATTCCAGCCCACTATGAAGACCGGCTATTGGGCCATGTCAGGCCCAGCCCATTCAGAAGGTGTACTGGGTTGCGTCTTCTGATGATGATGTTCCTCGCCGACGGATCCGGGCATTGATCTCTCGCCATTGACGTTCGATAGAGAAAGGGAGAAAGAGTAGTCGTCGGCACGAATGTTGGATCTGCGAGTCTTTGGCATTTCTAATTTTATAGGGCATGGGCGGAGATGAACTAAAATCCCTCCCCCTCTTGTATATATATATGAATGAATGAGCAACCCCCCGCCCTCTCTTCTCTCTCTCACTATCGACTCCGCCGTTCTCCATTTCTCTCGTTTCTCAGATCTCTCCCGTCTCCCTTCTCACATCCTCCTCGACCTCTTCCGGGTAATCTCTCTATCTTTCCCTTCTTTCAATTTTACAGTTTCAGTTGTTTGATTTGAGAAGCTAGGGCATCGTATACCTCTTTCTCCCTTCCTGAATTGTGTACAATTTGGAAACTTTATGTAGCCCTTGAACAGATTTGTTGTCTCTAGACTTCAAATCTGATCTCGCCCAGATTATTGGTGTTCATAATTCTGTTTAGCGGATCCGCCTGTTTCCGATTTCCTGCCTCAAGTGATGATCTATGATTGTAGATTGCGCGTACTCTTAGGTTAGATTATGTAATTTGGTAGAGTATGTTCATCATACTCTGTTTAGCGGATCTGATCTCGCCCGAAGGTTTGTTCATAATTCTCTGTGATGTATATGTTGTAATGCAGGATGTAAGCTTGTTTGTTAGGCAAAGGCTTCTATAGTATGACTATGATGCCTGTCCAAATTTTGCTTTATATGATCCTTAGTATAGATGATGATTATTTAGCTCAGTTGGTGTATAATTATTCATTGCCATTAGTTGCCACTTGTTGATATGTGGAATAGTTGGACTTCTTTTGACGGGCATAGTCAAAATTCTGAAGTATAGTTTTTGCAGAAAACTTTGAGAGCTGGAAAGCTGAATGAGAAAATCTTGAGGCTTTTTATTGCAACTGGAGAAGAAGAGATATTATTGTTGATCAAGGAGCTCAATATACAAGTAGTTGTTACTCCTGTTCTCCCTACCAGTAGGTCATACTTGGTAATCAATCTTTCATTTTAATTTGGCTGCATCATGTAGAAACTTACAGAACAGGTGATATTTTTTTTTTTTGCTTCCAGGATGCTCAGAGAGATTCTAGAACTGGTCATCTGAACTTGTTTGAAACCAGCAAGAAACCAACTGCACACGACAATATCAACTGTCACTTGAACTGCACTGTCTATAATCTGTATAAATGGCCAAATCAACCATCACAGCGGATGAGGTGGACATTGTAATAGGCGCTTTACAGCCTGATCTAACATCCTTCATGAAAGAATGGAGTTCCTTTTTCTCAGGATTTCACTTGATCATTGTGAAGGACCCTGAACTCAAGGCAGATCTCAAAATTGCAGAAGGGTTTGATGTTCAAATTTATACAAAGTCTGATATGGACAAACTGGTGGGCTCTTCACTGACAACTCGCCTCTTCTCTGGATATTCATGCCGTTACTTTGGCTACCTCGTCTCTAACAAAAAGTACATAATCTCAATTGATGATGACTGTTTCCCTGCCAAGGACGATAAAGGGGTTTTAGTAGATGCTGTCTCTCAACACATGGTTAACCTCGGAACTCCAGCTACCCCTGAATTCTTCAACACACTATATGATCCTTTCCGCAAAGGAACAGATTTTGTTCGTGGTTACCCATTTAGTATGAGAAATGGTGTTGAATGTGCAATCTCATGTGGACTTTGGCTTAACTTAGCAGACTATGATGCACCAACACAAGTTCTCAATCCTACAAACAAAAATTCCCGTTATGTAGATGCCGTCATTACTGTTCCTACCAAAGTCATGATGCCTGTGAGTGGAATCAACATTGGTTTTAACCGCCAACTGCTAGGTCCTGCCATTTTTCCTGGCATAAAGCTTTCAGAGGAAGGGAAGTTCAGATGGGAAACTGTTGAAGATATATGGTGTGGAATGTGTGCTAAGACGGTTTGTGACCATTTAGGGCTTGGTGTCAAAAGTGGGCTTCCTTATGTATGGAGGAATGAAAGAGGAGATGCTGTAGCCAGCTTGAAGAAGGAGTGGGTTGGTATGAAGCTGATGGAGGAAGTCCTTCCGTTTTTTGAGTCACTGAAACTGTCATCTGAAGCAGCTACACCCGAGGATTGCGTGCTTGAGATTGCGGTGTCGGTGAAGGAGAAGCTTGCTCCTACCAACGCTTTGTTTGCTCAGGCTGCTGATGCCATGATGGAGTGGGTTAAGCTGTGGAAGAAAGTGAGATCAGGTTCACCCTAGAGGTAAGACTGCTTACAACAAATCCAGAATGTTTCACATTGTAGTTCTATTGTGATCATCAGATCTTTAGTGGTAAGTCTATGTAGTATGTGATCTTCCCCCCCCTGTTTGTTGACAATTTGGGGAAATGAAAACTTGTGTGATGGATACGACTTTGTGTGTGGTTTTTATATGATCCCTTTGCTCCTTTTTGGGAACTTGTGTTGGAACTTTGAAGAATAACATTATACTCTTTCAGCTTTCTTGTTGGTAATGTTGGGTTTCTATGGTTGTCTCTGCATAATGGCCGTTAAGTTTCGACATCCATGCTGGAAAATCCGTAAACAAAACAAATAAAATGGATACATTTTGCACAGGGGTTGGAAACGTAAAGTTTGCGAATTTTCGACGTCTCTAACTCCCTAACGAGGGTTGGAATTAGGCTTCTCGGTGCTACGTGCTTTCAGGACAGCAGTCTTCGGACGCTTCTTTGACCCTTTTTTGAGAGGGTTTCTGATGATTTGAGAAGATCATCACAAACACTCTAGACACTCAGACAAGAGAAAGAAGAAAAAGAGAGCCTCTCATACCATAGAATTTTTAATAGCTTTGAAAAATAATACTGACATAGAATAGAAGAGTATTTATATGAGTGGTTAGCTCACACGCACAATCCTGCTAACCCACTCACTTTATTACAAAGCCACTCTAATAACACTCCCCCTCAAGTTTGGAGTCTGAACATGTTCACAACTCCTAACTTGCTGAGAAGCTTTACATATTGATCATGACAGACAATTTTAGTAAAAACATCAGCAGGTTGTTCCCTTGTGGGAATGTAGCCAAGAACAACTTCTTTCCTCAAAACCTTGTCTCGAACTATGTGACAGTCACCTTCGATATGCTTTGTTCTCTCGTGAAATACAGGATTTCTTGCTATGTGAATTGCGGATTGGTTGTCACAAAACAGCTGCACAGATTCTTGGTGAACTCCTAAATCATCTAGCAACTTGACTAACCATGTAATCTCACAACAAGTCATAGCCAAAGCTCTGTATTCAGACTCGGCTGAGGACATTGCCACATAGGATTGCTTTTTTGTTCTCCAAGATATCAGAGAAGTTCCAAGCATAATGCAAAACCCAGTTAGAGACTTCCTGGTCATAGGACAACTTTGCCAATCAGCATCAGAGAAGGCCTTCATCTTTAACTCTGATTTACTGCTCAACCATAAACCTTGTCCTGGTGCATTCTTCAAGTACCTAAGAACATGTTTTGCAGCCATCCAATGATTGTCATTTGGTGAGTGCATGAACTGGCTTAACACTTGAACAGCATAACAGATATCTGGCCTTGTAATGGTTAGGTATATCAGCTTACCTACCAACCTTCTATAAGAATTTGGTTCCACTATCTCCTTTGATCCCTGTAAAGATAGCTTTTTCTTAGGATCAAATGGAGTAGCTTCTGGCTTTGCATTAGACATGCCAGTTTCATCTAATAGCTCGAGAACATATTTTCTCTGGTTTAGATGAAATCCTTCTTTAGATCTATCCACCTCTATTCCCAGAAAATACCTTAAATTTCCAAGGTCTTTCATCTGAAAATTTGTACAGAGATGCTTCTTGAGATCATCTATTTCCTTTTGATCATCCCCTGCTATAAGCATATCATCCACATAGACTAGCAATGCAGTGAATGAATTACTTTTCCTCTTTGTAAACAGAGAATAATCTGATTTTGACTGCTCATAGCCTGCATCTTTGACCACAACTGAAAATTTGGCAAACCATTGCCTCGGAGCTTGTTTTAGACTGTACAAGGACTTCTTTAATTTGCACACAATCTTGCCTTCATCTTTGATTTTGCACTCTTTTCTAGAAGTCTCCCCCTGAGTGCAAGCATCATACAAATTTAACTGAGCATATGCAGGAGGTAACTCCATATACACTTCTTCCTCCAAGTCTCCATGAAGAAATGCATTTGTAACATCCAGCTGAGTAACACTCCAATTCTTGACAGCAGCCACTGCTAATAGAGTTCGAACAGAGATCATCTTTGCCACAGGTGCAAAAGTCTCACTATAGTCAACTCCTTCAATCTGAGAGAAGCCTCGAGCCACTAGCCGAGCTTTGTACCTTTCTAAGGAACCATCAGACTTGACTTTGATTTTGAACAGCCATTTACATGTAACAACTGACTGATCAGATGGCCTAGACACCAAATCCCACGTATGATTCCTTTCTAAAGCATGAAGTTCAGTAAGCATGGCATCACACCACTCACGTTGCTCTAAAGCTGCTTGAACAGACTCGGGCTCATGAAGAGAAGCCACATTATTGATGAAACTTTTATAGGCAGAGGAGCAACAAGAGTATGAAACATAAGAGGATAAAGGATATGGTGAACTATGAGGCTTACCAGGAGAGGATGCTGTAGAGATTCCAAGCTTGGGAGCTGTACAAGCATAGTCCTTCAGCCATATGGGAGGTCTAGAAACTCGAGTAGATTGTCTTGTGGGAACTGGATTGTTTTGAGTAGATGGATTATTTTGAGAAGAAGTTGAGGAAGGTTCAAAAATGGGAATAGGATCAAATGCGGGTGCGACAGGAGAGGGAGAATAATCTGCCAAAGACTCAACATTTGAACTAGGGTTTAAGAAAATAGAAGTTTCTGTGAACAAAAGATCCACAGCTTGAAAGGTAGAAGAGGAATTGTCATCCTTACTAGAGTATTGTAAGGGAGCATTAGAAGTAGAATTTGTGGAAGCAAAAGGAAAGTAGTGTTCCACAAAATGAATATCTCAACTGACAAAACACTTTTTAGTGGAAAGATTGTACACTTTGTACCCTTTGAAGCCAAATGGATACCCAAGAAATACACAAGGGTCAGCTCTAGGGTCAAATTTCTTCCTTGAAGTGCTAGCAGTAGAAACATAGCACAAACACCCAAACACCCGCAACTTAGAGTAATCAGGAGGCTCTTGAAAAAGAATTTCATAAGGGGTTTTGTGTTTGAGAAGAGGAGAAGGGAGTCTGTTGATAAGGTATGTGGCTGTTAAAACACAATCTCCCCAGAACTTTATGGGTAGAGAGGCATGAAACCGTAAAGCTCTAGCAGTTTCAAGTATGTATCTATGTCTCCTCTCAACTCTACCATTTTGTTGAGGAGTGGCAGTACAAGAACTCTCATGAATAATCCCTTTTGAATTTAGAAAGGCTGTAACATCAGAGTTGAAAAATTCAGTACCTTGATCTGTTCTAAGAGTCTTGACCACTGCCCCAAACTGAGTTTCAACTCTTAGAATGAAATTTTGGAGGATCATAGGTGTTTCAGATTTATTTTGTAGAAGATAAGCCCATACACTACGGCTATTATCATCTACTATGGTCAAGAAAAATCTATGACCATTGTATGTAGGGGTGTCATAAGGGCCCCAAAGATCACAATGCAACAATTCAAAGATATTTGACGCATGTGACATACTAGAATGAATTGAATTTCTAGTTTGTTTAGCAAGTGGACAAACAGAACATGAAGAATCAGTAGAGCTTTTCTTAATATCATTGGATATAGAAGGAACATGTAAGAGTTTATCTAAAGGGGCATGAGCCAGTCTTAGATGCCACAAATGTTTTGGTTCTGATTTACAATCTGGTAAAGGAAGAAACATAGGTAAAGATGGTATAGTAGCACAAAATTTTTCTTGGAGATGAATTGGAAGAACCTCTTTGACCTTGGCTTCAGGAACTAAGTAGTACAGCCCTCCAAACTCTTTACCAGCTGCCAGCACCCTCATCCTTGCTTGGTCCTGAATAATACACAAGTCATTATCAAATTCAACATGACATTGAGTATCTTGTATCAACCTACTCAAGGATAATAGGTTAAATTTGAATGTGGGAACATATAGAACATTTTTGAGACAGAGAGTGGAAGATAGAATAATATCACCTGTGTGAGTGATATTACTAGTGCTTCCATCAGGTAAATGAATGGAGATAGGATCAGAAATAGGTTTGATGTGGTCAAAAAAATTTGGATCACACACCATATGATCGGTGGCCCCACTGTCTATGATCCAGATAGTGGAATAAGATGAAGTGTTGCAGCATAAAATTTTACCTGCCAGATTGACCTCAGAGTACCTATCTTTCTGATGTTCCATAAAGCTGAGAAACTTTCCCATCAATCTCTGATTCTCCTCAGACATGTTCTGAAAATTCTGAAACATCTTAAACTGATCTGAGACTCCATTATTATTTGTGGAATTTCCATGGAACTCATTCTGACTTACAGAGTTGGCCTTACTGTTTTTCATCTTAGCATCACTTCCAGACTTAGGAGCCTGTGGTTTATACTTGCTCTTGGAATGCCAGCTTGGATAACCGATCACTTCCCAACACTTATCAGTGGGATGGTTCCCTTTGCAATGCTCACATTCTTTCTTAGGTCTTTCAGAGTTATTTGACTTCTCATTGCTCTTGTCATAATTCTTCTTAGACATAAGAGCTGTAGATTCTGTTTTAACCTCCATGCTAGTCAGTCTTTTGCTTAACTTGTCTTGAATGAGCAAAGAGTGAGCATGACTTGATGATGGCAATGGAGTAGTTAGAAGAAATTGCCTTCTGGCAGCAGAAAACTGATCATTCAGCCCCATTAAGAATTTCATGAGCTTTTCTTCATTCTCAGCTGCTTCAATTTGAGCATTTAGCTTGCAAGTGCACTTTCCACAAGTACATTTCACAGGAGTGACTAAGCCAGATAGTTGTTGCCAATAGCCTTTAAGCTTGGTGAAGTAATCAGTCACAGACAAGTTTCCTTGTTGACAATCCTGAATTTCCTTCTTTATCTGAAACAGTAAAGGACCATTCCTTTGGCCATAACTTTCCTGTAAGTCATCCCACATCACTTTCCTTAAACTCATCTAATAACAGTTTCTGGTGCTGATCATCCTTTTCTATTTCCATTGACATATGGATCGTCCGAATTCGACAAGTGTAGCTTCAAAACGGTTGGTCGGAAGTAGTCTCATTGATCCTTCAAGCGAAATATGGTGTGGCTTCTTCATATGCGATTTCGACCCTACTTGGGACGATTTTTCTGGATTTGGTGTGTGAAGGAGAAACCGAACATTCAAAATGTACTTTCCAACACCTTTTGAATCATCAACTAAGGCACGTGTTACATCTATGACATAACCACAAACAAGGCACGTGATATACTTAGAAAATAGTTTAACCTATCTCTTGCCGTTGATACTTGATTGATCGAATTGTTCTTTGAACAATAGAGGTAGTGAGACACATATATGCTTACTAATTTTTCAATAGTTGCCGCTAAGGTACCAGCCAGGCTTTTCCATTAAAATACTTGGTCAATGCCAATCCAAGCGACAAGGCAAAATTACACAAGCGACAAGGCAAAATTACACAGTTAATTAACAACACCCGTATATCATACTCCCTCCGTCCCCCGATAACTTGTCCGTAAAGCATATTTGCACGCGGATTAATAAAAACTGTAAAAGTTTGATAGGTGATTGAAAAAGGTGTAAAATTGATGAAAAGGGTAATAAAAAAGAGTACTCCGTAATATATAAGATTGTATGGGGGTAATTTTGTAATTTTATAGGAAAAAGTGATAAAGTTGATGATAAAGCTGGATAATGAGTGTAATATATGAGATTGTATGAGGGTAAGATTGTAAAAGCATAGTGAATATAAATGGAAAGAAAGTAGAGATGGACAAAGTTTTGAGGACGACCGAAAAGGAAAGACGGACAACTTTTCGGGGACAGAAGGAGTAATTGACGTTTTAAAATTCCCGGACGTTACTGTGGTTTCCTTGCCAGAGATTGTGGCTTCTGAGCTTTTCCGTCGTTTAAAAGAAGCATCAAATCGCCTTAGTTTGGTTTTCTTCAAAAATGATGTAAGGGAATTGTGCTTTACAATTCATTGCTTGGGACGTCGGGGCCATTTATATACTATCAATAAGAGTTCTACATGCCCAATTTGATACTTGGTGCCCGTTAATTTACATAGTTTAAAAGAAGCATCAATTTACATAGGCTTTCCTGAGCTACTCTTTCAATTGGACACGACAATTATCTCCCTTTTTTTGTCAAACAATGGCAATTCTATCTATAATCTCTATTATACGAAAGAAAGGTAGTGTAATATTTTTTGGTGGAGAGAAAGAAAGGTAGTGTAATACTCCATCCGTTTCATAATAAGTGTCGTTTTAGCTCTTAACACAGTTTTTAAGAAAAGCCATCATTCACTTTAAAACCTACAACTTTTTCTTAATCTTACCACTCATTACATTTTTTGGCCAATGAATGAACAACTTTAATCAACAAATACACATTCCAATAAAAATTATCATTATTCACTCCTAATAAATCACTTTAAAAACCTAAAACGACACATATTATGAAACAAATTTTAAATGCTAAAACGACACATATTGTGAAACGGAGGGAGTAGACTGTATCTATGTAGCAAGTGAGCAACATCGCACAACTCTTATCCGAGGTTCCAGGTGTCAGGCAATGGATGGCTGTTCTGGAACTTGTCATTAGCAAGGGTAGCATGATGGTGAGCAATCAGTGTGAGTGAGGGTGGCAGCTTGTCTTGCTGAGTGGGGAGATGGCGCTAAGAGCAACGGCAACCACCAGGCCCCCGCTCCCTCCTCCGGCCTCCTCCGCTCCCGTTCCCGTTCCCGCCAAAACTGCTTCTCTGCCCCCAAAAATAAAATGGAGTTGTAGGTGGCAGCTGGGAATCAGGGCCTCCGCCTCCAATGTTGGGTTGATGCTCCCCACTTCCGCTCTCGTATCCATCCTCATCAACCCTAACGATGCCCGAGCTGTCACCATCTCCAAGGACCAGATTGTTTCTTCTCTAACCCAAGTTAGTTATCAATCCAACTTCATTTTCTCTACTTCATCATCTATAGCAATCAACCATGTTCTATTATACCTTAGACTTCAAGGTCTTTGCTGCATACTCTTGGGGATTCTCTTTAATTAGGCTAATGTCAATGGCTAGCTAGGGTCAATTCATGATAAAGACTGCTGTCACAGATGAAATTTATGACGACAGTCGTTATGTTATGTGTTGTAGGTGGAGCAAACACTCGATCAGGTTCAAGAAGCCGGATCAGGGTTTTTGGACGCTGCGCAAAAGGTGTTCCAAGCAGTGAAGCCTGGTGTGGATGCTGCCATTCCCATCTTCAAGCAGGCCGGACAAGAGGCTTTCAAGCTAGCATCTCCTGTTGTCTCACAGGCCTCCAACAAAGCCCAAGAAGCCATTCAAAGTGCTGGAATTGACACTAGTGCTGTTGTTTCTGCTTCCAAGGTTTCAACCTCTTCACGTACTCTTGTTGCTTAATCTACATTTTCACAAACATTTGTTTGTTTATATGGGCTGCTTTGATTTAAAAAAAATGATCGGCTTCTCCGGCACAGACAGTAACAGATGCTGCACAGAAGGGCAACAAGGTAATTGAAGAGGCTATGCCTATTGCATCATCAACATTTCAGACCATATCGAACTCGGATCCTTTAGTGGCTGTAGAAACTGCTGCCGCATTGTATGTTGCTTACCTAGTTCTTCCTGGCATCTGGTCTGCCATTTCTTTCAACCTCCGCGGATATAAAGGTACCTCCAAATTTTGATCTTATATATAACCACCATCAGATTTCAAGGCTAAGGACTTTATTTGGGATAGTAATCTGTCTGTTGTGGTTTGCTTCAGGCTCACTGTCTCCAGCTCAAACATTAGACCTCATGTCCACACAAAACCACTACATGATCGACATTAGATTGGAAAAGGACAAGAGCAAGGCTGGCATTCCCTCCCTTCCCTCTAGCGCAAAAAACCGGATGATTGCAATCCCGTGAGTATATGCTTTCCTTTGCTCATCTCCTTTGCTGTTACTTTCACTATTGTGTGGAACTTTAAAGTGTGTTTAGATGTGCCAACTAGTCTAAACTCCTAAACATGATTTTATTCTTTCGTAAGGAGGGAAGGAAGGTAGGAAGTGTATACATGTAGTACTTATTGTATCTACAATTGTCAGGCTAGAAGAGCTACCGACCAAGCTAAGAGGCCTGGTTAGGAACTCAAAGAAAGTCGAAGCTGAGATTGCAGCTCTAAAGATATCTTACCTCAAGAAACTTGGCAAATCTTCCAACATTGTTATCATGGACTCGTGAGGCTCCCTTATTATAATAATTACTCTTGAAAATCCCTACATCAGTTGTTGTTTCTTTTTAGCTATGCTAAATGCAGTCCATCCTCCTCTTCTCGGTTGCAAATCATTCACAGGTACTCAGATTCAGCCAAAATAGTTGCAAAGACCCTAACGAGCCTCGGCTTCAAGAACTGTTGGGTAATGACAGGTGGCTTCTCTGGAGGCAAAGGGTGGTTGCAGAGCAGGCTGGGCACAGATTCATATAACCTGCCCTTTGCCGAGATCTTGTCACCTTCTAGAATCATTCCTGCAGGCTCAGGGCGATTTGGGACGACGACATCTACTTCTACTGTCCAAACAAGGGGGAAATTCCTCCCAGGGTCCAATTGATTTTGGACAGTTTTTTCCTTATGGTTTGATGCTTGTTGTGAAGCGTTCTTGCATGCATGTGCATGTGCAACACTGCAGCCATTTGAAAATGTCAATTAGTATTTGTTATTTCTTTCCCCAAGTTTGTTGTATGGTTGGTAGGCATTATTGCGTGAATATAAGCATATGGAAGTCAGTTACGGTCAAGAAGCTATGCATGAAGGATACCATTTAGAAGTGCAAGTTGATCCAGTCACAGTATTTAAAACTCTCTAATAATGAATTCCAGACCCTTCCTGATTCAATTACAGAGTTGATCAAACCTTAGGCATTAGGACTCATCAGGCTGCAACACCTTGACTCGCTTGCCATCCGGGATAGGTGCATTAACATCCCTTCAAGTGCTCAACATTTCTCGTTGTGGCACACTGAAGAAGCTTCCAAGGGGCATTGAAAAGCTGGTCAAGCTTAGAAAATTGTTAGTAGGATGTTGTGGATTGACTGACCTTCCTCGAAGTGCTTGACATGCATGGATGTAACAATGTGGAGGAATTTCCACGGGAAATTGAGAATCTGGTCAACCTTAGGCATTTGGAATTATCAAAGTGTAAGGCCTTGACTCACTTGCCATCCGAAATGGGCGGTTTAGCATCCTTTGAGATGCTCGACATTTCTCATTGTTTCAAACTAAAGGAGCTTCCAAGGTGCATTGTAAAAGTGGTGCACCTTAGGAGTTTGGAGTTGGTAGAATGTTGTGCATTGACTCACCTGCCTTCCGGATAGGGTGCATTGAGATCCCTCAAAGCGCTTGGCATGTCTGAATGTGACAAATTGGAGGACCTACCAAGGGAAATTGAAGGTTTGTGCGGAGTACAATCATGTCTCCTGTCATCATTTCCTCGCCTTTCATGTCTCTTCATTTACTCATGCCCAAATCTTATGGTTGCTCTCATTACTCAATGTGATTTACTCAAGGGAACGCTTTCGTCCCTGATGACTTGAGGACGTCGGAAGCAGGAGAAAACACGCCATTACACTCATCACTTATGTGGTTGGATCTAGTCCATGCGGATGCTTGTATAGTACACGGGTCGTTTACGTTATCTATGAGGGGGGATTCATTGAGCTTGGAAATCACAAAGTGCAATGCTCCTACAGAAGCTGAGACTCTTAGATGTATGTCAGATCACTTGAGGGATCTAGTAATCAGCAGCTGCTCAGGGCAACTGACACATCTTACTTCTCTTCAAAAGCTGCATATTAAATTTTGTCATGATTTTACATGGGAGGAGGATGAAGAGGATAACCAACCATAGCATTAATGGGCTTAAGAGTCTTAAATGTTTGACTATGGAAGGTCTTCCAAACATGGTGAGACTACCTGAAGGTTGCTCTCCAACTTCATCAAGCATCTATTCATTCTTTGTATGTCAGTTGCACTCCATGTCAACTTCTTTTACTAAATAATCCAACTAGAGTCATTCTTGGTATTTTGGTTATCAGAACTTTCCCACGCCAAACTCACAACTTTTTTAGCATTAATGTAATTTGCTAGCTTTCTCTTCTGGTATATAGCTTGTTTATAATCACAGGTTATTGGTGATTCTAGTGTCATCAATGGTTATTCCATTAGGGATCAATGGTTCTTGAGGGATCAGTGATGGTTCATGAGGTATTAGTGCCATAGGGATCAATGTCCTTTTAGTTAGGGATGACAAATTCTGACCCGATCCGAACTAACCGATCGAATTATCCGTTTCGAGAACCGACCGAGACCCGAAATTTGTTTAACCAAATAAAATCCAAAACCGACTCAATCCGACCGAATTTGACCCGGAGGTATAAGCAACCCGATTAAGAATGACCCGAAACCCGATTACATCCGAAAATTTCAATCCGGTTTCAAACCGAAACCTGAATAACCCGACCCAAAAATACCCGACCGAGTTATATCCGAAACCCGAAACAATCCGAACCCAATTCTACCCGACATCCGAAACAACCCGAACCCGATTGTACCCGATAATTATATATGATATCTGAAACAATCCAAACTTAGTATGATATTCTATATAATAGGATATAAAGCATAATATATTATTAGTATAAAGTATAATACAAAATTGCAAATGTAAGAGATTGTATAATCATGTTTATCTGAACTGTGATCTCTTTTGTATATTCTTTTAAAACTATTGATCGTAATTTGACAAATATTTATAATTTTATATTATCATTCATTACTAAAGATATATTTGTTTGACAAAATATAAGGTTTTATGTATTAGTATATGAATCTAATCATTTGAATGGATATGATTTTGAGAATGTACAAGATCTCGTAGACATTAATATCATTATATTTGTATATTCTTATGCTCTACACTTGAAATATAGAAAAAAAAAGACATTATTTAAAGTATAGTTAAAGCAAAATTAGATTGATTCATTGTTCCAACTATCAAAACCTAATTATACAAACACATTTCTATTGAGACCCAATTCAATCAAAAATTGATTTAACAAAAACTGATTCAGCCGTAACCGATTCACCCGAATCCGATTTATCCAAAACCGATTCAGCCGAAACCGATTCAACCAAAAACCGCTTCAACCGGAATCCAATTCAATCAAAAATTGAAAAAACCGACTCAATCCAAAACCAACTCAACCGAAACCCGAATTAAATTAACCGGTTATAACCCGTTAACCCGACTTATCCGACAATTTGAATATCCGACCCGATCTGACCCGACCCGAATGCACCCGATTTTCCGTTTATATCCGATACTGTTCACATCCAAATAACCCAAAACCGAATTATCCGACCGAAACCCGACTGATTATCCGAATTGCCACCCCTACTTTTAGTGCTATCCATGAATAATTGTTTCTTACATATATAGAATTGGGTCCCTCGTTTCTTGGTTTCTCTCATGGATTTGAGATCATAGATTATGCTAACAGGGCATGATGGTATCTTAACTCAAAATACCTTCGATTTAATAAAATTTTAAGTGTGCATGGAAAGGTGCTATATAATACATCGTGTTAATTGGTGTGTGATATGTACTCGATTACTTGGGAAGGACCGTGGTGTGTGGTCTTGACAATGTCATTATTTCCTTGGACATAAAGGAAATGTTGAATGCAAGTTAGATCAAGTTAGAGAATTGTTTTTTGAAAGATGAATGGATATTTCTACTTGGGATCAGTTCCAAAACCTGGATTATGGAAAAGGATCTAGCATTCTGATTTGACAATAGGATCGAAGCTTGTAGTTTGTATCCGGGATTGAGGTAACAACTATGGAAATATATCTACCCTATTTCGTGAAGGCCGAATCCGATTTTAACTATGTGGACATAATAGCCAGAGGGGATCGATCATGCTTGTTGGTACCGGGTCACATCTTTGATGTGAGATATAGCATGGTTCGAGGATTCATGACACATAGTGTGATTTTAGTTGTTTTCATTCGGTGAAAAACAAGGTTGGCTAATCACTTGATGCAGTGGTTGGCTAATCATTCGGTGAAAGACACGGATTACTTTCTAGCGAAGAGACACCCAAGTCCTACCTAATGAAAATTAGGATAGAATTCAATATGGAAAGCCCATTCCTAGAAATTGTGAGCAAAATGTATCAATCCCCAATGTGTGTTATATCCTATAGGATTAGAGGTTGAAGATTATCTTCTTAATAGTTCGTTTGAAAAAGTGCAATGTAGGTGTATGAATAAAGGATCTACCTATATGGACATGGAGTTTGGTCGCTCCATGAAGCTTGGGTTGGCTTCACATATGTTCATGAATGGATAGAGACTCAAGGACCATTTAATGGAGTCAAGTTAGACTATAGAAGTGTATAGTGACTTATGTGTGTGTTATCTTCATGCATCTAAAGAAGTTGATTGGTTCAATCCTTAGGACACCATGATTCCGAGGTGTATGAAATGTGTAATTACACTAAGACATGAATTTAATCGTCACGGCATGTGTGTTTATGCATGAGTTTGGGATGAAGACTTGCTTATTTCGTGAATCAACTGTGATTACACTAAAAAGGGGGAGGTCTGTTGGTGATTTTTGTGTCATCAATGGTTGTTCCCTTAGGTATTAATGGTTCTTGAGGGATCAGTGATGGTTCCTGAGGTATCAGTGCCCTAGGGATCAATGACCTTTTAGTGTTATCGGGGTTCATGCGACTTTATGTTGATGAATTATTTTTGTCATTATTGTCTTAAGCCTTTATGTCAAGATTTTTATTATGACTTTGTAAATTGTGGGGCATAAAACTAATTGGTCTACAATGGTTCACTGAGGTAGGATTATCTCGTTTTGGAAGAAGTGATATAAATATGTGGTTATTTTGCTTAAGAATCTTCCCTAAGTGAAAAAAACTTTTAACCGCCTTAATCACAAATGGCCCTACAAAATCCCAATATTTTTTGAAGAACTCTGCAGTCATACCATCAGGGCCAAGTGATTTGTCCGATCTAATGTGCCACATCGCATCTTTTATTTCTTTATTAGTAACTGGTTTTGTTCGACTTATGTTATCTGTATGTGAAATTTCTCGGTCTCAGAGTTAAGTATTCCTCAGTCAGTGTGGGGTTGACATGTTCTTTGATGTACCGCTTGCGGTAGTCATTTCTTATTTCACGGCTAATATTTTCCTCACCGATTATCGTTGTGCCATCACTTGCAGTAATTGATCTTATAATTTTACGGTTTCTTCTACCAGTTGCGATTTTATGGAGGTACTCAGAATTTGTATGAGAAAGTTGTGTATGTTTCGTCTTTGCTCTTTGTTTTCAATATGTCTTATGGAAATTTAGTAGACTCTCTTTTTTCTTTATTATTCAAAGTTGCTTCTAAGTTAGTGTCGGTTGCGACGACTCTATAATCTGAGTTTGTAGTTCAAGGAGTGATCCTTCGATTTCTTTCAATTGTTCAAAAGCATTCCCCAACGTTCTTTTTTCTCATTGTTTAGCGTGAGTTTTGAACAATTGTGTTTTCTTCATTAGTTGAAACATATACAATCCATGGAATTCGACCCTCCAAGCCTGCTTTACTACATTTCTGAGATCTTTCCCGTGCATCCATGCTTTTTCCAATTTAAATGGTTGAGCTTAGCTAATCTGATCATATATTAGATCTAATGAGATTTTACAATGATTTGAAGTTGTAAATGCATGGTTGTGGATACTAATATTTGGGCACTATTGAATTATGTTATCACTTACTATAGTTTTATCAAGCTTTTCATAAATATTATTTATCTTTGTTTTTTTTTTCCTCCATGTAAACTTGTTTCCAGTGGTTGGAGTATCTCTAACATCACAAGCATCTTTAATTTTGTTAAGTCAATCAAACCTATTTGCTTGAGCGAAAACCCCTCCTTTTTTATCGGACGGTTCTTAGATTTCATTTAAGTCCCTTATAATGACTAATGGGAGCATTGTGCTAGCAGCAATTTGGATAAAGTCCTCCTAAGAGCTATCTTTTCGGCCCTCATCAGGGGGAGCATAAACAAAACAAAGCGCAAATATATAATTTGTTATTTGGTTTTCATACTTTAGAATTACAAAACCTCTGTTTTTGTACTAATATTGTCACAATTTCGCTTTGAAACTGATGTTCTTTCCACAGAACACAAATACCACCCGATCTACCTTCTATAGTGGACCATATGATATTATCAAAGCCCGCTCTTCTCCATGTTTGGTCACTCGAGATTTTATCTGTCTTGGTTTCTACAATGGCTATTATTTGAATCCTTTCAATCTTACAAAACGAATCAATTCCCGGCCAAAAAGATTTTCTTCCCATTCCCCTACTATTCCAAAGGCGTACATTCATTTAATCCACCTAAACCAATTAGTCTTAAAGCTCCCATGAGTCTCATGTTGAATCGTAGTCCACTGTTTTCTATTAGCTTGTCCACAATCCTTTACAACCTGTTTGTTGCTACTATGTATTCCATTAATAGCCACTGAAGGAGTGAGCTTCCTTGAAGCCTCAAAACCTAACCAAATTCTACGTAGTTCATTGTCACTACCACACAGCTTAAACAACACGTAATCAGTTTTAAAAGCCAAAACAATGTCATTCAGCCTGTATAAACAGTCCTCATGTACATTCTCAAATTAGAGCTTCTTTATTTCGAAGAATTGTTTTATAATCATAAATACTCATAACATGTTTTTTACAATTAATGGCAAAACCATTTAGAAAATCAGAAGTGAGGCTTGATATATTGGTCAGTTGATCATATTGACATGGCTTTTCCATTTCTTTTCCTCTCTTCTCCTTACTTGCTATGATGCTTGGCACATTCCTCTTTTGAGATTGGTCCCAAGTAGGTAAACTCTAGTATAGCTATCTGCATTATTCAAATCTATAGAATGATAATGCAACAACCAAAATTGGACAATCACATCAACATTCCAATATAAACTAGCAAGTATTTGCATCTTAGGTGACTAGTTCGCATATGTTTATCCAGAAGTTGTTTATTGTCCCATCTTCAATAATGACTTGAGTCAATCTATGAGTTTTCTTGCACCTATCTTAATCCCAAATTCTGCATTCATTGACACTTCTTTAACCCATACATTTGCTTGATTTTGATCCAGTTTTAAATTTAAGACCAATACCAAATATTCATAAACTGATTTACTCCAGATGCATGCAGAGTGAGAAACTAGCACATATATTCTCTAGTATAGGAATGACATAAATACTTCCAATAAACACATTATACACTAGAATGTTATCATTCCAAATTGCAAGATAATGCGATTCGAATTTATATGTTTTATGATGGCAATAACTACACTAGAAACTTATATTAACTCTGCTTTTTGGTGTCTTGTCTTTCCAATTGAATTCTAGCTGTTTCTCAACTTGTAAGTTTGTAGGATTTCTGCTAATAGCTTGGGTTGATTAATTCTCTCTAGGCAGCACATTAGATACAAAAGACTCACACCAAAACAACACTTAAATTGGTAACATTTAGGGCAAACAAAGAACCAACAAGCACATGTGGTATAATACATAACATACTTCCTTCTAAATAGCATAATTATAACCTTACATAACATACTACAATTCACGGTGATTAAGCAGATAACACTAATCCTAAGAGACTTCATGCTAGTGTGTACTCTGTCCTGCCAAAAATGATCAAGATGGGGAGTCCTAAGCCCATAGTTCAATATTTTTGTTAGCAATCTAGATAGCCAGAGGTTCACAAACGAGATTGGCCCCAAAGGACCATCATCATCATCTTGGTTCTTTATTGCACTACTCTTTAAGGTCTCAACGACCATAGTAGGTGATTGTTCAAGTTTTTTGTAAGGTTTCAATTTCTCTACAAAAAAGAGTACCAGTTTATAATCAACAATCCAACATAAAGGAACCAAATCAACCCATCTATATTTATGAAGAGAAAGAGTGGGATAGTGCAACCTCTTTGATCTCAATCGTTGCCTTTGAAGGCTGGTCAAAAGAGGAGGGGTGAGCTCCTCCCAGTTTTCTTCCCTCACACTTCCTTTCTCTGAGATTTGCGCCACAACGACAACATATAGATAAATAACTACATGCTTTGGCATGGCCTAAAGCATTGTACCTCAATGTTACAATGCCCTTTAAAGCATGGACACTAAGTGTATATGCTTCATGATCAATTATACACATCATTCTGACGATAAATGAGCAGTAAAAAAAAGCTGCACAACGGGGACTTCGATTTCACATCCATTAATTAAGCCCTTTTCACTAGCTATTTTTCATCAAAACTAAAGATGTGCAAAGCTGATTAAGAAGCATAACAATTAGCGCCTATGCCTTGAAGGGTGTGGCATTATTCAAGGTCCACTTGAAAATTGTTTGGGTTCGCTAAAACATGAACCAACGCTAGATTTGTAAATGCAACCCACTTTGTGTGAGAGTCTTCCATTATTCTACCTATTCTTGCTCGGATTTTTGAATTTTTATGGGGCCTTATCATGAAATTGTTTGTATAAGAAGGGAAAAGGGATTGAGGTTGTATATAAATAGGAAGTGGAACGGAAGGCTTTAATTGTAGAATGGGTGATATAGGGTGGAGAGCGTTTAACGTTAGGTCTTGCCACTTCGATTACAACCCGTCCAAACTCATTTTTTTTTCAGGCTCTTTCATTGAAAATGAGTGATAGAAGTTAATTTTTAGCAAAAAAAATATGAATTTATCAAAAATTATGACTAAGAAATGGTAGGAACAAAAATGATATGAAATCTTTGCATTTTTGGTAGAATAAAATCTGAATACTTTTAACATGCATTACATGTAGAGGTGTCAAACAGGTCGGGTCGGTGGATTCGGGGTCGGTCTTTTCGGGTTCGGGAAGTGCGGGTTCGGGTCAACTGGGTTACAGGTCAAGTCAGGTCGGGTCTTGACAGGTTATTGTGCGGGTTCGGGTCGACCTAATAGGTCAATAATTTGAATTTTTAATGATTATTAAAATAATATTATGATTAAATAATAATATTAAATAATAAAATATTGTTTTAATAAACTTTTATAATAATATTTTATTATAACACGTTTTTTGATAAAATATATTATAATATTTACAAGAAAATATATTTATTCTACATATATATAAACAATCGGGTCAGTCGGGTCGGTTTTGGATTTCAACCCAATCGGGTTCGGGTTTCAACCCAATCGGGTTCGGGTTCATCGGGTTCGTTTTTTTTCTTTGCTTGCTACTATTCGGGTCGGGTTTCAACCCTAAAATTTTCGGTTGGTTTGGGTCAATTTTTCGGGTCGGGTCAGGTTTTGACAACTCTAATTACATTTGTTCAGGCAATCAAATGTGGTGAAATCTCTTATGGTTAACCGTCCTTTTTCATATTAATTATTAGTAGTATAGTAGTAAACGATCACATGTGTCGCAATTAAAATTCTTAGTAACGTCGATGGCTAGTATATAAAATATCTAAATCCCCTATAATGGTGTAATATACACCTCTTGAGAAACTAAATAATTTCCGTAAATTTACTCTTATAAGTGTTCATGAGAAAATGGAGGTTGATCATCCCTAGGAACATAGTAGAGGAGTATCCTCCACAATTAAAGAAAAACAAATGCAACTCAAGGAATGGAGGACTTCCTCTACTATAGAAATCATTAGCGATGAACCAAAAGTGTGTGAAAGATGGCTAGGGACGAATCCCAAGTCCATTATATTCAGTTGGCCCAAGTAGTTATACTTGAGACGTGTTGGAAATCCTGAAATAAGAAAGTAAAATGACCTACTATATTGTCGAAGGAGTTACTCTATCCATTACCATATGAACTTGGATTGGAACCTTATTAGGTATAATTACCCACAAACCTCCAAATTATCAGCCCACTGAATCACATCCTAATATCAGAGCGGGCCTCGGTATGGGTTCATTTCTTACAGCTTTCGGCCTTGTCTGATTCATAAGGCCCATTCACACAATCCGCCCAATAAATGAGGGGCCAAACCCAAAAGTGTAGGTTCACTAGCCGTAAGAGATTTATTCAGATTGAGCGATCGATCCTAACATGACGGTTTCCAAGCCTTAAGGGATTTTGTCCGAGTGTCAACTAGCCTAGGCAATAACAATTGAGGAGGTGTGTGGTAATCCCATATTGAAAATAAAAACTAAAATAGCCTACTTCAACACAAGAAATTACTCCACCCATTGCGATATGGTTTTAGGTTGAAATCTCATTCTTCTTGTATTAAAGGCCCAATCATCCGCACCACCTCCAAATTATCGGCCTACTGAGCTTTATAAGCGTCATGGCCTCTCGTTCAACTAAAAAAAAAGATGATGTCCTCCCAATTTAAAAATCAACCTACAATTGAGGTGCACAAAAATTGTCTTACAAGAGGAACATTTAAATGGGTCAGGCTAGTCGGACTCTGGTTGGGGTAAATCAGGTTCGAGTCGAAAATGGGCTCAAGCTATTAGTTCATTCAAATTTCCGAGTCTTTTGGGTTCGGTCTTTTCAGGTTTGGTGAATACGATGTCTATTTTTTGCAAACTAATATTTTGGGTCGACCTAACAAGTATTAGGTTTCCAAGTATTAGCTAGTGATTAGGTCTGGTCACTCTTTGACCCATGTATTCAGGTTGGGTTTCAACCTAGAAAACATCGGTGGGTCAAGTCAAGTTTTGGCAAGTCTATTTACATGGACAAGATTATCCTAGGAGGCGACCTGATACGTGACAACCTTCGGGGTGAAGGCCGCCACGCGTTGAAGTGCCCAAGGATATAGATCTCGGGTTGATGTGCGCAGGATTGTTGATGAAGATCGATGATGATTGAGAAGAGAAGTTGTTGTTGAAGAACAAGATTGCAGCGGAATTTGATTGTTTGAGTTGCTTGAGTCAAGAAGATAGTTTTCGGGATCAAAAACCTAAGGAATTAAACTTATCACAAGTTAATTCCCAGGTCTCAATCTCTAATTTTTATTGAATGAGAAAATTGCTTAAATAGACAAACTAGGAAGCCAAAATTCTATCTCTAACAATGATCCTAAGATAGAATTTTGCTTGGAAAATAAACTATCTAATTAAATAAACCTAAAAACTCAAAAGATATGAATTAAAGCAAGATATATTTCAGCCCTAACAAACCTCCTATGGCCGAAAATATCATAAAGACAATATCTAGATATGGATAGAATTAAAGCTAAAGATAAGATTCCCGTAAGACTTGATCAGCTCTCAGTATATCGCGATTTTGACCTCTTTACAGTTGGATTCTGAATTCTCCGTAAACTACAAAGTTGTAGATCTTTTAATTATCTATCCAACGCAATTTGAATGGACGTGAGATCAATTTTATATCCAAAGTTATGGCTGTTTTACTGAACACTACTCAAGCTGTGACGGGATTTCAAACTCCCGAAAATATCTCCAAGTTTTAATCCTTTTTCGGGGAGGCCTTGGACGTGTGACTTGATAGCATTGAAAGGATAATTTGTCATACTTGAAGACCTTCTTGAACTTGAAAGCTCTTGACCTACGGAAAGGTCTTGGCTTAGCTCGTCGATTGACCTCCAACTCCCTCTTCTTAGACATATATGCTATTCTTGCATCATTCTCCTCCACTTGTCCTCGAATCGTCCTCGATTCGATGTGAGGTGCAGGAGTAGAAGAAGAAGATAAGGTAGAGGAATGAACTTGAGTAAGAAGAAGATGACCTACCACAATTGGTGAAGGTTGGCAAATACTCTTTGTGGCAACATCAATCGTCCTGGCTTGGGAAGATTCGCCTGGTTCAGTGGAGGAAGAGATGGGCACATGGACCGAAGTATCCTCCATGGATACATCATCGCGGCGCTCCTCATCCACTTGAGGTGGAGGTATGACTGCGAGGGTTTCATCATTCGGGGTAGGGCAGTCATCTAGGGATCCTCTCTGGCTGGATGCGGATGTCTTTAGTGCGGGTGATAGAGTAGGCGCCTCCTCTTGTGTTTGCTCTTGGATCGTTTTAGGAGGATGACTACTTGGCGGAATAAGAGCATCAAGGCGTTCCTCAATTTGTTTCCAGCGGGGCTCGAACTTAAGCTCCAGACCTTTCATCGCGTCGCCCACCGCCTGGCTCACTATGGATCGAACAGCCGCCCTAGTTCAAGCCTCAGCCGCCCGAGCCTGAGCCGCCTTCCTATAGGCAGCAGCGATGGCATAGGTTTCCGGGGATAAGACAACGTTTTCAACCCGACGTCGTTGGTTCATGATTTCCAACCCGAAACCGCTGGGCTCTGATACCAATTGATACGTGACAACCTTCGGGGTGAAGGCCGCCACGCGTTGAAGTGCCCAAGGATATAGATCTCGGGTTGATGTGCGCAGGATTGTTGATGAAGATCGATGATGATTGAGAAGAGAAGTTGTTGTTGAAGAACAAGATTGCAGCGGAATTTGATTGTTTGAGTTGCTTGAGTCAAGAAGATAGTTTTCGGGATCAAAAACCTAAGGAATTAAACTTATCACAAGTTAATTCCCAGGTCTCAATCTCTAATTTTTATTGAATGAGAAAATTGCTTAAATAGACAAACTAGGAAGCCAAAATTCTATCTCTAACAATGATCCTAAGATAGAATTTTGCTTGGAAAATAAACTATCTAATTAAATAAACCTAAAAACTCAAAAGATATGAATTAAAGCAAGATATATTTCAGCCCTAACAAACCTCCTATGGCCGAAAATATCATAAAGACAATATCTAGATATGGATAGAATTAAAGCTAAAGATAAGATTCCCGTAAGACTTGATCAGCTCTCAGTATATCGCGATTTTGACCTCTTTACAGTTCGATTCTGAATTCGCCGTAAGCTACAAAGTTGTAGATCTTTTAATTATCTATCCAACGCAATTTGAATGGACGTGAGATCAATTTTATAGCCAAATTTATGGCTGTTTTACTGAACATTACTCAAGCTGTGACGGGATTTCAAACTCCCGAAAATATCTCCAAGTTTTAATCCTTTTTCGGGGAGGCCTTGGACGTGTGACTTGATAGCATTGAAAGGATAATTTGTCATACTTGAATACCTTCTTGAACTTGAAAGCTCTTGACCTACGGAAAGGTCTTGGCTTAGCTCGTCGATTGACCTCCAACTCCCTCTTCTTAGACATATATGCTATTCTTGCATCATTCTCCTCCACTTGTCCTCGAATCGTCCTCGATTCGATGTGAGGTGCAGGAGTAGAAGAAGAAGATAAGGTAGAGGATTGAACTTGAGTAAGAAGAAGATGACCTACCACAATTGGTGAAGGTTGGCAAATACTCTTTGTGGCAACGTCAATCGTCCTGGCTTGGGAAGATTCGCCTGGTTCAGTGGAGGAAGAGATGGGCACATGGACCGAAGTATCCTCCATGGATACATCATCGCGGCGCTCCTCATCCACTTGAGGTGGAGGTATGACTGCGAGGGTTTCATCATTCGGGGTAGGGCAGTCATCTAGGGATGCTCTCTGGCTGGATGCGGATGTCTTTAGTGCGGGTGATAGAGTAGGCGCCTCCTCTTGTGTTTGCTCTTGGATCGTTTTAGGAGGATGACTACTTGGCGGAATAAGAGCATCAAGGCGTTCCTCAATTTGTTTCCAGCGGGGCTCGAACTTAAGCTCCAGACCTTTCATCGCGTCGCCCACCGCCTGGCTCACTATGGATCGAACAGCCGCCCTATTTCGAGCCTCAGCCGCCCGAGCCTGAGCCGCCTTCCTATAGGCAGCAGCGATGGCATAGGTTTCCGGGGATAAGACAACGTTTTCAACCCGACGTCGTTGGCTCATGATTTCCAACCCGAAACCGCTGGGCTCTGATACCAATTGATACGTGACAACCTTCGGGGTGAAGGCCGCCACGCGTTGAAGTGCCCAAGGATATAGATCTCGGGTTGATGTGCGCAGGATTGTTGATGAAGATCGATGATGATTGAGAAGAGAAGTTGTTGTTGAAGAACAAGATTGCAGCGGAATTTGATTGTTTGAGTTGCTTGAGTCAAGAAGATAGTTTTCGGGATCAAAAACCTAAGGAATTAAACTTATCACAAGTTAATTCCCAGGTCTCAATCTCTAATTTTTATTGAATGAGAAAATTGCTTAAATAGACAAACTAGGAAGCCAAAATTCTATCTCTAACAATGATCCTAAGATAGAATTTTGCTTGGAAAATAAACTATCTAATTAAATAAACCTAAAAACTCAAAAGATATGAATTAAAGCAAGATATATTTCAGCCCTAACAAACCTCCTATGTCCGAAAATATCATAAAGACAATATCTAGATATGGATAGAATTAAAGCTAAAGATAAGATTCCCGTAAGACTTGATCAGCTCTCAGTATATCGCGATTTTGACCTCTTTACAGTTGGATTCTGAATTCTCCGTAAACTACAAAGTTGTAGATCTTTTAATTATCTATCCAACTCAATTTGAATGGACGTGAGATCAATTTTATAGCCAAAGTTATGGCTGTTTTACTGAACACTACTCAAGCTGTGACGGGATTTCAAACTCCCGAAAATATCTCCAAGTTTTAATCCTTTTTCGGGGAGGCCTTGGACGTGTGACTTGATAGCATTGAAAGGATAATTTGTCATACTTGAAGACCTTCTTGAACTTGAAAGCTCTTGACCTACGGAAAGGTCTTGGCTTAGCTCGTCGATTGACCTCCAACTCCCTCTTCTTAGACATATATGCTATTCTTGCATCACGACCTTAGCTATGCAGTCGAACACAATAAATTGGTGTATCAAGACTAAGGTTATGATAAAGAGGATGAGTGCCACAAAGGATGAAGTCTTTCTAGAGAATGTGGGTCCAAAATATATAGTCCCCACTCATACAATAAGGAAACAGAAGGCATATCAGCACCTTTGGTATTAGGTTGTTAGAGTAGGGTCCAATATACATGACACTAAGGAAAAGATTTACTAAAAAATGGGCAATTTTTTTAGTAATTTCCTGTTAATCTATATTGGAATGAATATTTCTTTGATAAGGTAATAATTAGGGATCCCGCTTACGGGGACGACCTAAAGTATCTTTTCGGATGAGAGCATTAAGTTTTTGGTGATTCGCAATGTGGTCAACAGGGAGGTCGTGACCCAGTTTCGCGATTTTAATCAGCCATGAATTAAGAGCCTTATTGACATGCTTGATCTTGACTGACTCAAACCCTTGGAGGAAAGCCCAGATGTCCGAGATTAGTAGATGTTGGGAATGAATATTATTATTGCTACATTTGTTAACAAATTGCAAATTATTTTTTAGCTCAGGGGCATTGGTTGCTAGGAGAAACTATCTATCAATAGAAAATGGGCGCCTCATTTTAATCTTTTGGATCAAACAATCTTCTCCCTTGATCTCATTTTTGCACATAGAATTTTAGGTTTTTCAATGCAATTAAAAGTTGCTCCACCTTGGCAAGTTGATGGTTTATACGGAACATGTGGAATTCATTCATTTAAGAATAGAAGTGGACATTTTTTAATTGGTTCTCTCAAATTTCACTTTACTAATCGACAATTTTGGTCAATCCAATACGGGGTTCTTATAATGTTGTACTTTTTATGCAGAAAGGAAAGGGTGGAGTAATATTAGATTTAATTGATGAATCTTTATGCTCCTAAATTATCGTGTGGGCTTGATACTGTTGGATGGTAGTAGAATTTGTCTTGAATATAATTGAAGATTATCAAGCAGTATTATGCTATGTATTCAAGTCCCCCATCCTAAAAGGTGGTCCACCCCATGCAAACCCAATTGGCACATTCAGTGCATGGCAAAACTATAACATCCTCTAGGACACTCTTCACCAAATTACATCCAGATCTCATCGCCTTAGAACACAAAGCGATTAGTCAGAGCCGCTCAAGATGCTGGTGGCGGTGAAATCAAAAGCAGGGACTTTCTTTGAAGATGAAATCTTAACTGATGACTGAATCATCTTTAAAAGAAAAAAAAAAGATAAAAAAGAGGGGATAAGATAATACCTTATTTCGATAAGAGGAAGAAGAAGATAAGTGAAAAACTCATGGTAAAGATAGAGCTCTTGAAAGTCATGTGAGAGGAAATATGCAATAACATTTTAACCATAAAATCAGAGAAATGCTACTACATTGCCCACTCTCTTCTTTGATGATTGGTGCCATAACTATAAAGATTTAGTTGTAAATAATCAACTTAAGGCGAAATCCTATTTGTGCGCTCTATTTTTTCGAAATTTAAATAAAGTTGTGGATGATATTGGGGAAATTCTTGGGTTTGGATCTCCAGTTTCTTTCCCCTTGCATCAACTATGGCTCACACAATTTTCTCAACTCTATCAACCCTCTTCGGCTCAAAAGTAAGAATTGAATTCTGTAATAGAAGTAGACCAATCTTTAAGGAGCATAATCATGGAGATTAAACTAGCTCAATCGTCTCCTTACTTAATAAGGGAAGTTATCTTTAACATAAACATTTAGATTGATTATAAGGGATCTAAAGAGGTGCGGGTAAGTACAATACCTCAAACAATCTGTTTACTTCCGCCAAGGGTATATATGCTAAGACCAATTCATAACCAAATGAAAAATTAGGAAAGGAGGATGACGACGGAGAGGAGAGATCTATGTCATGGAGGGCAGTTGTTAAGGGGATGCATGGCCGGCCTCACGGAGGGAGAAGTTGGAGACAACAATGAAGGTTGAAGGAGGGAGAGAAGAGCGAAGAGAGGTCAGCCTTGTCAAGGCGTGGAGGAGGATAACAACCAAGGGTGACCGGCTGATGTCATCGTTTTATGCATAGTTTTGCACGTGCATTTAGGTTAGATTTCCTTATTTTTAGGGTTAGATTTTATGTTTAAGTGTCGGTTTTTCTATTTTTTGTAGTGTGTTAGTCCAAACGATCACTACCAGAATACTGTGATTTAGCAATGGATATTACCGAAGGAACATCATTGTCGCTATAAAAGCTACAATAGTAATGAAGAATCATCTCATCCATGGCTATTTTAGCTATGAATTGTTCTTTCCCATCACCAAAGTCATCGATAATTGCGACGAAATCAGTTATGTTGCTAATTTAGTTGGAAGTAGCAGCGTCAACAAGTTTTGTGGCGATGGTCGTTGCTATTAGCCATAACATTTGTGATGATACATAGCTGTAATAACAATGGAAGTAAATCAATGTCAGTTCTGGTGCTATTATCCATGAATTTAGCAATGTGTGTTGCTTGTCGTTGCAAAACAAGCTGTAAATATCTGAGTTGGCAACGACAATTACACCGTTGCTAAAGCCATTGCTATATCGTGATAACTCTAGTTATGAATATAACGTTTATTGCTATTGCAATGACGAACATTTCCACATAGATAATGTCCGTGACAATATATGAATTTTGAAATCTTCTACTAATGTTATATGTCGCTAACATAGTCGCAATATACACCTAATTGGTTAAAATTTTCAAAGGTGGCCCTTATTTCATCCACGGTAAACCTCTTATCCTCAAGCATATCCTTAACAAATTTGCGTTCAACCGGAAAGACATCGCCACCATCCTACTTTGGGTGTAACATCTATGGCCTTGCTATGGACTGTTGGACCCCGAAAGTCTTAGGCCGAATAACATCTCATGTTGGCTATTAGTACACCAAAGTTCGTAGTATACAAGTCTCTACTCCTTCTTAAATGAATACGTCGTTCATCCTTCCAACTTGCAAAACAATGGAGAAGGGGGCGAGGGTCCCCCTAATCCACCTCCAATGCTTAAGTTAGAAAGGGCAATGTCCAACAGCGTGCAAGTAATGCGATGCATGGTTCAGACCTACCTGCACATGGCGATGGCATGTGTATTTATAGTGGAAGGAGGGAGGCTAAGGTTCGAACCCCCTATAGGGCCGATCGGTCGGGTACCATTGGGCCCAAGCAAGTCGATTACTTGTTGCCTATCCATCCGAGAATCTATCCTTTATTTATGATAGAATCTTCCACCATAAATAAACCTAATCTAGAATAAATACCATAACAAATAAATACAAGATATTAACTTAGCAAGTGAGACACATGCTTAATTAAAAAGATATGCTAGCTATAAATAAGATAACAAAAGATATTGCTACCTAATTAATTGCGGAATCTACCCGCCCACATTGGCAATCCCCTATTCATGGACCCGGTGACTAATGATCGCAAGAGAGGCGCTTATGCTAGAGTTCTTATCAAGGTAAATTTTGCTTCTAACATTATTAGAGGTGATACTCTTGATTTTGAAGACGGTGACTCGCTTGATTGCTCGTTCCTCGTTGAAGACGAGCCTTTATATTGCAAAGAGAGTTGTTCTTTTGGACATGTTGAACATAAGTGCTTGTTCAAAGAAAAGTGGGAAACCGTGGGCACCAAGGCTAGGAGAGGCCCCATGGTCATCAAAACCGTGGCTAGGGAGGGTGATAAAGAAGTCAGTGTTAGTGGCTCTTTAGATGGAAATACGGACACGGATGGGCCTCCTACTCATGATGCTAGGGCCCCTTTTGTGGATTTGACCACATCCAACATTGTTGCCCCTAATGATTTGGTTACTTCTAAGTGTATTGATGAAAGTGTCAAAAACCGGGATGAGAATGGTGTAGTCACTATGTGTGAAAGCTCTAGTCAACCTCTTTTGGAAAACAAAGACAACAATGATGTTCAGTGGCGGACGGGAGTGGGGCCTTGTGGGGTCAGTGACCCCACTTCGACCTCAAAGAATGGCGCCACCTAGTGAGGATTACGGGAGATTAGAGATTGGGACCCCACTCTCTCGACGTCGAAAATCTCTATATTGGCGTATTTATTTGTGTGCTTGATGTTGAAAAAACTTTAGGTTAAAATCTGTCAGAAAAACGAAATTGTTTTGAGTAGTTTTTTTCTATGGGTTTCGTCCGAAATTTTATTTGAGCAACACCATTTTACATATAGAAAAACTTGAAGTAAAAGCTTAAGTTATAAGTAGACCTGTCAATCGGGTCGGGTCAGGCGGGTTCGGGTCGGGTCGTTCCGGGTTCGAGTTGAATTCGGGTTCGGGTCAATCGGGTTACGGATCAAATTGGGTCGGGTCGCTTTGGGTTTTCGGGTCGGGTCGGATCAACCCAACGGGTCAAGAGTATCAATTTTTTGACCAAACTTTAAATAAAATATTATTTAAATAATAAAATATAATAACAAAATAATAATTTTAAATATTTTAATAATAAAATATATCATATTTTTCTAAAATAAATTTTATATATTGTAATATAATTAAAACCTTTGGGTGCACAATTACCCGTCATCTCGTCATTTCATTATATTGGAGTGTATTCTAAAATAAGTTTCCCGTCTTATAGATTTCTTGACCCAACGGGTTTGACCCGACCCTAACCCATCAATTTTCGGGTTTATCGGGTTCGGGTTCAAACTGGGTTTCGGGTTCAAATTTTCGTGTTGAAACCCAGAAATTTAGGGTCGGGTCGCGTCAGCTTTTGACAGGTCTACTTATAAGCATGCACCCACAATCCAAAATACCTTTTCCAATTTATTTTTTTCAAAGTTAAAATATCATTCCAATTTTCAAAATTAAAACTTGCCTCCATAACTCTAACTTTCCAAAAAAAACCTTTTCTTGATATGTAATGACTTCTTTTGTTATATTTTTGGTTTTTCACTTTATAATTATTAAGTGGTTGTGACCCCTCTTTAATATTTTTCTGCGTCCACTGATGATGTTGGTGTAGCCGAGAGTGAAACACATGAGTAAGTCACATGATGAGAATGAGGAGGTGAGCGACCCTAGTCTTGATGTTGTTTGCTCGGAAGAGGAGGATAGTGATTCTTACAACTCAACAATGGATGGAAGAGGTGGATGTTATGATGTTGACCCACCTTTTGATGTGGTCAAGTCGAGATCAAAAAAGAAAAGAGCTAAGAAGAAGGACCTTACACCTATGGTGCTTGGTCTCAAAGCACAACCGAGATGGTCTCAAATGGGTGGGAGAACTACAAGGAGCTCACGACTTTTTTAACAAAAGGACGAGAAGAATTAGTCCAAGTAGCTCGCCGGTGTTGGCTCTTTTTTTTTCGTGTGGCTCATGTTTTAGTTTTTCTTTGCTTGTTGGATTTCTAGTTTGAGTTGTGATCTCCTCTGTTTTTTGGTCAAGTTTTCGCTTTGCATGCTTGGAAGGCCTACATAGTCTCTCCTTTATGCTTAGCTCTGCATGGTTTGGATGGCCTTCATACCTTCTCATTCATGCCTCGGGTTGGTATCTTTGATTATTTCACCCTTTCGTAGGGTTCTTATCTACTCGAATTAACCTTTGCATTGCCAAAAACAAGTGCTGTTGAGAGGACCATGCCATTTCCGAAACACATGTGCAAAATCTTGGTTCATCATTGATCCCTACAACTAGTGAAATTACCGTACACCTTTATTCATGCTCAAGTCTAATAGTGTCTGTAAATCTGTAATTTGACCCAATCTAATAAACAATCAACCTGGCAATTGGGCTATTTGGGACTGGTTTAGACAAAAATAACAGAATATGTAGACACGGAAATTGATATCCCAACCATAGTCGTGCACGGATTGCTAGTACATAATTAGTTGTTATTGAGTTGTAATAAACTCTGCAAATGGTTACCATCTATAAACCCATAAATCATAATCCAGCGAGACCCTAATGTTCAAATCCCTCCATTTCAAACGGGCACACAGCCAATGTCAGTAAGATGACGAGTTGACGGTACAGATGAACAATGGTGTTTAGTGTTTACATTTCTTGCAAATCAGGCATGTTAGTCCACGAATCATTAGCTCCCCCTAAAACAGCGTCTTAAGGAGAAGTGCGATGTACCATTAGTTTTTAAAAGCTCAAGCTGAGCCTTCTGGCCAGGGTAATGCTTATGAAACGCGTTGACTGCCCCCGTCACTCCATCCTCCTTCTCCATCGCCTTGGCCAGTTCGACTGCGCACTGTTTTACCTACGCACCCATCAAAGCAAATAATTATCACCAAGATTTACACACTAGTCAAAAACTGAACAAGTTCTTTTAGGTAAAAGTTTCACACGAAGAAAAAGATGTAGACTAGTAAATACCTTGGGCTCGAGCATGAAATTTATTGCATCAACCAACTTATCTAGGGAGAATTCCTCAATTGGGATTGGTGGAGGGCCTACACCCTTTGCATGGACCTGATCCCCCCAGAAGGGCTGATCTCCGAAGAAAGGCACAATTGTTGTTGGACACTGAACAAGTGCATATAGAAAAGATATGGTGACTGGTGAATCTTAGATAATTAAGGACAGTGAAAAAAGTAGGGATTTTAAGAGTTAGATACCGCAGCTTTTAAACCGGCAGCCGTGGTTCCAGCACCCCCATGATGCACCTGAAACAGAAAGCAAAGAGAATCTTACCATGACAAGTATCATTGCCATTAACACAGGTGCACATAAAACAAGCAAAGAAAGACACAATTGAATAGCCTCACTGCTCCCAATCTTAGAAACAAATCCAAGGTTTAATTTGGGAGAATGCATCAACGATTGGAATAGGAACAATTGCACTCAGCCCCTATTTATAAATTACCAAAGGCTATTCTTAACAAATGCACACAGCAATCTCATTTCCATTAACATTCATACATATCCCCGGTCCAAGCACTGGTTGTAAAGCCACAAAAATGAAGTTGAAAAATAGTCATAACTGTTATCAAGTTGTCCTGATTAAGTTGATGGTCAAGCATTAGTATATTGTTCTTGTTTACTTGTGATTTCATAATAAACAAGTAGTAAGACCCAAGTAAAAAGTACTTGAAACTATAAAATTTGAGCAATCTTTAGCCTCACAGATGCATATGATCATAATCATATATGAGAATATCATAAAATGATTATTGCAAGGAATGTTTTCTTTATGATACAAGGACACTACAATCCTAATGATTGCAAATTTTGATACATGATGTATAATGAGGACATATATACATATGCAACTTATCAAGTTTCTGGCATATGTCACTGTACCGAATTTGATTTAATATCCTACTTCATCCTCTTTCAGAATATTTTTGATAAGAGCAGACAGCAGGCAAAATATCTTACCACTGCAGAACATTGTAAGAACAGCCAGTCATGAGGGCAGTTGTCCAACAAGTATACGAAGTCCTTCGGTTCAGACACTAAAAAGAGTAAAAAGAAGGCAATAAAGTCAAAATACTAATTCAAATTAAGCACTCCTAATTGTTCACTACTCCACCCAATCCTTTATACTCCAGTACTTAGCATTAAAAAAGGGATAAGCAACTTACAATCCCCAAGACCTCCCCACCCTTTGTTAATAATGCCTCTTTGACCAGTTTTTTCCAGAGCTTGCACAATGATCTCAGTCATCTTCTTTGGTTCTTGAACTGGCTGATAACAGGACAAGTTAAATTAAAATATTAAATAGATCAAAAAGTTGAAAATGAAGTTGGTATATAGTCGATTATCTTAACAAAGCAACTGAGCAAGAACTTCTTCTAGATTAAGAACGGTTGCAAAGCCAAGGACTGGATTAAGGACTTCAATACAGCAGAGACTCACAAGGCTGCCAAAACCAATATAAATTGGCTTCCTTTGATCATCTTCTGAAAGCCAATCCGTGAGCTCTTCAGGAGGTTTGTAATTTGATGCAAGGTCAAGGAAACAGAAGCCAACAACATCAATCTTTGGCCCCCAATCTGACATTGACATGACAAAGAATAAAATGTACAAGATAGTTTAAAAAATATTCTGGCAACAGACTAGCACCAAGATAATCTGGCAACAGACTACCAGTCTTTCTCATCACAGTTTAAAAAATAAAATAGGATTGCACGCATACACGTCAAATCTACAAAATTCCAACATATCAATCATTGAGGCCCTCGTAGGATGATTTAAAAACATGAATATAACCACTTCCTGATAATAAGGACAAACTTTAAAGAGACAAAGATGTTTTCCACGGCTTTTCTAGCAAGTGATGACCCGAAGTCCATATTGTCAGTTACTCAATTGTGCAATTGATGACATTTAAAGGAAGATATTATAGAGTTAAGATTAAACAACCATTTTCTTGACTGGGAGAATTGAGAATATGGTGACACTGCAAGGTTTGAAATTTGTTATATTGCTATACAAGGAAAATTATGTATATTGCTCTGCATAAGGATTTAAAACTAGACCACCAGTTCCTTCAGAAATGGAAACAAAATGGGCCACTTTCATGTGCATAAGGATTTGAATCTACTTGGAGCCTGCATGTCTTGAGTGGTGCGTGACTAATTAATCGAGTCATGTGCCTAATACCTTACGCACAGTATTAATAATTTAAGTAGAATCTGGATCAATAGTCCAGAACACGATTACCACATTTTGTCCATTCAGCTTCAAGAGTTTGCAAGGAACAGGCATCTCAACCCATGTCTACGTATAATATGTTACATGGAAATGGATATGGAAACAGCAAAACAGGAGATGGGAACAATACTAACATGGGAGAAAGATAAAGTTGAAACATAAATGCTGTAAGCTTTACATAAGATTACTTGTACGGCTGTACCCTTTCAACATTTTCCCAAGATAAGGAAAATAGAAACAATGCTCCAGGTAATACATCATATATACACATATTTTGCCATTTTACAGAATATGAATCAAATTCATTTATGGGGATTAGAATTCTTACATCAAGCAATATGTAACTGCTAGTTCTCTAAAATGCAATAAAACACACTGATTGAGTCACAATTAGAGGATGCACTTGAGATGACAAGAAATTGCAAGCCAAGTATTCAAACAAAACACAAAACTCAATGTCAAAATTCAAAAAGAGAAGGGGACAGAGGAAAGGTTGCCATCACCCAATTTCATAAAAAGCTGATCTACGGTCACCACTTTAGGGAATATGCAGGTACACAACAATAGCAATGACATGGTAGATATGTTGAAAATAAGAGTGAAATATTTGTAGGTATGATTTGTAGAAAATATAGTAAATGCAGCGTCTCAAACTGTGCATAGAGCAAAAAACAAAATTGACAAACACTCAATAGACTCTGCTTAGACTTTATTGAAGATAAGAGATATCTGTTCAGTAGTGTAAATGTCCTGACCTTTGGGTTTGGGAACAAGATGAGGGCTCCAAATATATCCATAAGGCACATCAGGGGAGCTATTAGAACTGCTCAAGTAAGAGACGCGTCTCAGCTTCAATCTTTTCTTTCTAAAATCATTGATGATATCCCGCATCCCAAGCCAAATTAATCCATCAACTACATAATATGACAGCTGCAAAACTCATTCGTCAGGTAAGTTACAATTCTATTAAAAAAAAAATGATGCTGCAATAATGATGCACGAGGTAGTGTACCCTATTTGCTAAAGGTTGCTTAACACGAGATAATGGGTGTGGAAATTCACTTGTAGGCCTGCATTTGAGAGGAAATGCCAAATTAATCATAAAAGTTTGGCATAGTTGAAGTCCAAAGACAGCAACCAATCTCTTTAAGGGTCTAATATGACCAATAGCCAACTTTACCATAAAATCCATGGCATGAACAATAACTGGTTTCAAACATAAATCAGAGATATGTTATGAATAGTGTAACTTTTAGAGAGCTATTAGTGAGAATAACTTACGTCCATGGCATTGTAAAAAATATGTGAAGCGGGACTTGAAGAGCCTCTGCTACATGTGTATGTCCTGAAACAGATTTTCATCACTTCAGCAGAGAGAATTCCTGTAAGAGAACTACAGAACTTAAAAATGAAATAAATAATCATATGAAACTAATCAAGAAACACTAATTTATTTAAGTTTATTTCAAACCAAGAAAAAGTAAACAAATGTGCACCATATAAGGTCAAATAGTTTAGATCATCAAACGTTCCAGTTTCATTAAAAAAGCATTATTGCATTTACTTCAACCCCAGAGAACATAGTAACCAGAAGCCTAACCTGAAGTTCTAGATGCTAAAGCACTGAGAAAGGACGTGTCGAGAACAGAAGAAGAGTGCACAAGAGTTCGGTTGAAACAATCAGATTCTGTGTAAATATATCAAAAAGAAAACTACAAGTGCATGGCTCCATACCAGAAGAAAAGTTAAAAGCCTGCATCTCTTAATCATACTGAGAAAACCTTCATTAGCCTACTTGGCTGACTAAAAAGATAGTCTAATTTAGACCACAGCTCCAAATTTGCCCTATCATCATAAAAAAAGACTAATCTTTCTTATTCTGTAAGCTTAAGTAGTACCCAAATAAATTTGGAGTATGCTGTCATGTATCCAAACTCCAAATTTATAGCATTTTGAAACTGTAACGATTATTATACCCAAGAACCAAGAATTTGGAGAGCAAGATAGTGAGAGAGTTAGAAGCTAACCATATGCTGGTGGATTGGCGATTATTGCATCTGGTTTAAATTCGATATGTTTGTCATCAGGTTTCGTACAAGCTGGATATAGAGAGTCGATTATATCTTTGATTTGTTGCCGCTGAATAGATATTTCTGAAGGATCTAACGGCAAGAATCCTTTGTTCTTGACCATATCTGTCAATGATAACAAACAAATGAGGAAGAAGAATCAAGCACATTATAGCCACATAGTGAAGGAAACAAGTGAATACAAAAATAGTTTCCATAAAGCTTCGATTGGAGGAATTACATTTCAAGCAGCCAAACTTGTGCGTCAATATGCCACCGTTTAACTTATATGTAATACAAAAAATTCCAGCATTCTTTTCAATAGAAATGCTAAGAGGGATGAGAACTACAGCCAAAATTCCGAAGGGTATACAGCAAAAGGACATAACAATGGTAGCAGCTAGATTTATTGTTGCCATATATAGCCGAGCAACATTTCTAATTCTTGATACTTGTCCTTTATAGTATGACAGTGACCATCAATTTAATAACAATATACAAAATTCTATCCATAAACAACTTTAAGGAGCTGTTACTGAAAGTGAAGGGCTCCTCACATGCTTACTATTTACTCAAGTTGTTACATATGAACACAATCACTAGACAGTGTATTACATATAGGCTAGCTAAGGAAAGAATAATCTGATACATTTCCATGTCTGCTATATAGAAAATAAACTTAACTTAAATTACTTACACCCAGCAAGAACTTTAGGATCTCCACCAAGAGGGTAAAACTCCAATCCACCTTTTAGGACGAACTCCTTAAAATTACTATGAGTCGCCAATCTAACTCTATGGCCATGTTCCTGCAAACACGAAAAAAGGTCCAGATAGGCACAATCACTATGTAGTAACTAGTAAGTACAGAGAAATCCATAAACAGACATCTATAAAGGTATTAGACGATAGACACAAACCTGCAATTTCTTTCCAATAGCAACAAAAGGCTGAACATCTCCTCTAGTTCCAACAATAAGCATCACAATCTGCATAGGAGGCAGGTCTTCAATGTCAGCTGACTGATCTTCATCTTGCTCCGAGGGTTCACCACGTACAACCCCGGTCTCTAAATGCGCCCTGGAAGGTTTCATGTCACCTGGAACGTCTAATACAACAGTTCCATCGTTTTTGACACTTGCAACCCGTCTCATCCATTTGAGCTGCAATAGTTGAAGGATTGATATACAAGTTAATACAAATACAAATGCAGCGTTTAGTGAAAAGAAAATTGCAGTTGCAGTTATACAAGACTGTTGATGTCAAGTAAATATATAAATTCAATCCAAAGACAACTATTTGGGAGAAGATGAACAAGCACGTAAAGTCATGGGCATAATATCAAAGCCTTCATTTATAAGAGTTTTGTTGCAGCAAACATCTTACTTTCTTCCTGATTGGAACTTTTTCATCAAAAAGCCTAGAGAAGAGCAAAGAAAGTGAACGGGTCTTCTTGTCCTTCCTAGATTTTGCTGGTTGATTGGAGTTCGAAGTTTCACCAAGGCCATTGTTCTTTCTCGACGAATCATCCTCAATAATCCCTACATCATTGCAGACTAAAACAATAACTAAAGAGCATACAAACGGCTCGCAAAATGCAAGAAACGCAAACTTGTTCATCCAAAGCGTAAATGTAACAACGAAGATCATCATCATCATGAATAGCCGAGAATATGAGTAACCGAGTCACGAGATCAACAAATTGGAACAGGCGAAAGCAAAAGGAAACCTGAAAGGCTAGAACTGCTAGTGGCAAAGCCCTGGGAACCGCTATCCTCCGCCTCTTTCCCTGACGAACCGTTCCTGATGACGTCATCACCAGTGATATCCACATCAATGTCGCGATCTTTGCCGGTGGTTTCTACCTCAACCTCGATCGGGACATCGGGGGAGCCGGAACCGGTACCGGAACCAGAAGAAGTAGTACAGCTGTAGTAGTCCGCACGTGACGAATGCGATCCGTCCGCCATTAACGCCTTCTGAAAAACTCTCTCCAAGAAATCGATGATAAAGAGGGGAGCGAAATGGAGGATGATGTAAGAAGTGCTGATGATGAAGAATGTGGGCTTTGTTGTGTAAGGGATAGAGGAGTAGGTTCGTTGGTCGGAAAGGAAACCTAATCGGAGGGTATTGGTTAACCATAAAAGCACACCGGGAAAGGGAAAGGCCAGAAAGGAAGATGTGTGAAAAAGAGAGTAAATGGAGGAGTGGGGCCCAGGGAAGCGGTTTAATGACCGAGACGCTTTTAAATGGCGATACTTTAGACGTTAGCGCACGTCATTTTTCCTTTTTTTTTTCTTTTTTTTTTCCTTTTTCTAACCCATAAAATCCAAAATCGTAATAAACCATCCGTAAAATGGAGTTTCTGCATAAAATCACCCATAGTTTGTAATTGTATTTTTTTTTTGGTCGAAAGAATTTGTAATTGTATTAAACTACCCCTATATTAACCTCGTTAACATATAATCATTCATCCCACCAAAGGGTATTGGTCTAGCGGTAAGACCTCAATGTGGAGAACCCGAGGTCCCCGGTTCGACCCTCACCGACGACGAAGCCACAAATTTGAATTCTCAGAGCATAGCTCTCACCTGTTTACAGGTGCTCTAGGCTAGTCCGAGTAGTACTCGGGCTACCCTAATTCTCACCGATTCAAATATATATATATATATATAAGCATTCATCCCAAACATTGTTCATTATGGTCAACGATGTCGACAATCTGTGACGCTAAATGGCAAGTCGCTAGGAGATACTCCCTCCGTTTCACAATAAGTATCGTTTTAGCTCTTAACACAGTTTTTAAGAAAATCAATCATTCACTTACTAACTTATAACTTTTTCTTAATCTTACCACTCATTATATTTTTTTGGTTAATGAATGAACAACTTTAGTCAACAAATACACATTCCAATAAAAATTATCATTATTCACCCTAATAAATCACTTTGAAAACCTAAAACGAAACATATTATGAAACAAATTTTAAGTGCTAAAACGACACTTATTGTGAAACGGAGCAGTCCCATAATATTTGTCCCTTTTCCTTCACAAATTACAAAGGAAAATGGACAAAGATTATAGGACTGAGGGAGTATATAGTTGTCGAAGTGTCGACATCTGGGTGTAACGGCGTGATTGAGGAAGTCGGCGAAGCTCGGTGTCAAAGACGCGCTCGGTATTATAGTTTTAGAGAAAATATGAGCATTAGGCACTCATTATCGAGCAAGATTTGAACATCGACCATCCTTGAAGGAGAAGGTCTCGTTTAGTGAGCGGATATGTTCAACCATAAGGCCACCCACAATGGGGTTTTTTTAACTTAAATTAATAATTAAATTCTTCTACGCAATGCAAAAGAAATAAGAATCGGTATAGTGGGCTTCAAATAAGAGTCTAATTTCATCATATTTTTAAGTGTCACGCTAGACAACATATGGCAGTTGAACTTCAATTTTGTACCCAAGAAAGTTGCAAGTACACGTGGCACGTTATCATCCCTCCGAGCCAATCAAACGGTTAGCTATCTTTTTGCACTTTTGTTGTTTAAAAAACTGCTTTGGGATTATTTTTACAATAAGGCATTTTAATATTTTCAAAAATAAATTTTTTATATGTTTGTTTTGTTTTTATCTATATATAGACAGCCATTTTATATATTTTTGGTTAAAAAAAACTAATATATAAATATAACGTTATGTATTATACAAAGATAGGTGATATACTTAATGACAAAAGATATTAGTTGTACACATTTTACTAATAAATTAAACATTTTTAAAGCATTATGAAAATAAATAAGCATATTTTCAAGACTTAAAAAAAATATAAACGAACACAAATATGAAATCACTTTTCACAGGAAATTAAAAAGCATATATAAACAAATACACATGTGAAGCTACTCTTCACTTAGGGATTCAAAAAACATAAATAAACACACATGTAAAGCTACTCTTCACTTAGGAAATTAAAAAACATAAATACACACATGTGAAGCTACTCTTCACTTAGGGAATTAAAAAACATAAACGAACACACATGTGAGGCTACTCTTCACTTGGACAATGTAAAAACATAATGTGAAATTATTCATCACCAGTAGAGTACAACTCCCTCATTAAATTTTGCATCATCGTGATATTGCCATAAGGTTACTGAGAACAGTATACTTCTAGGCATGGCGTTTTCATTCTGAGCAGGAGCATTCTCACTTTGGATGCGAGCATACTGATCAAGCATTTCTCTTTGTTATCGCAACACTTCTTGTTTAGGCTCCCGCCTTCGCGTATGCTCCTCGGCTTGGGATGCTTGGAATGTAGACACTTCTTCCATTGTGGTATCTATTTCATGACTTGAGCTTCCGGACCCTTGCCTCCCCTTCTTCTTTGTAGCATTCCTTCCAATGGGGCGAGTACGAGCATTGTTACGTGCCCCAACACCCACACTTGCTTCCTTAGATGTAGTAGGTTGAGTACTCGGATTGTAGGTGGATGAGTAACTGCCAATTCCATCCAACTTGGACCTTTTTGACCCATTCCTTTCTCCTGTAGTCCATGTATCAGTTCACCTTGCTTCGTTCTGCACTACATTGTATACATGCATGAACTTAAATGATGTATTCTTGTGATCGAAACGGTAAAACTCCATTGCCTTGTTTTTAACATCAACGTCATTCCAACCACTAGCTCTAAGGCGTTCAGCAGCACGCATGTTGGCCCCATAGCTTGTGCATGATGTATTCATTTGGGTTCACCTATTTTTACATGCACTCGCATTCCTTGTAAGCATGATAGGGGGGCACGTTTGTAACTTATGCTGGTTTTAGTAGGCAGCCACTCCGTTCCAATATTGCTCCTTTTTTTGCCCTTTGCTTGTCTTCGAATAGGTTGATATATTCAACCATGCACTGGCTACCAATAACTCCTCTTTTGGGCTCCACCTTGCTTTGGCAGGGGCTTCATCATTTGTAGGAGTTGCTTCATCATGAGATATGTTAGCACGACTTTTCTTCTTTTTTGAGGCCTTTTGTGTAGCCGTGTTTTGTTGAGGCGTAGGCTCTATCTCATATAGACCTTGGACATGATGTTGTGGAATCCATGGCTGAGAAAACGCAGAAGCACTTTTATAAGAACCAGGGGTTTGAGGAGAAGTGCATTCAACTTGAGAGGCATTGAATTGAGGGTTTGGATTTCCATCTGTTGCATTCAAAAAGTCTTGATCAAAATGGAAGGAATTTTGAAGGTTGTAGGGATAATTTGAATCTATTTTGAATGAAGGATGCAATACTACTTTCTGAAAATGAGAGAGAGAGAGAGAGAGAGAGAGAGATCACTTTGTAACACACCATCTATACATAGGAGGTCAACAACATATTCAATCTTATCATTGGAAAGAGGTCCCCATAACCATCAATTTTCACTCTAGTTCATGCATCACTCTGTTCGAGTCAATCAATTTCGCTCTTATTTAAGAAATGTTCTATTCGAAGCAATCAATTTCGCTCTTATCTATGAAATGTTCTGTTCAAGGCAATCAATTCACTCTTATATGTGATCCGCCCTATTCGAGGCAATCAATTTCGCTCTTATCTATGAAATGTTCTGTTCGAGGCAATCAATTCACTCTCATCTATGATCCGCTCTATTCGAGGCAATCAACTCACTCTTATTTATGACCCGCTCTGTTCGAGGCAATCAATTTCTCTCTTATCTATGAAATGTTCTGTTCGAGACAATCAATTCACTCTTATCTATGAACCGCTCTGTTCGAGGTAGGGCTGTCTAACGGGTCGACCCGACCCGACCCGACCCGTAACCCGGTTTACGGGTTACGGGTCGACCCGGCGACCCGTAAGTTAAAGTTTTTCGACCCGAGACCCGACCCGTAGCCCGGTTTACGGGTTACGGGTTTTACGGGTCGGGTCTCGATTGACCCGTTTGACCAGGTCAAATGGGTCAAAGAGCAAACAATTAGCCAAGACCCGACCCGTAACAAGTCATTTTGACCCGTTTTGCCATCAAAGCAATTAGCCAGTGTACTGATGCACATACAAGAGCAATTAGCCCATCAATAATCAATTAACTAAGAGCAATTGGCTACTGTACTAACAAATCAACAACACGTAGCAACAAGTAGCTATTGTTATCTATCACATTGGACAAATCAGCAAGTGATGCAAATGAAGGGGAATCTGCAAGTCAATTAGTCAAGAGGATGACCCCGAATCTGCAAGGTCGAGCAACGTCGCCGGCGAGCTTCCAAACGTCGAGGGAAGGCGAACCTGCGGGAGAGCGAACGGAGGTCAGGGACATCGGGGACTCGAGCGAAGGCGGATTGCGGGACTCGAGCGAAGGCAGATTGCAGAAGAGCGGCGCCGATCGGGTCAGGACACAAGGACATCGGGGACTCGGGGTCAGGTGGCCGCCGTCAAGGACACCGACGCCGAGTAGGCCGCCGCTGCGGGACGTCGACGCCGATCGAAAAGTGAGATCTGAGAAGTGAGCGGTGAGAAGTCGATGGGGAGAGCGGCGTACACTCGTTCAACAAGCCAACCCTAACTAAAAGCGTATAAAAGGAGTAAAACTGTAAAAGCCAACCTCTAGTATAATATTAAAAAAATATATATTACGGGTTTACGGGTCGACCCGTAACCCGGTGGGTCGACCCGTAACCCGTAGTTTCAGAATGTCTGACCCGTGACCCGACCCGTAAATTACAGGTCGGTCCGGTTTACGGGCGACCCGGACCGTTGGACAACTCTAGTTCGAGGCAATCAGTTCACTCTTATATGTGATCCGCTCTGTTTGAGGCAATCAATTTTGCTCTTATCTATGAAATGTTCTATTCGAGGCAATCAATTCACTCTTATCTACGAACCACTCTATTTTCTCTATATATACACTCCCTTCTTCAAGGTAAAAATTACAAAGCAAGATCTTGCAACATTTAAACCATTCTCTTACAATTTACCCTTCAATTTGTTATAGTACTAATTTCACATGCATGTCAATCATAGATGGATCCATTCCAAAACGTCACATGGTCGGTTTTCAATTTTGGATCTAGCTCATCTTGTAATGAGTTTGAAGATGCCATTAATGAAAGATTTGAAAGAGTGGTGGCCCTAGCAACACAACAACACGAAGAACTATCGCGAGGAGAAAGTTCTCAACCAAGGAGAAGGTGAAGATACATTGAGCGAAATCGTGAAAGCGGTCATCAGCAACTCATCAGAGATTATTTCTTTGAAGACCCACCTTTAGTGTACACCGATGAGGAATGTCGTCGACGATTCAGAATGTGAAGACCTCTATTCTCACGCATTGTTGATCAACTCTCATCCACATTTGATTTTTTCCATCGACGGAGAGATGCTACAGGTAGGCAAGGCCTATCTCCCCTCCAAAAATGCATGGCAGATATACGCATGTTGGCATATGGCATGTGTACGGACCAGGTGGATGAGTACCTTCGGATGGGTGAAAGTACTGCGAGATCATGCCACTTTTTGGATGGTATCATTCCTCTATATAGCGATACATATCTCTGTAGACCTACCGTAGAAGATATGCAACGACTTCTTCAATATGCGGAAGGGCGTGAGTTCCTTGGAATGGTTATTAGTATTGATTGTATGCACTAGGAATGGAAGAATTGTCCAACTACATGGTAAGGAAAATTTGCACAAGGTCATGGTAAGCCTACAATTGTATTAGAAGCAGGTGCATCACACGATATGTGGATCTAGCATGCATTCTTTGGAACACCAGGTTCGTGTAATGACATTAATGTTCTTGATCGTTTTCCTATCTTTGATCATATTTTGGAAGGAAGATCATCGCTTGTGAATTAAATTGTCAATGGTCATGAGTACAACATGGCTTATTATCTGACGACGGTATTTACCCTTCATGGGCTACATTTATACCTGCTATTAAACTTCCATTGGGGTCAAAGGCGAAGTGCTTTTCTCATTATCAAGAGGCATACCGGAAAGATGCGGAATGAGGTTTCGGGGCCTTGCAAGCTCGATTTGCTATAGTAAAAAAATCCAGCCCTTGCTTGGGATCCTAATGACATAGGGAAGATAATGAAGGCTTGTATAATTTTTTTGCACAATATGTTAGTGGAGGATGAACAAGATACATATAGTGGGTATTGTGATATATCTCGTTATGCATTATTGCCAGCTATGGACCGCACATTTTCCACAAATCGACAAAGGTTAATGTCATAATACATAAAAGCTCGAATGGAACTTTGAAATAGGGATACCCATAAACAACTACAAGCTGATTTGGTTGAGCATGTGTCTCAACAATTTGGACATTTTCATCTTCATAGCTAGTTTTCTCTAATTTCATATGTACTTGTTTGATGTTTTTATTTTCTATGTTTTTTCCCAATAAGTTTTTGTTTGTTTGTTTGTTTCACGTGTTGTTGTCGCAATATTTTATCCCTTTCTTTCAATGTATTCCCATTTTTCTAATTCAACGTGAAATAAATATATGTGGTTTGTCGTTTAATTTGTCGCTTCTACATACTTTAAACGTAATACTTTAATTAAGTAAATTACTCATTATATATCAAATCAATATAATTCAATATTTAAATTGACTATTACACCATATTATTAAACAATGACAAGAATCAAATAATGAAATTAAATAAATAAAGATAAAAATAATATAAAGAATGTTGGTTTTAAAGAATGAAGTGGGGATGTGAGTTGTGGTAATAAAGTAGAAACGGGTTTTTAAATGGTGAATCCAAGATTCTTAAACCCTCATATCACTTATCTCACTTCTCCACCTCATTCAAAAACTCATTTCAACTTTCTCCCCATAACCCAAATTTGTACTTCATTCTATAAAGTTCATTATCTTTAATTATCTAATAGTGTTATTTCACTTCAGGTATTATTTAATAATACAATACAGTACTATATTTTAAAATTTTGATCATATTGATTTGAGTAATTTCCATAATTTACTTAATTAAAGTATGATTTTATCCAATGCATAAACTTAATTACTCAAACAAAATATAATGATACATTTTATGATTTTTGAACTTCTTTAGCCCATATATAATTTTTTTAACATAGAATATATATATATATATAAAGTGGGTCTTTACTAGTAGATAAAAACATAAGAAAAATATTTAAAGTATTTATGTATAAGTAAAATGTTTTTTTTTTCTAATAGTTCTCCAAAACAATTTAATATATTTTCAAATATAAAAAAATCAACATTTAACCCAATCTCATTGATGGTTCAAAAGTTGTCATATCTACATGAAGGATAAAAGATGGGTTTTAGAGCATCTCCAACAGAATCTTCAAAATTTCTCTAAAATGGAGAATTAAAGTTTAGAATCTCAATTTATGCTTAAATTCCAACAGCTTCTCCATTATCTTGATCAACCAAACCTATAAAGGAATATCAATTTTTAATTATATATTAAAACAAAAAAGATTATATACTATATTTGTAAAGTTTGTATTGAAATATGAGAAATTTTAAATTTTGGGGAATGAAGATCTTGCTCTAAATTTAGGGAAAAACTAGCTTTTTTTCTTCTCCGTTTCTATTTTGGAGAATGGGATGGAAAAACATTTGGACCCCAAAAACACCCCAATATTCTCAAAAATTGAGAAATGAGGAAGCTGTTGGAGATACTCTAAAGGCATTGCTTCTGAGTTCCAAATAAGAGCCAAATTTTGGGACTCTTAGTTTCTTTTTACTATTTGTAAGATCTTTATTACTTAAATATGGTAAGAATCCTCCGTTTGTTGATGGTCAAAGTGAAGAAAAATATGTTTAATTTTTTTTATTATGTTCTTTTTACTATTCAAATCCTAGATATTAAATTGAAAATATGCTAATGAAGGAATACTTTTTGTGCTTTTGCTTAAGAGACACTTAATGTCGGCTCAAACCAATTTGACCTCCCAGTCATCTTATATGGTTTTAACTGGAGGCACATTGTCAACCTCAATACAGATGCTGTGAACTCCACTCTGGATGGTCTTCAAAATACCTTGTCGAAGCGCCAAAGCCTCAAACAGCAAAGCAGGCCTACGTCCAAGAAATCCTTCGTCAATGTGTAAAGGTGCGCCTTGAGAATTCCGAAGAATGAAACCGAAAGAAGTGGAACCTTCTGAACACACATCACCATCAAATTTGAGCTTATATTGGTTTTTTTGGGGCTTAGTCAATCCGGTTTTTGTTCTTTTCTTGTTATGGTTTTCTACCCATGCAATTGGTCATTTATATTGACAATGTCGGCTTTTTCCCATTCGTCAAGTTGTTTTCTAATGAACTCACTAGTGTTATTGGGTTTTCGTGTTTGATTTTCGCCTATCCCGAAGATTTTCTTATTTCGAAAATACCAAATACACCATCATGTGCATATTAGCCATTATGTTTCTTCTTTGGCAATTTTAGATCGTATCTCCTCAATGACCTGGATTGGGAGCAACATCTAAGTTTAAACTACCTTATACTTTGAGCTATTTTTGGTTCAAAGTCGCCAAGACTTGGTATGTTAAAGGACATCTCGAGAAAAGATGATATGCATCTTTCTTGGTATTATCGCAATTTACACATCCTTATGGGACCACAATGCAATTTGTTGCGAGTCAGGTTGGAGACCTTTGTGAGTAGTGTTCCACATGAAGTTCTTTAATTCAAATGAGATGTTTAATTTCCAAAAAATCCACGAAAATCAATTGATGGTTCCCCTTTATTTTTGTGAATACATTACATCATAGATGTTGCTTAGTATCATCCATTTTGTTTGACATCTAATGTAATTGATTTGGTATTTTGCTAAACAAAGTTACGATTTGGGTTCTATACTTTACATCTTGTGAACTATACACTTGGAGGAGTTTGTATTATTTTATATTAACTTAAAAATTACATTGGATTATTTGTTACTTGTTATATCCTATTAGAGTTGTCAAAACCTAACCCGACCCGAAAAATCGACCCGAATCAACCGAATTTTTTTGGGTTGAAACCCGACCCGAATAGTAACGAGCAAAGAAAAAAACCGAACCCGATTAACCTGAACCCAATTGGGTTGAAACCCGAGACCGACCCGACCGACCCGATATATTATATATATGTAGAATAAATATATTATATTATAAATATTATAATATATTTTATCATAAAAACTATTATAAATAAAATATTATTAAAAAATTCTATTAAAAATAATATTTTATTATTAAATATTATTATTTAATCATAATATTATTTTAATAATCATCAAAAATTCAAATTCTTAACCTGTTAGGTCGACCCGAACCCGCATGATAACCTGTCAAGACCCGACCCGGCTTGACCTGTAACTAGGGCTGAGCAAAGTTATCCGATCCGCCGATCCGATCCGGAAAATCCGCCGATCCGATTCGAAAATATCTGCATCCAAAATGGTCCGTTCAAAATTGATCCGTATCCGGTCCGATCCGCTAATTTTTCCGGATATTTGGACCGGATACGGATAGAGGTTTTGAGTCTTTCGGATATCCGAAAATATCCGAATATATATATATATAAAATATGTTTGTAGAAAGTGAAAATAAATTACTATTAGGTCAAAACCCTAAACTTACCTTTACCACTTTCTTAGTTCTTACCGCAAGTTAATACTAATTAAGTAATTATAGCTTAAGCTGGATAATAATTTTGACTCTGAATTTGATTATAGCTTAAGCATGTTAATATTAATTATTGTTTATAACTTTACATTTAATTTCATATCATGTTTTATAGCTAGTTAGATTTTTGGACATGAATTGAATATAAAATTATACTACATTTTTTTGCTTGAAAATTAAAATGGATAGTTTGGAAATCCGGGATATCCGGCTCCGGATATCCGATCCAATCGGATAATTTTTAGCGGATATCCGGCCGGATACAGATCGGATACGGATCGAGCTTTTTGCCAAAATAAATTTTCGGATATCCGGGTTTTCGGATCGGATCGGATCGGATAATCCGAAAGCTCAGCCCTACCTGTAACCCGATTGACCCGAACCCACACTCAACCCGAACCCGAAAAGACCGAACCCGAATCCACCCGACCCGACCTGTTTGACACCTCTATATCCTATCGTGCATGGCACAACTATGACTCATATTTTGCATTTAAAAATTATGTTTATTGTAAATATGATATTCATGAGTGGAAACATATAATAAAAAATTTAGCATATAAAAATATATTTTCTCAACAAAAGAAAGATTGTTTTTCTGATTTGTATTATCACTATTTTTTTTTCTAAACATTTCACTCATCATGGATGACTTGAAAACAATCGGCTTTTATAATATATATTGATTTTTGAGGATCCACATTTACTTGGTGCATATTGCATAGGCAGTGATTCCGGTTTTATCTTGATTTTTTGTTAAATGAAAGATCATATTTTATTAAATTAGATAAAAGAAATCATATACTTATAGATATAGTCTAGATTTTTTGTTAAAAAATCTGGGAGGGATTGAGGTGGGGAGGGTGAATTGAGGGTGTTTTTAGAGAGGTTAGGCTCGGTTGAAAATAAATGAAGTAAGTAGGCTTTTCTCCCCTTATAAAAGCCCCCAACTCTCTCTTTTTCTCTCTCCTCCTCATTTTTTTTTTCTCTCCTTCCTCTCTCCTTCCCCTCACTCTCTCCCTCTCCTACACTCCCTCCCTCTCCTTCCTCCCTCTCATCTCCGTCGCCCGTCGCCCTCCCTCTCCGCCGTCTCCCTCCCTCTCCGTCGCCGCCCTCCCTCTCCGTCGCCCGCCCTCCCTCTTCGTCGCCACCCTCCCTCTGCGTCGCCGCCCGCCCTCCCTCTCCGTCGCCGCCGTCGCCCGCCGTCAGGTTCGTCCCGCCATCTCTCTCTCTCTCCATTCTCTCCCTCTCTTCCGTCTCTCCCAGATCCGGGCTCGTACGAGCCAGATCCGGGCTCCTACGAGCCAGATCCGGGCTCGTACGAGCGAGATCTAGCCGGATCTGGGCTCGTACGAGCCGGATCTAGCTGGATCTGGGCTTGTACGAGCCGGATCTAGCCGGATCTGGGCTTGTACGAGCCGGATCTAGCCGGATATTTGCTCGTACGAGCCGGATCTAGCCGGATCTTGGCTCGTACGAGCGAGATCCAACCGGTTGGACCTTTGGGATTTTTGGGTTTTTTGATTTTTGAGGGTTTTGGATTTTTTGGATGACAAGTTTGTTTTTCGGATTTAAGTGATGACAAGTTTTTTTGTGGGTTTAGGGTTTTTGAGTTTGTGGGTTTTTGATGACAAGTTGATTTTAGGGTTTTTGAAACGATTTTATGTTTTGGGGTGATGACAAGTGATGACAAGTTGTTCTACGGATCTGACTGATGACAAGTGCGTTTTAAGGTTCTGGGTGATGACAGGTTGTGTTATATGGTTCTGGGTGGTGACAAGTTCGTTTTTATGGATTTTGCAATGACAAGTCCGTTTTTAATGTGTTTTGGCGATGACAAGTTGTTTTATGGTTCTGGGGGTGATGACAGGTTTGTTTTAAGGTTTTTCGGATGATTTTATGGGTTTAGGTATGTTTTTGGATTTTTTGGATGACAAGTTTGTGTTTCGGATTTAAGTGATGACAAGTTTTGTTGTGGGTATAGGGGTTTTGAGCTTGTGGGTTTTTTTGGATGACAAGTCCATTTTAGGGGCGATTTTATGATTTAGGGTGATGACAAGTGATTTTTTATGAGTTTTGAGCAATTTAAGTGTGTTCTACGGATCTGACTGATGACAAGTGTGTTTTAAGGTTCTTGGTGATGACAAGTTGTTTTTATGGTTCTGGGTGATGACAAGTCTGTTTCCATGGGTTCTGGCGATGACAAGCCTGTTTTCAATGTGTTTTGGTGATGACAAGTTGTTTTTTGGATGACAGGTCTGTTATAATGTTTTTGGGATGATTTTATGGGTTTGGGTATGTTAGATTTGTACATATAGTACTTATAATTATGGCCTATTAGCTCAAATGGTAGAGCAATGTGCTTGACGCACAATAATGTGGGTTCAAATCCCACATAGGTCAATTTCGTAACTGGTCATCACCGATGACAAGTTTTTTGCGTGAATGATGGGTTTTACCTCAACTTGTCATCTGATGACAAGTTGAGTACGTGAACGAAATGACAAGTTTTTGTACGTGGACTTATGACAAGTAACGTGTCATCTGATGACAAGTTACTTGCCATCACTAATGACAAAGCGGTCAACGTCTGGTTAACGCCGGTCAACGACTGGTCAACGCCGGTCAACGCTGATAGTGGTGAGGGGGGCTGACGTCATCATATGCCATTGATGACGTCATCTTGTAAATTTAAAAAAAAGGTAGGGGCAAAATTGGAAAAAAGCCTATAGGAGCTCATTTTTTTTCCTTGTAGCCTATTTACTTCATTTTTGGTTGCCCATAGCCCATGTACCCATTTTCGTCAAAATGTGGATTAAATATCAAAGTTATAAAAAATCCAAATTGGTTTTTAAATAATATCAGAATTATATTTCAGAAATTACTAAACCAATTTTATCTTGATTTTCAGATATAATGTTTTATTAAATAATAGTATTTACTAAAAGATCACAACTTATAGAAAATAGGACCCAATGAATTATATTACTATGTACATGCCACATGGCAAAATATTTTATGAAGACATTGACTTCGTTTTATACTATAGGAGTATAGATGGAGAATAATTATTGTTTTTAACCTAGGTTGAACTAGAAACTAGTTAAAACGCTTTGTTTTAAAGCTTTTCTTATATACTGGATAAAAAAACTAGAAACTAGTCTATACTGTCTATAGTATAAAGCGGAGACAAAGTCTTCACAAAAAATTGCGCCACGTGTCATATCTTTAATAAAATAATCAACCGGGTCCTTGCGTATATAAAAAAAATACTAATCACAATAGAAAGATAAATATATATGATTTGATAAAAATTATCAGTTGGGCCATCCTCTATATAAATTAGGTAGTTAGAATCTCATAATCTTATCCCGTAAAAATTGCCAAAAGTTATGAATTATCCCTTACCAAGAATTAGTTGTAATCTTCAAATAAATATTATTATTTAATAAAACATGATATTTATCGTAAAGTAATTTTTGAACAAATCCAACTTATTTATATTATGAGTTGATTTACTATTGGTAAAAAAACACTAAACATAATACGAATATACATATATATGATCCTATATTTTAACGTGAGCATTAACGTTACACATCTAATTAAATTTGGTTTATAATCGCATTACCCGTACATGGTACGGGGGTTAAACTAGTTTATTTTATATTGTTTGTACACGCACTAGAAAACTAGTTTAAGTTTTTTTTTTTAAACTAATTTTTCTTTTCATGGAAAATAATAAAAGTTAGTGGCAATTCAAGTGTTGTCATATTTTATATTATTTACCCTTACATATAAATGGAGAATAATTGTTATTTTAATTACTAGTTTAAACTAGAAACTAGTTAAACGGTTAAACCAGATAATGTAACTAGATACTAACTTATTTTATACTTAGAAACACACCTAAAACTTAAAAATAAATCACCACTACTTCACAATCTAGTTAATACGTACTTGCAAACACACTCTTGATATTCTAACCACCCTATTTTTAACTGCTAATTAGACCTGGCAATTCAGGTTGTTCGGGTCAGTTTGTATCGGGTCGTTCGGGTCGGCTTCGTTCGGGTCAAATAGTTATTTCTGGTCTTGTTCGGTTCAGGTTCGGATGTTGTTCGGGTTCGGGTCTAGTTCGGGTTCACGTCGTTTCGGTCGTAATATTTCGGATTAGTTCAGATTCGGGTCAATTCGGATCAGATGTTGTTCGGTTTTCGGTCTAGTTCAGTTCGGGTCCTTTTCAGATTGCATCGAATCGGATCATTTCGGATCGGGTCAATTCGGATTCGAATGTTATTAACAAAAACCCAATCAACCGGTAGGTCCGGTACACATGATTTTTATTTAAAATTTTAAATAATGTAATATCATTTTTGTATATTTATGTTATTTATACGGTTAAAATAATTTATCAAGCTTGCTTATCTTGTATCATAAATCATTAATTAGATTGGATAACATACTATTGACACACTCAAGATATATTCATATTTTTTAACACGCATCTCAATTTAACTATGCTAATTAGTGTCAGGCCCGGCTAATTACCCGGTTCAACCGGTTAGATGGAGCAGGACCACCAAATAATTGGGGTCCCTGATATATCAAATATTTTACGTATGATTTAGGGATACAACTTGGCTTGGTGGTAGGGGTGAGCAAAAATATCCGATCTGTCGATCCGATCCGCCGATCCGATAAAATCTGGATAATTTGGATAGTTATCTCTTTTTTTATTCATAACTTTTCTTATTTTTAATAATATTACATGAAACAGAATGCTAATACGGATAATGTGGATATCCAAAATATTCGGTCTCCGATATCCAATCCAAATGGATATTTCTTATCAGATATCCGGCTAATATCGGATCATATACGGATCGCTAAGTTTGACCAAAGATTACATAATAATAGCTTATTGTTGAAGAAAGAAATGCTGGGTTTTCATTTTGTGTTTACTTTCTCTAAGACATGCAAATTACAATGAAATGAGTATTGTTCGTTTAATCATTAGAACTTGTTTTTTGATAAGTGAAATGTTTGAAACACAATTTAGTTGCTATTAAAAGTGTAGATGTACTTGTTCAGTCTTTTGCTATACATTGATTGTGTGCACCACCATTATAATATTTTATATCATTACTTTTTAATGTTTAATTATATTTTTAGTAGTATATCTACTCTTAAGATTTAGTTTGGATGATTTCGGGTTATTTCGGATCGGGTCATTCGGGTCATAATTAGTTTGGGTCGTTTTGGATCGGGTTATTTCAGGTCAAGTTTAGTTCGATCGGGTCAGTTTGGTTCAAGTCAGTTCAGTTTACACTTTATTTGGGTCATTTCGGTTCGGGTCAATTTCAGATCGTGTCGGGTTCAGATCGGGTCATGTTCGGATGGTTCATTTTTTGTTGCTCGGGTCAAATTTCGGGTTCGGGTCGGGCCAGTTCGGTTCGAGTTTCGGGTTCGGGTCACTTTCTACTGGGTCTGAATTTTATATATTAATTCACTATCCAATAACCTTTTTACTTGATATGACTGATCATATAAATCTCATATACATAAGTATGAGAAATATAAAATACATAGATATTTTTGAAATATATTATGTATAAAAAGATAGGTACTCTATTACTCTTAAATCTTTTTAATTCTTTTTATATTCCAAATTTGAATTAACAAAATATATACAATGATTAAGTAAATAAATCATTCAAATATATTTATTATTTCATGTTAAAATTTAAGTATGAATACTTAATCAAAAAATTATCTTTAAGTTAATAGAGTTTAAATCTTATGCGGGGCAAATATACTTTTTTGGTCGAATATCATGGGTGGATACTAGATTAAACAAAAGTTCATTTTATTGCATCAAAATTACATTTTAAAGTGTCAAAACTACACTCTTAATTGACGATGCTACAATGCCTTGTAAATCGTCAAAAATGTGTCATAAAATATCAAAACTGCGTTCAAGCACAAACATGTCCATTATTATGAATTAGATATTCATATAATTTGTATGTTACCTAAAATGTATACTTCTCATCCTCCTTTTTTGTTGAAATTTGTTAATCCTAAATATTTATTTTTTTTATTTTTTTTTGAACAGGTGAAGATTAGGATCTCGCCTTAGGGCGGGATTCCTAGGGCATCCTTTCGGATGAGAGCAAGAAGGTCGTGATGATTCCAAATAGTTTCCCATGAGAGACTGTGGCCCAATGAAGCAATTTTATCGGCCACAAAATTGCACTGCCTACTCCCATGAAATATGCGGACTGACTCGAAACCCCTGAGGGAAACGAGGATGTCTGTAATAATTCTTTCAATTTCCCATGGGCAACGGTTCTGTCCTATTATAGCTTTGATAACTGTCATGTTGTCTCCCTCCACCTCAAGTTTTCTAATGCCCAATTGCTTGGCCTTCCTTACACCATCCCATAGTGCCATTGCTTCCGCTAGTAACACCGACACTTTCCCGTATACTCTAGATGTTCCGTTAATTGGTTTTCCAAATGCATCCCTTATAATCGAGCCTCTTGAGGCATTTCCGTTGCTAAGCTTGAATCCATCAAAGTTCAATTTTACATATCCCTGAGCTGGTTTCTTCCATTTATCCACTTTATTCAGAGACCGACCTTTTGATTTACTACTGTTGCTCACATCTTTTTCTTCATCCTCATTCTATTGTTTTGCTTGTTTCCATTGTGCCAACTGGTTCCGGATGTATAGGCTAAGGTCTTGTATGGGGTCATTTGCTGCTTGCTGGAAAAGTATCTTATTTCTTTGGTGCCATATGCCCCACCAGACCACTGCTAGCTCAGTAAGCTCCTCCTTCCGTAATTTGCTATTTAGTTCGCATAGGATGTTTCGTGGGTTCATTTGTAACGGAATGTGATCTTTGATGATATGTTCCGTCTTTGCATTTATGCTCTTTATTATTGCCAACGTATGCGGACATTGAATCAGTAAATGAGCGGTGTCTTCATGAGTAGCGTTGCACATAAGGCAACCTTGGGGCACCACAACCTGTTTTTCACTAAGTCTTTGTTTAGTGGGCAGACCGTTCATGTCAATTTTCCAAAGGAAGTTCCTCACTTTGGGGTATGTATCTAGTTTCCAGATCCAGGCGTTAAGACTTGGTGTCATGTTTTCTTCCTTTGTTATAAGTTTTATTGCTGACTCTGTGGAGTACCACCCGTTCCTACTGGAAGCCCATATCAGTTTATCGCCAATTCCATTTTCAGGAATCGGGACTCTCAATATTTCTTCCACCAATTCTCCAGGGAGAACTTGCTGTAATTCATTTGCTTTCCAATATTTATCCCTAGATATGAATTGTTTGACTTTGGTTTCCATGTTAACAACTTCATTTGATACCGCCCATTCAGCAAGTGGTCCGTTTGTCACCCATCTATCCTTCCAGAATCTGATAATCTGACCATTCCCTACTTGCCATCTCAAGCCTCCCTCAAATTCTGGCTTTAGTTTCAATAGTTGTTTCCACTGCCATGAGTTGTTTGACTTCGTTTTATATTCTGATAGCGAGTTTCCTCTTAAGTACTTTTCCTTAACAACCCGCACCCAGACATTGTCTTGTTCTGTGAGTATTTTCCATAACAATTTCATTTGGAGTGCTTTGTTCATATTCTCTGCTTTCCTTATACCCAGGCCTCCATAAGCCTTCGGTTTGCATATTCGATCCCAACCCACAAGGGGCTTATATTGCCTGTCTTTATTCCAGAAAAAGGTTCTATTTATGACATCTAGTTCGTCATTTACATTCTTTGGAAGCATAAAACTTTGCATGATGTAGTTTGGTTTTGCGGAAAGGTTCGATCGGATTAACACTGTACGGCCTTCTTGAGATAGCGCATTGGCTTTCCACTTGGTTAGCTGCTTTTGGGTCTTCCCAATTGTGTCCTGGAAGCATTCTTTGTTCATTCTGCCGTTAATATTTGGACATCCTAGGTATTTTTCTAGGTTCTCCATAGAGCTTATCCCCATTGTTTGCTTGATACTTTGTTTCTGTTGGTTTCCCACTTTCTTTGAGGTGTGGAATGCTGATTTATGATAATTTACTTTCTGTCCTGTGGCTGCACAATAGTCTTCGATTATCTGCTTCATTTGATTACAGGCATTTTGGTTGCCTTTTGCAAATATGATAACATCATCTGCGAATGCTAAAAAAGGTATCCTCATACCCCCTCTGGCAATCGGGAATCCTATAAGTGGCTTCGGCCCCTCGCTTACTTTCTGGAGTTTACGGGCCAGGATTTCTGCTACAATGACAAACAAATAAGGCGACAAAGGATCTCCTTGTCTGATTCCTCGTTCCGGTGCAAATGGTATAGTAGGTCCATTGTTGACCAAGACTGAAAAAGACACTGTGCTTATACACTCCTTCACCCATCCTATGAATTTATTGTCAAACCCGAATTTGTGTAAGATACAAAAGAGAGATCCCCAATCAACCTTATCATACGCTTTTTCCATATCTAGTTTTACAGCCATCCATCCTTCCTTCGCTTGACTTCCTCTAAAGGAGTGAAATATTTCGTGTGCTATGAGTACGTTGTCCTGAATTGTTCTTCCAGCTACAAAGGCTCCTTGGAGCGGGTGGATGATTTTGGGCATTACCTTTTTTAATCTTTCAGTTAGAATCTTAGCTATGATTTTGTATGTCGTTGTGCATAAGCTAATAGGCCTATAATGGTTAGTTGTCGATGGGTTATCATTTTTCGGAAGTAGCGATATAAACGTATGATTGCTTTGCTTTAAGATCCTCCTAGAGTGGAAGAATCCTTTAATTGCTTTTATTACTGATGGGCCTACAATATCCCAATACTTCTTATAGAATTATGCCGTCATGCCATCCGGTCCAGGAGATTTATCTGAGCCAATTCGGAGAACACTGTTTTTGATTTCTTCATTCGTTACTGGTCTAGTCAGACTTCTGTTGTCTTCGTCTGTTATTTCTTTGTCAATAAGTATCATATACTCCTCTAGGGTTGATGTGTTTATCTGTTGCTTCTTATACCGCTTAAAGAAATCATTTCTGATTTCGCGACAAATGTTTTCTTCGCCTACAATTTGGGTGCCGTCACCTAGAGTGATTGTCTTGATAGTTTTATGGTTTCGCCTCCCCGATGCTATTTTGTGGAAATACCCCGAGTTCGAATCACCCAATTTTACATGTTTTGTTTTTGCTCTTTGCTTCCAGTACATTCTATAGAACTGAAGAATGCATTCCTTCTTTCGTAGGAACCGGATTGGCTTCAGGACAAGTGCTGGTTGTGGGGATTCAATAATCTTTTGTTGTAGATCCAAGAGAGTGTCCTCAATCTCTCGTAGCTGCTGAAATGTATTGCCAAATGTCTTCCTTTTCCATTGTTTTGTATGTGCTTTGAGCAGTTGAGTTTTCTTCATGAGCTGGAACATGAACGACCCTTGGAAGCAAGTTCTCCAAGTTTGCTTGACCACATTTCGGTAGTCTTTTCTCATTAGCCACATCTTTTCCATCTTAAACGGTGCCGCTTTCCTTATGCAGTCGTTCGTAATATCGACCGATATTTTGCAGTGATCAGATGTTGTGAATGCATGATTGTGCGTTCGGATTCCCGGGAATTGGTGTAGCATGCTATCACTAACCATTACTCGATCCAGCTTTTCGTAAATGTTTTCGATTTCCGTTTTATTCTTCCTCCAGGTGTACTTGTTTCCTGTGGTGGGAATATCATGTAGGTTACAAGTGTCGTTTAAAAGCCGAAGCCGTTCAAATCTATTGGATGTAGGTAAACAACCTCCGTTTTTATCACCAATTTCATTTATTTCGTTTAAATCACCTATGATGACTAAGGGAATGTCAATTCCGAGAGCACAATTAATAAATTCTGTCCAGAAGCTATCTTTCTGGGCCTCGTTCGAAGGTGCATACACAAAACATAATGCAAAAACCCACCCCGTTAGCAAGTTAACATGCTTCATTATAATGTATCTCAGCTTATGAATCATGATTTCAAGAGTTTCACTGGTGAGTTGGTGTTCTTTCCACATTACACATACGCCCCCTGTCCTACCATCTGCAGGAGACCATGCGATATTGTCAAAGCCTGCACGTCTCCATACCTGATCACTTGGAAGTTTGTCTGTTTTCGTTTCTACAATAGCCATTATATGGATTTGCTCAATTTTACAAAACGAGTCGATCTCAGGCCAGAACGATTTTCTTCCCATTCCTCTGCTATTCCATAAGGCGACTTCCATTTATATCCATTTTTATACGAGGGGTCAACAACTCCTCTGAGTTGGTTACAAACTTTGCTTAATTCGTTAATCGTCATTCTCAGCTGCTTCCATAATTGTTTGGTTTGCAAATATTTCCATAGTCTTTCTTCTTGAGGGATATAGAGTATTTGCCAATCACCATTGATCAATTTTGTTAGCTGATTAGTCAGCCTAATCCCATAGCTTTTGCACCTTTCACTGTGAGTGGCTTGCCTTTTCACTAGGCCTGGTATTAAGCAAAGGGCTAAGGGCCCTTCAACATTATCCAAGTTTTTCAATTTGGAACATATGTACATTTTATAGCCATCACTCAAGGTTCCACCAGGCCAATTGAGATTGGCAATATTCATTTGATGTGTATTCGTTAAATTTTTGGTCCCATTCATATGTTTTTGTGCGAATTCCATTGGGTTACACATAGTTCTAATTGAAATACAACTTGCTTTAATTTTTACATTAACCACACAACAATAACAACAGATAATTACACGGGACTTAATCTGCCACAAGGCCACATAGACATGGTTTTCTTCCTTTTCACCATTGACTTTCCAAAATCGCAACCCGTCTTTCTTATCCTTATCCATCTTTCTTTCTCCTTGACCCCTCAAAAGACTACCATCCACATCTGTCCTGTAGCAAGAATCACACAATTCCACAAATCTTGCAGCACCAATATCAATCAAAGAAAGCTTGTAAAGGTTTAATAACAAAAATAGTTCCATAGGACAGTTTACTATACAGCAAAAGCTTTCAAAAGAATAAAACAAAGTATCTACCATAGCATAAATCCACTTAGCACTAGGTATATTACAACAAGGGAGATCCAAGTACAGATTACAGAGCCAAATTTCAAGATCAGTCATGAGCTGATCACACGAATCTTTATTGCATAGCATCCATAACTTTTTAGCAAAAAGAGAAGGTGGTGATCGCATCACCCAATTACTACCCATCACACTCCAAACGTCCTTTAAACAGACCATACACTCATTGAGGGCACACCCCTCCTTGCCAAAGAAGGGTTTAATTCTCATACTAAGGATACAAGTCTCAAGCGTAAACAACTTGAGGCCTAGATTATCAAGTTGGCTTAGAGAGAGGTCATCAATATCTCCAAGTTTATCAAGTAGGATATACTGGCCTATATCGCACTCGACCAAGAGATAACTCGATCAGAACAATCTGCCCATGGTTGCAAATGTTAAAATATTTATTCGAGTTCAATATATATCTTGTACGGAGAGAAATTAATCTAAACATAGTCATTTGACAATGTGTTCTTATACTTCGATGGTCCTTGCAGTAAACATATGTGAGCCTACTCAAGCATTTCCTATCCATCCCCAAGGTATCTATATTATTCATGGACGAAATATAAAGGTTTAATAGATCATACAAATCACTTTCATATGTGAGCCTGCTTCCATAATTACAACTGGATTTAATCTTAAAGAAACCTTGACAATGTGTTGCATAGAAGAAATACAAGAAGCCAACACCAAGGACAATAGCATACAGGGAGGTTTCATTAAAATGGTTTAAAATTTCCTTGACACCTGACAAATTGCCAAGGAAAAGACCCATACCAATTTTTGCTTTGGCTTTGTCTTTCTCTTTCTTTGTACCAACAGAGTTGGCCTCAGAAGGCCTTGTGGAAGAACTACCCTTAAAGGCCACAATGACCCTGGTAGTGTATTTTTCATCATTGTCTTTAAGATTTTCTTTAGAGGATTGGTCTTTATGAAAAGAGGTATCAGTGCAGAAAACCTTTTTACACGAACGTTTGTCTTTCTCCATGAGATCTTGAGGTTTCCTTGGAGTGAAGACCTTGGTTTTGTACTCTAAAGAGATGCAGATGCAGGTATGAATTTTGGGTACACAGATTATGCACGGATAATGAAACGTGAATGTATAGAATGCAATGAGAGGTTCTGCAGAGCAATTTCTTATGCATTCCAGACCAGCACACGTACACAGTTGAAATTTAAGATTCTTAAGCATAGAGAAGGAAAGAGACGACCTTGACTTTGTCGAGTTTCGGGGCCTGTCATAGCCGCACCAGGGAGGGGTAAAGCTCCCCCCCCCCCCCCCCCCAAATTTCTTCACCGTGGAAATTCAGCCTTGAGATTTGCTTCCCTCTGATAAAAGTACTTGCCCCCGGAATTTTAAGGAAGAAGAGTAGCGAACAGAGACGGTACCGAAGAAGCCCTAGCTCTCGAATCAACCTTGGCTCCAGGCAAGAGAGGCCACGCTGATGCTTGAATCGGCTTCTCAAGGAAGAGGAGTTGGTGGTAGTCATCGCCTTGCTCAGAGAAGTGGTGCTTGACGGACGAAGCCGCTTCTTGCCATCGACATCCCGAGCGAAATTGGGGATTTTGGATCTAAGACTTCCAATCTGTGGCCAGAATCCATCTTTGGAGACTTCGTGAGTGCCATTTGAGAGAAAGATGCACAAAACCAGGTTGATTCTTGCAAGATTTTTGGGGCTAGGGTTTCCGATTTTTCTGTGTTTGTACTGTTCATCGAGGAGTTCGCAGGGAGGGGGTGCAAAGGGAGCGTTTTCTTCATGGGGCTAACACTAATCCTAAATATTTATGTATGTGATATGGACTTGATTTTATAGCTCAAAATTTCAATAGGGATTATCTATATTACTATATATGTATAATAGATATGTTAATTTCGTCGATTTGTTAGGATGGGTTAGGCAACTACGGTAGGATACTGATAAGTTAAATGATACTAATATTGATATTGATTTTAGGTACTGATACTGATATTGATTTAAGGTACTGATAAATTAAATGATACTGATGTTGAAAGTGAGTGTTCGGTAAAAAGGTTTGTTGATTAGTTGTTTTTTCAGGAAATAAGCATACTTATTTTCAAATAAGATGGGGGTAGCTTCTTATTTTTATAGGTGCTTATAAGTAACAAAATGCTTATTTGGACAAATAAAGTATCTAAAATTTTAAATTGTCGAGCACATACTTATAAGTATCATTTAACTTATTTTAACAAATAAGTTACTTATTTGAAGTTTGCCGAACGCACTCTTAGAATAGAGTTTGGGTTGAGTCTTGTTAAGTTTTGGTTAAGTATAATTTTGAAATATTAAACATTACGGGTCAATTAATTGCATATGTCCATAAGTATGGTAACTTAATAGTTAACTTGATAGATTAATTTTGAAGTATTATATTTTTAAGTATGTTGATTTTTGTATAGTATGGGTCCTTACTAAATAAATAGAAATTATTAAGCCTCCAATGTTAGATGTGCTAATCTATTCGATTCGAGTTCGCTCTTTTTGAATTTGGGTTAAGTGCTCGTTAAGTCGGTCCAACCCTATTTTTTACAATTTAAATTATTATATTTATATCATACCATGTATTAATATATCAAATTCTATGAAAAAAAGATCCCAATTAAACAAGACCTTGGGTTATCAACCTAATGTATCCGTAATATACATTATACTTTTACATTATAAAAAAACTAGTAAAATAAAGAATATCATATTATACTTTTACATTATACTACCTTCAATTTTAACAAGCCATCGTAGGGAGAGAGAGACGTTAGCTAAAAATAAGAAATCTTGTTGGGAATTTGCTAAAATAATTTATTTTTTTGTTGAAATTTGGCAAAATAATTTTTTTTTTGAGCAATTTGGCAAAATAATTGGGAAGCAGGAAATTCACCCCAAAAATGGCCATGCATGAATTGCATGCTTTTTCCCATGTCTTTGTTTGATTCTCGTCGGTTTCAACGGGGTTCTCCCCTTGAACCGACTCTTCCCTCTCTCTGCCACCACATTTCCCTCTTCCTGTTCTCCCCCTATGCAAATTTTGCACCACCTCTTTCAATCAAGACCATTCCTTTTTTGCTACGTCAACTTTTTTCATCCGATCCGATCCGATACGACCTCATTGTGAAGCAATTTCCATTAATCGTCTTCCTTGGCGAATTCGCGAAGCGTTGGTGGGAATTTGGATTTGATTTTCCGAGCCAAGTGTCTCGGTTTGGAATTTCTTTGGCCTCCTCCTAGGGCGTTGTTGCGAGGAGGCGGAGGCGGAGAGGAGACATGAATTGCTTGCCGTGTTTCGGGGACGAGGACTCTGATTCCTCGCCCAACGACAAGAATCAACCTCCAGCTTCCGCTGATGTCCCAATTGCTCCCAATGGTACTTTTGCCCTAACATCTCAGATTACCCCAAAATGCGCAATTTAGGGTAGGATTTGCGACGAGTTTCTCTGAGATATGTGTCGTTTTTCACTTGCATAGATTAGGTTGATTTGGACGATAGAGCAACATATTAAACCAAATATAGGTCTGATTCAAGTGAAATTTCTGGTTTTTAGGCTATATGTATGTGTGGAGAATGTGATCAGCATTTTCTCCTGTACTTGGATTGGGCTTGGGATTCTTTTTGTGAGAGTTTCGGCTTGCGATTGCATTTGCGCGAAATAGGGTGTTGAATTCAATGTACTCTGTTATTGTGCGACGTTCATGGACTAAAAATTTAATTTTCATTTGTTAAATGCATTGTCTTGGTGAGTTTGTTATTTCCTCATTCTTGAAGACAGGCATGTGCATAATTGGGTTTGTATGGTTTTTAATTGGCAAGGTGTTAATTCTTGGGAGTCCTCTGCATCTCGATTTGATTGGCAGCATGATGCTTGTCAAATTTGCCATTTGCTTTTGCTTCCAATATCTGGAACTGACTAGTATTGTTGCTTCAAAATTATGATACAGTACAAGCTCTTAACTTCCGTGAGCTGGCCATGGCAACAAAGAACTTCAGGCAGGAGTCCCTATTGGGCGAAGGTGGATTCGGAAGAGTATTCAAAGGGATGCTTAATGCTACTAGCCAGGTTTAGTTAGTTGAAAGCTTATGCCTCTTTTCCTTGTGTCTTTAGCAAAGGAAGATCATTTGACATCAATTTTATCTACAACTCTTGAAGGTTGTTGCTGTAAAGCAGCTCGATAGGAATGGAATGCAAGAAAACAAGGAGTTCACTTCTGAGGTTGGGAAGTTGAGTCAGTTGAATCATATAAATCTCGTCAACCTTATAGGATACTGTGCTGATGGTGACCAGAGGGTTTTAGTATATGAATATGTTCCAATGGGATCTCTAGAACAACATCTATTTGGTAAAAGAATTCTCCACTTACAGAACTCCATTGATAGGATCTTGTTCTTCAATCTACATCTTAGAGCATACATTTATTTGCAGGCGATGGTCCTGAGGCGAAGCCCTTAGATTGGACTACAAGGATGAAAATAGCATCTGGTGCTGCCCAAGCTCTGGAGTATTTGCATGAAAAGGCTAATCCACCAGTAATATATGGTGATTTTAAACCATCAAATATCTTGTTGAATGATGGCTTTGAACCAAAACTCTCAGATGTTGGATTGTCCAAGATTGGAACCGGCGATGGGAACACTGAACAAAGGTCAAGGATGATGGGCACTTACGGTTATTCTGCCCCGGAATACTCTAAAGATGGTGAACTCACACTCAAGTCAGATATTTATAGCTTTGGGGTTGTGTTGCTTGAACTGATTACTGGAAGAAGAGCCATTGACACAAGCAGACCAACCGATGAGCAAAACCTAGTTACTTGGGTAATTTGTCTTCTTTTGGTGTTCATACTAAGTCTGTGTATATGATCTTTCAGTCCTTTATTTTTTTTTTTTCCGTTTTCCTAATTTGGCAAGAGGAGTTATATGGTAAATGTGTATGGTTTTTCCAGGCTCAACCTTATTTCCGGGATCCTAAAAGGTTCTCAGAGATGGCTGATCCAAGGTTAAATAAACAATTTCCTGCAACAAGCCTTAACCAAGCAGTTGGAATTGCAGCCATGTGCATCCAAGACGAACCAATGGTCCGACCTTTAATAGGCGACGTAACTGCAGTGCTTAGTTGTATTTGTTTGATACCAAATGATGTCCCACCGCAGCCACAGAAGATGGAACACGAACAAAAACATAAAAGTAAAGATAACAGCAGCAGTAGTTCAGATAGTGATGAGGATGATCAGCAGAGTGGTGAAGAGAGTCCGTACCGTGGCCAAAGCAGTCAAATTTCAGACTCGGATGATCAATCAGATGAAGAAAGCACTGATAATTCTGACGGGAGTGGAAAGCCAGAGAGAGAGAAAGCCAATAGAGTTCGTTCAAGGCAAAAGAGCAGGCGGAAAGATAAGACGAAAGAGGATTCATCAAAAGGTTCACCCAGCTCTTCACGTCAGACTGTGGTTACCTTTAAGGAGCCGAGTAAGAGCTCAAAATATAGTTCAGGTGGAATGTCTCAAACTTTGATTTCAAGTGAAAGCAGCAGTGATTCTGATTCTGATGATGATGATGGGGGATCTTCTAATTATCAGGAGGCTCATTCTAGGCCTCAGAGTGATGCCACAGATAATGGGTCGAGCTCATCAGAGGACGACAGTGAGTCTGATAGGTATGAAAGTCCTAAACGAAGAAGGGACTCGTAGGCGAGCCATTCAGTCGGAGAATAGAGAGGCAGTTTTGATAGAAACAGAATCTTGAAACCAGATGGCGTTAAGGATGGAGATTACATTATTTAGAAACAGACAGCATCATGAGAATTTCCTTCCTTCTGCAACAGCAGCTGGGTTTAAACTATAAAAGGCTAGTTAGTCTTTCATAGTGGCTAATTTAAGTGAAGACTGAACTCACATCCCCCTTTGTATAAAACAGTTCCCACAAATCTGTTCTGTGTTGAACAGATTTAATCACGGTATTATCTTCAAGTGGAGGCAATACCAGATTCGGTTACAGTGGCCCTAGTACAAGGTTAACTCTATACATTTTGTACATGATCATTTTTTATATAATAGTTTTTTCTTAATCTTCTCATTGAACTTCTTGATACATTTTGTATATGTTCTTTCCTCCTAGGTATATTCTTAATCCATTAGAAGAGCTACTTTTATTGAACATACGTTTGAAGCATATAAATAGGACTGACTTATGTATTCATTCTTCTGGTTTTCCTGAAATCTCCCTCAAAAGTAGTTTGTGTTTTGAGAAATATGCTTTACCATAAGTTACTTGCACATTCTATGCTGTGTCAACTTAATCTTTCCCAACTTTAAGAGAGCAAGGGAATGCCTGCAATACAAAGTGGTCTTGAATACACCAAACTTACTGAATGACACTTTTGTGTGATTAAAGTTAAACAGATTCTGCAATTAATTTAAGATGCAGATACTCATGGTAACGTAACAAATCAGGGGAGGTTCCATTTTAACACCACAAAGATGTAACCATATTGAATAACACCATCTACGCAGCAAAATCCTCAAGCTTTCTGTTATCAAAGCTCTCTGACTTCACCATGATCATGATACAAAGCCAATTGTAAGAATTGAAAAATAGAGGATTGTTAAGAAGATACAGAAGAGCTATGTTGGATACAAGAACATGTATACCTATAATTGCCTGCCAAAACCCAAAAAATTTCCATCAAATCATTCTCATCTCTCTACCTTAGCTTTCTCAATGGCAGAGCTTCTCCAAACAGTTTCTCAACCTCACCAGCTTCCATCTTAAGCTCACTTAGCAACTCCATCTCTTCTTTACTCAAACCTTTTAAGAAATTCTCCTCATCTTCTTGGAGCACCTTAAGCCCTTCAGCCAACCTCTCAAACAATGTCATCTCAGTCTTCCCCACCTTCTCTACCTCTTCTTCCAACTCCTCAACTTCCCTTATAATAGTCTTCTCTCCTTCCTCTACTGTCTTTTCTAGCCTCTCCACAAGCGGTGGCTCGGGCCCACACGTGTTATCTGTTGGAATGAATTGACTGAAGTCACGTCCTACGCTTTTGGCTGCCCTTTCTAGTTCCGGTACAATGCTTTCTGGTAGAACCGAGCTTCTTGTGTATATAACAGCACCTCCATAACCGTCCCATGCGTCATTCCTGCCTCGGTAATATACAAATATGTAGTCATCTGGTTGTTTTTCTATTTTGGAAGACACTATGTACCTGAATGGTCATACAAAACACACAAATCACCTCAATATCCAAATACTGTAATATTAAGGAATTGAGGTATAAGCTGCAAACACAATTCTTGCACAGCTTTTAACAAGGTTCCAAAGTGTTCTTAGGATGTGTTTAGACAGGCAAAATAACTGGTTGAAGTTGAGAAAAAAAAATGTATAAACGTCACTTTAAAAGGCTAAAACAACTAGTTACTAATTGAAATGCGAGTTGAAATGAGAATGTGGTTTGGGGGAAATATAGATTGAGAACTAGATGTTTTTTGAAAACACATATGACCAAACACACCATAAGCTTATGGAATAAGTGTATAGAGAGTTTTGAAGTAGATTGATTCGAAGTGAGAAAGAAACAAAAGTTTGTTATACCAATCATCTTGATAGTGAAGATATTCATTATCATGATTATACAGTATCCCAGGCTGATTTGGGTCCTGCACAAATGTCTGCACTGCGGACCGTGTGAAAAAGCCACTGTCCGGAGTTCGTATTCTCCAAGATATGTTGCCCACGAGTTTGCCAGATTCCATGTGGAACTCGTGCAACTGGCAATCAAAGGCATCAAAAGTAGGATTCAATCCCCTAGTTATGAACCACTTCCCGCTGAAATCTGCTATGTTGAAGTTCTTGACAAGAACAGATGGATCAGGGACAGGAAACTCTCCAACATCACTTTTCATAGGCACACATTTTTTCCGTGACACTGCACATTCATTGAACTCGTCCACCACACTGTTTTCAAACAAGTCCCCACACTTGATCTATCAAGCAAAATGCACAGAGAATGAACCAAACTAAAATCAATCAGTTAATGGCGGATGCTTAAGACTAGCGCAAGAGATCATTCTCAACAAAGAATTATAAACCAACCTGGCATTCGGTTTCATCAGGCCGATCATTGCAGGTTTGAAGACACGCAACATTGGCTGCACATGCCGGGTTTGTGATGCACTTAGCCAGTTCTAGTCTGATGAAAAATACACAAATTCAACAAACATTTGCACTCAGACATAACCAGAGAAGTTGCCACTACAGAAACTCATTTAAGACCCAAAAAGAAAAGATCAGAGAAAGATACACCGAATGATCAATTCACAAAGTGGGCAAATTACCTGCATTCTTTGAGCAAGCATGTACATGTTTTAAGAGCATCAATTGCATGAGCAGACGACGCGAACAAAAATGTAGCTGCAACTACAGCAGTCACCTTGATGAGCTGTTGCTCAAACGGGTTTTGCCTCTGAGGAATTCAAGAATACAACTAATTAACTGAAACCAAAACAGTAAGACAATTTCCCCTAACGAAACAGAGTAATACAAAAAGATACACATACACAGGCGAAAGCCATCTTGGAGAACCAACTGTTGTTTCTTGGTTGAGATTCCACTTTGGTCATTTCACAAGAGACAGGCTTTAGAGTTCTTGGATTGAGCCAACAAATGTCGCTACGACGTCGTATGGATCGATGCATCAGCATCCTCCCACGGGAACCTGTATTACTCAGCCTTGGCACATCTGGCCAAAGGGCCAGACTCCTAATTGGTGACCATCTATCATTACAAGAACCGGCATTTTGCATACAAGATAAACAAATTGGATTTCGTACAACCATCGCCATTCTTTGAATTGTCGGATTCTAGATGCAGCCTGGTATTCCAGTCATAAAATCAAACAGATGGTGGGCAGAAAAACTGAAGCTGAAAAGATCAACTCTTTTTCATCAAAACTCCATACTGTTGGATTACAGAGCAGAATTCCAGCTCACCCATGAAAGATTTAATTCGATTATTGGAAATGAATTAGGATAAGAGCGAAGAGATTACCTGGAGGAGCTTGTCATCATCTCATGGCAACTTTTGCCAGCAATGAGTTGCCCAGAAAAGGATACGGGGGGATCGAATGGAAGAAAAGAGTGGCAACCAAACTTGAAGGCTTCAAGTAACGTTGGAGGAGGATAAGAGAATTCCTATTTTGTGTGGAAATAACGCCTCTAACGTCTCCACTTGTTTTCGGTCCTTCCTGAAGTAGGCCATGATCTCTAAACTCTAAATTCTGTATGACGATTTTCTAATGTGTAATGATTTTTTGATTTTAGATATATCGTAAATCAGTTGATCTTTCCCCATTTTATGTGGAGATATTTTAATAGTATCTCTCCATTATAGAAAAAAAAAACTAAATTTACATTTATTTTGAGAGGAAAAACTTATAAACCAGGATGGTATAAAAATTATGAAAAAATTATGAGACCATTTATCTTAGGGGTGTTCAACGGGTCGGGTCGGGCGTCCGACCCACACATAACAGGTCGGGTCGCGGGTCGATTTTTTTAAGTTCGTGGGTCGCGGGTCGGGTCGGGTTAAACCCGCAGGTTTGTGGATTACCCCGCGACCCGTTACAGCTAAAGAATATATATATATTTTTAATAGGACTACTGGGGTATCTAATCCCATTCGCTCCCCTAGCTTTCGTCTCTCAGTGTCAGTGTCGGCCCAGCAGAGTGCTTTCGCCGTTGGTGTTATTTATTTATTAGTATTAAAATGTATTTTTAAGAAAAATATATCTTTTAATAATTTTATTCGTATTAACATATATATAATTTTTTTGAAAAATTCACCGTATTTGGGGTCGATCGACAATTTTTATTTCATATTGCATAAAATATACCAGTTTGACCGAGTCAAATGGGCCAACAGGTCGACTCGCGACCCGACCCACAAAACCTGCAAACCCGTAGGTCGGGTCGCGGGTATGGTTGTGGGTCACTTCTTAAATTTTTTGCGGGTTGCGGGTCGGACCACAATCCGCATTGCGAGCCGCGGGTCGACCCGACCCGACCCGTTGAACACCCCTAATTGATCTAGTACTCTGTAGTAGTTTCAAATTAAAATATTTTTTTCAAATAATGTACAGTGACCCATAATTAGACTATGTTCGTTTCCATTCTATTCCGTTTACGTTTCCACCGTTGGATACCAAATGGGCCCTTAGAGCATGTTTATCAATGGGTTCTTAAGTACCCCACTTTTTTCCACTTTCTCTCTGCCACATCATCCAAGCATTCTATACCCATTTTACCAATGAGTTCTCAAGCACTCTCAAAAACTACTTTTCTCACATTATTTTAGATACAAAAATCACACATTTTTTAAAAATATTATAAATCTCAATCAAGATTTTATTAGTTTTGGAAGTAAAAATACTCTAGAATAAACAAAAAAATAAAATATTCAAAACATAGCCAAAATGGATATCTAAATGTAGAGGGTAAAAAATCTGAATATAGTAATTTTTAATTTTTTTTAATTAACTACAACATTAATTAAATTAGTTTGTTATAAAACTAAATAACCACACGTTGTCCAATATATAGGCGACACGTGGCTCTTCCCTAGCACACCTCACCATTTACTATACAAAAGAAAACACAAAAACAAAAAAAACAAAAAAAAGGCTCACAAGCACGGGGTAATTTGAAGGGGGGCCATGTTAACATTAAAAAATGAATATATTGGTTGCTCATTGGAACGTAACAAAAGCATCCGGGTAATTTGAAGGGGGTCCACGTTAACATTAAAGAATGAATGTATTGGTTGCTCATTGGAATGTAACAAAATCTTAAAAGTAGATTCTAGCAAGTCTTATTACTTCTTACCGTAGGAGGTCTTTGTGACCTGTTACGACAGTACCTAACGGTTAAACTAGCATGACGATAAGAGTACTATTACTATTTAACAAAATCTTGAAATAGGTTCTAACAAGTTTTATAATTTCTTACCATGGCAAGTCTCTGTGACCCGATACGATATTACTTAACCGTTAAACTAGCATTCAAACTAAACGCCGATCGAAAAAAAAAAAAAAAAAAAAAAGCATTCAAACTAAACATATAATATCTTCACAAGTCAGTAACACAAGTTTTTCAGTTCGGCTATCTTATGAGTTATGAGATATTGTGGGAGTGATCATTTGATTCTTTTTTTTTTTGGTCGGCACCATTTCATTTCATTTGGGATCCACCGGAGGGAAGTCTACCCATTGTCGTGCAAGTGTACAGTAGAGCAGAGGGAAGTCTACCTATTCACTTTGATTTGCACAGGTTTCTAAAGAACTAAAGAGAAAAACTTTACTTCTCAAATAAATGAAAATATCTACCGTATCGGTTTGACCACCAACTTCTCAAACAAATGAAAATATCTATAGTATCGGTTTGGCCACAAACTTCTCAATCAAATAAAAATAAGTAGTGTGACTTTGTATGGGACAACTCCCCACATTAACAAGTTTTTATGTAATGTACTACAAGTAGACGTGGGTCCGGTTCCGGAACCGGCGGTTCCGGTTCCAGAACCGCCGGTTCCCGGTTCCAAATTTCGTGGAACCGGAACCGGAACCGACCCTTGGCCGGTTTTCTGGTTCCGGTTCCAGTTCCGGTTCCGGGCCGGTTCCGGTTTCGGGCGGTTCCGAGGCCGGTTCCACCCGGTTCCGGTTCCGGTTCCAAAACCGGCTAAAAATTAAAAAATTAAGATTTTATTTTTATTTTTTATTTAAAAAAAAATGTTGTTAAATTTGGGTATATTTAATCTCTTTTTGATTTATAAATTTGGTTTTGATTATTATATATAAACATTTAGTGCTTGATTTGTATTATTTTTTATATGTTTGGTATAATTTATGTATATTTTTTTTATTGAAAAGATGAGAAACCGGCGGTTTGGGACGGTTTGGAACCGGCGGTTCCGAACCGACGGTTTAAACCGGATGGAACCGCCGGTTCCCCAGTTCCGGGGGAAGGGGAACCGGAACCGTCCTCGGAACCGAACCGACGGTTCCGGTTCCGGTTCCATACAGTTCCGGTTTCGGCCGGTTTTGACCCGGTTCCGGAACCTCCGGTTCCTCGGTTCCATTGGAACCGGGGAACCGGAGGTTCGCTGGTTCATGAAAATGGAGAGCATTTCACATAGTTATATTCGATGGAGTTAAAATAAAAAAAAAACAATTTTCAATGATGGATTAAACCCCTAACTTACAATTCATGGATTAACCCCCTTACTTACAATGCTATCTAGTTGGGTAAATTTTTACATTTACCCATGTTTACAAGTGTCCACCCAAGCTGGTTCAGAAATTTCTTTTCGCACTCAAGAGTTGGTTCGAGATGGGATCGAGTTGTGTCTACTCGAGGCCGTGGTCGAGCTGGTTCCCAAAGATCCCTCATCTAGGTGAGGGCAACGTCGTGGTGGCAGCCCTTTGTGCACTCCATTGATGGAGATGACCCGTTTCGTCCTGCGTACTGGCAGTACTGTTTCTTCAGTATTTGGCTCAAGCAACACTGCTCGGCTTTTGAACGTTTTTTAAATTTTTGTCATGCTTGGCTGTGGTTTTTTTATGTTTGTTTTCGCTTGTCGATTTGCCCGACTCTCGATTGTTTTGGCCTCTCGATGTACCAGGCTTGTCTAGTACATCGAATAGCTTCCCTTATCAAAAAAAATAATAAAATAAAATTGGGATCCACGGACAGCAGCACAACAAAACACAAAATTAAGAGTTCAACTCAACTTTTGACCAAACAAATACTGAAATACAGAGTCCAATTCCGACAATACTTGTTATTCTAAGAAACACAGTCCGACAGTTCCGAGGTTACGTAGAACACCCCACAGCCATAAAATGATGAAACCTTGTCTTATCCCTTCAAGATTGCGAGTTCATTCACACAACCATGTGATGGCATTGGCAGCAATAATCTGTTTTTGTCTGCTCAGATCTGACTGCATTAAGCAAAGTTCTACACGAAAATAATACCCAGATTTGCATTTGTTTGGCGCAACAGGAGCTGTTAAAAAATCCCACTCGTGAGAGATTTTTCCACCAGGCCAACTGTGCGTCCTAGAAACAGCCACGTGGCACCATAGGGTGATGAAGATTCAGCATTTTGTAGGCTGATTGCACTACTCTTGACTTCTGAACTGTTCCATCACTTGACATGAAAACAGACCGATTATGTGAATCATAAAGCAAGAGGGTTTGAGTTTTCACAAGAAGAGCTCAATGTGAGAAAGTACGAAAAAAATTCAGATAAAATTGTAAAGTAGCTATTTGGATGCAAGTATTCATCATCTGATGCAACTATTCAGATGGCATCAGCAAAACTGTTTCCTGGTGATAGCAAGACGACCTAGAAAAACTATTGCTGAATAAGAACAGCCACAAATTTCATAACCAATTTGCACTAAGATGTAAAATGAGAGACAAAAGCGTTGTGAATGAAAACTTTTTTAATCCACACTCACAATATAAAGCTTTTTTTTCACCAATTTTCACCAGAATGACAGACAAACTTGCCTACCACGTTCAACGTCGGAAGTAACCGTGCTTTATATAACTATGTGAAATGCTCTCCATTTTCATCTGTACAAGCAAAACAAATGTGTCACAACAACATACCATTTCAGAGGAAAACCACAAACAAGGTCATAAGCTGTTATATCAACATTTGACCAGAAAAAAGAAGCTTTTATATAAACATGTATCAATACATACTGGTGTACGGAAATATATCAACTAGACACAAGCAACCACTATCCCTAGGGATGGAAATTGCCCACGGGTCACTTAATCACCTGAATAACCCGAACTGAATATACAAGAGAAAACCCGAATAAAAATGTGAGGTGGGCAGGTCGGGTGACTGGTAAACGGGTGACGAGTCAGACATAGGTACCCAAACCACCTGCTTATCATCATATAATTACAACTCTAAGGATCAATAACTAGGTTCCTTTATGTCTTACTGCAACCTCAACCATCTTATTCTTGCCCTTCGCCCCCATTATTTCCTCCTCTACCGTTATCTCGCTGTGAGTTATCACGAGTCAGGTGGTGGGATGGCTTCACCCACCCATTACCCACAACACTGAACATTAATTAGGCTATGTTGAGGACTTCTGGCAAACCTCCAATCTAATTAGAGCTTATCTAAGGTATCCAAATCAAAATAGTGGAATTAAGAGTCCAAGGGATACTGGATTACTGGATCATGATTTACTAATAGTATATATTTTTTAACAGAATCGTACACATTTCTCATGCCATATTGATGACACCAGATGAGTGCGAGCTGTGCCTAGACTTTCATCTATATCACATAACAGCACATCAAGTTGATACATAGTACACTCAGACTTACCGCACCTAATTCTTACATTTCATGTTCTAACTAATATAACATCAATTAGGAGTTGATACACAATTAGGAATTTTTAACAAACTACTTCCTGCCTCTCTCAATGGTTATAGAAAATAGTAAAATGAAATACAATTAAACAAAATATAGTCTAGATTTAGCATTGAACTACCAGTCCATTAACATAGCCTAACTCCTTTTCTCATGTATAAATAATGAAGTCTGTCACATAATCTACCTAAGTTCGTTCAAGCATAAATTTACATAGCATCTAGAACGAACTTCAGCCAGCCAAGATGCACAGCCTCTCCCAACATCAGCTCAGACTTATCTTTGGCATCTTGGGTACATCACTAAACTCTCATCTATTTTACTCCTACTAGCATCTTGGACAATTTCATGTACATATGCATTCAAATTTCTGTGTGTGAATCATTCATGTGCAGACGAATTATTGCTACATGAGTCATGCACTAACAGCTACTTTGAAATGTTCTGTCTTCCAGGGAATGCTGTGTCATTTGTGGTCTTCTTGGCACCTATGTAAGTCCCAACTAGCTAACAACTGCTTGCAAAAGTCACACAGACACCCCATATAGCCCTAAGGGCACATCTATGCAGCATAGTTGTAAATAATGAGATTATTAGTTTGGTTTTAAGCTCTGTTCTTCTGGGTATTTGATTACTAATCATAACTCTCTTGTACTCCATCAGACCAACATTCCACAGAATTTACAAACGGAAATCTTCTGAAGGGTATCAAGCAATACCGTATGCTGTTGCACTTTTTAGTGCAATGCTGCTGTTGTATTATGGTGCTTTGAGGCCAAATGGCATGCTTATTATCACCATCAACAGCTTTGGATGTGCAATAGAGCTCCTTTACCTTATACTATACCTAGTTTATGCACCGTCCAAAGCAAAGGTATTTTCTCTTTCTGAAGCACTTATCCACCTCCATCCCTGTTAGTCTGTTACTCTTCAAATGAAGGGTAACACCCTGAAGTTGGCTTCATATCAATCAGTGCATGTTTTGTCAAGTATTATACCATAACACTTCATCAAAACTAATTCAGCACAAATTTTCTGCTACCTACTTCCATTCTGGAGTATATCAAACTACACTGAATAAACCTTCACAAAAGTTGAACAAACAATTACTGCAGACAAAATACAAGACCACAATCATTCCTATAGAGGAATGGCATGCATAGAGCAGCAAGCAAACAACTGACACGAATCATGATTAACTAACATGGGTTATGCGGCAATTCACAGATTTCCACAACGAAGCTCTTACTCCTGTTCAACTTGGGTCTCTCTACTACAGTTGTGCTAGTTACCACTTTTTTGTTTAAAGGCCCCAAAAGAGTAGATGCAGTGGGATGGATATGTGCGGTTATCAACGTGTGTGTATTTGCCTCACCTCTGAGCATCATGGTATATAATCCACAAGGAAATCCATAAATAACACTTTCATTACTCATTTCCCAAGTTAGCAATCCATAGACAACACAAAATCTGAATCTAACACATTGTTTTGTGCAACAGAGGCAAGTCATAAAAACAAAGAGTGTAGAGTTCATGCCGTTTTCCCTCTCGTTCTTCCTCACACTAACTGCGACAGTCTGGTTCTTCTACGGATTCTTTGAGAGAGACTTCTACATTGCAGTAAGTCATACTCGAAAGAAAACACCCTTTAACTATCCTACTTGCTCATTTCTGGCCATGCAGTTTGCACTCAAGGATTAAGGTCCTAAAATCTAGCTTTTCATGGGTGATCAGGTGCCAAATGTTCTTGGCTTTCTGCTTGGACTGGCACAGATGGCATTATACGGAATTTATAGAAACCCAGACAAGCAGAAAGACGTGAACTTGAGCAAGCTGGAGACTAGTACAGATGTGAAGCCAACCTTGGCACATAAATGTACCTCATACAACGATGTGCAAGTTGAATTGAAGACAGTAGAAGTTCAAGTTTAACTAAGACGGGCCCTCGACAATGCATGCAATATTATTATATATTAAAGGTTGAAGCTTGGCAAATCCTTTTTTTTTTTTTTTCCTTTTTGGTTATTCCTACTAGCAATAACTTTAGAATGTGCCTACCAATGATACCATTGAGAATAAAAGACTGGAGCATTGTAAGCCAGCAAGCCTGAGCAAACAACAATGATATGTCCTTTCCTTTATTTTCTATGAATAAAGCATATTATCAATTAATTGTACTTTAATTAATACATGAAAATAATGAAGGGATGTTGTCAAGGACAGTACCATCTGGATGATACTAAAACAGGTCCATGAAAACTGAGCTAGTTTTCGACACTCAACCAGGAAAGAGGCAAGTGCAGGACTAAGATTGCAAAATGAATCTAAATGTACAAGCAGAACGCAAATGAATTAAAAAAAAGGACTCCGTATTAAATAAGTGGTGGTGCATATGTACAAATACCAAAACCTAGGATTACAAAGGTGAAATGCTATGTCACCTCAAGCTTCCTTGCTATCATAATCATCATCAAATCCCGCAGAGTTGGATTCTTCACGAGAGAAGATACTCATGATGGTCCTTGTCGCACTTCCTACAGCTCGAGAAGTCTTCTTTGCAGCTCCAGACACAACAGGTTTTATTGAAATAACTGGAAGATTTGCCCTTTCTTGAATCATTGCTGTATTCCAATCACAACATAATCAATAAATATGAAAGAGGCAACTTCATATACCAAGCTTAAACAGAAGTAGTTCATGACTCACAAATAGTTTGCTGGTGAGCAACAGCCCCCATCTGTTTAATTCCAGCTTCTGCTGCTTGAACAGTCTGAGTGGATTTAGAGATCCCTTCTGAGACCTCTTTGCTGGAGAGAAACATAGCATACACATCATATTAGTGCCTACATGACTGGTCTTGCAGATTGTGAAATTAGTAAAATGCATTAACTATTAGATATAATGATAATTTACCTTAAATCACTCAGCTCTAGTGTAAGGTCACTGATTTCCATGCTTGAGAGCCTGAGAGCAGCCATTGTACTAGGGAGCTCTTCACGAGCAGTATCTGCTAGCTTTGCAAGAGATATAGCAGCTCTCCTCATTGCCTATGTAAGCAGATGAAAGAATAGATTAGATCAGAATATCTGCATAGTGGTTTCACTTTCACCGCATCGCAAGCTTATCACAAGCAAGAGAACTTACAAATAGTGTCGGTACAGCAGCTATAACAAGGCTGGCGAATGCTGCAGAGGTCTGCATTTAGAGAACACAGCTAAAAAAAGTAAGCTAAGTACAAGCAAAGTATTGGTATACAAATAATCTCATTCATGCGAGAACCTAGTTAATTGCCATGTTCAACCACACTTCTAGAGTTGAATAAAAAAGACAGTAAACCACAAATCTAGGGAAAGCCACATGTTTTCCATAATCAAAATTTATATATTCCATTGAAGCTGCTTAGCTTCTTCTATTTTACCCTGGGAAGCTCGGAAGCAAACTCCCATTTATAGAAACTATTAGAGCCGGCATTTACCACATCAATTCAGAGAGCAACTAATTTAAACAAAGGAGAGCTCATCAGCTTAGGTTAACACTTCAAAAAGAACCTGTTTTTGTTGCAAACTACGAACAATCGCATCTAAAGCAACGACAAAATCAATGCAAGAGAACAGGAAAAGGAAAAACTCAACACAATACCGTGCAAGCGATGAGGGCCAGGAGAAAGAAGGCCCTGTCGCCGAGAGCAAACCTCGACACCCAGTTCGAAACAAATGGGGGTACAATTGGGCTTCCGACTTCCACCTTCCATTGAATCTCCTGCTCAATTGAAGTTTCCGCAGGATTTTCCGCCGACAACTCAGATTCGGGGGAGGTTGTCCGGGAATTGGAACAGGAAAGGGAAATCAAACGGAGGCGTTTAGGGATTTGGGGTTTTAGGGGAAAACTGAGAGACTTGAAAAGGGAGGGAGTGACAGCGGGATTCGAATTGGGGCTGGGGATCGAAGTTGTTCGGTGGAGTGAAGTGAAGATGTAGAGAGAATGATTGGTTGTGGGGAGAGTGGTGAGTGGAGCTTTCATGGCGAGATGGCGGAAAGTTGAAGTAGGAAAGATCGATTGCTCGACACGCTTGTTGCAAACCGACCAAAAGTAGGATTATGCTTTACGTAGAAATCAGTCCCCTTGTAATAGTCCAGTGTCTACAAAATTGTCCCTTGTTTTCATTTTTGCAGAATCTATCCCTATATTAGTTATCTTTGTCCCCCTCCAGTCCAAGGACCAAAGACATAGTTGGCTAGTTTGCTTGTTGGGTATATTTTGTTTGACCAACGATGTGTGTTTGCTTGGTTCGCTTGTTGCTTGTTGTGTTTGTTTGGTCTTGTTGTTTGTATGATTGTAATGGTTGTAAGGTGTCCGAATGCTTCGTTTGCTTAGTTGTAATGTTTGTATGGCCCTAGGTTCGTTGTGTGTTGTTTTCTTTTAGACATTGTGGCCTTTGAGTCACCTAGATTTTTCCGCCTTTGTGGACGGCCTGCGTGTTGTTCCACCTAGGCTCTGTCGATTATTTTTCACTCTAACGAAGGTTTTTTCATAATCGAATTAATTTTTATAGCAAAAAAAAAGACATAGATGGCTAGTTCATAATGGAATATAAATAATACTCCCTCGGTCCCATAATATAAGGCTTGTTTGTGATTTTGCACAAGTTTTAAGAAAGTGTTGAAAAGTGAGTAATTTGTAGAATGTAGTGAGGATAATATGGTAAAAGGAGATGAGAGATGGATGAAAAAGGTGTAATTGGAATGATGTGCTGAGCATAATATGGTAAAAGGAAAGGAGAGAGGGATAAAAAAGATGTAATTTGAATGATTTGATGAGGGTAATGTGATAAATTTATTTTTCCAAAAATAGAAAGTTTGCAAATCAGCCTTATATTTTGGGACATCCAAAATGGAAAACGAGCCTTGAGTAGTCCGTAGTTACATTATGTCTTTTTCAAGATAGGTGTGGCTAAATGTAAAATAGGGTAAAAAAGCGGTGCTTAAGTCGAACTTACATTATGAACTTTTGTATATTTCGGAGTATTATACCACACAATACATACTAGAATTAATTTGTGCTGGTCACAAACTTTGTATTGTTGGTCAGTTAGCTGTAGCAATTAACAATATAAAAAGCATTATAAGAATAATTTTAAGCTTAATTATAGAACCTAATGTTAGTGATATGTATGAGTTGAAAGTAACAAACTCCCCTGCTATTTTGGTTCAATTGTCCCCCCTCTTCTCTTGGATCATGTTCTTCCCCATTTGGCTCATCCCCTCCTCATTTCCCACGTTTCCCTCTAATTTTAGACACCTTCGCTTTCATCTTCATCTCCATCACTACTTACTTCAACCCTCCATTAAAAGAAAATACACAAAAAAACAATAAAAACACCCCTTCTACATTACTAAATATATCCCTCCCATCTCGATCACTAGTAAAAAACTCACATTACATCACACACTGATCAACTCATTTGATCGATCGAGGAACGTTGTAAGCAATGGCCTCCATCTCAAAGCGATCGCCCTACGTCGAGTTCAAGGTGGAGCGGGCGGCCGACATCGACGTGGGCTCGTCCGAGGACGACGAGACCGAGACCCTGGCAACCGACGCCACCATTGCCGTGGCCACGAAGAAACCGAAACACCGGTGGACGTGCGGGCTGCGCCGCTTGTCAACGGCGCCAGCGCCCGCGTCGGCGCAGCGGAAAACCGAGCTGAAGGTGTCGTTCACGGTGCAGTTCGTGCACAGCTTCTGCGTGCGGGTGGGGCCGGACGCGGTCGAGACCCACAACATCCCGCACGGGGACGAGGCGCAGGTGAGCGTCACGCTCCAGGACCCGAGGAGGCAGAGCGGGGCCGCGTGGCGGAACCTGATCGCGGCGGCGCTCTCGGGCTCGGTCCCGGGCCAGCTCACGGACGCCGTGGCCTGGAAGCTGCAAAGGGAGCTGGTGGCGCTGCCCGTCCCACCGCCTTCGTCCCGGGCCCAGGCGCGGCAGAGTAGTAGGCTGTTGGTGCTCCATGTCCACGTGGCCGTTAAGGTCGTTACGCCGGATGTGGTGACGGCGGAGACGTTGCTGGACCGGATCTCGGTCCGTGTGGTGGGGTCGGGAGGGGTCAAACAAGGCGAGGAGGATTGCGTGATCTGTCTCGAAGGGCTCAGGGGCGAGAGGGGCTCGACGACAACGGCGGTGGGGATGGAGGTGAGGAGGATGTTGGTGTGCTCGCATGTGTTTCATGGGGAGTGTTTGTTGAGGTGGGTGTTGAAGAGGGCGAGTTGTCCTGTTTGTTGGTCAAGGTGCCTTGGCCTGTTCTTGCCAAGAGAGTAGAGTGATAAGTATTCATCAATGGTACGGTTAATATTTGGTTAAGATGGAATGCCCTAGCTACTTCATTCATTCATGGACGTGATTGCCTTTAAATTGATGAATTAGATGAAGGTTACACAATAAGTCGGGCAAGTTCCGAATTTGATGTATGATCTTAGTTTCGGCCCTTGTGGTTCATGTTCATGCTTATTTCTTATCTCACAATGGAGTTCAAGCATTTTACGTATTCTTTTTCTTTTTTCTTACGAAGGCAAAAATTAGCCAGGCATCGAACTCGGTATAAAGACCGATCTATGGCATCTAAATCGACGAGAATACGAAATTTTTGCGTTATTCAAATGTCCACAAAGTAGGATGAATGGCTAATCCTATCAATCACTTCTAGGGCCGGCTCAAGCCTTTCGGAGGCCCTAGGGCGAACTAAAAAACGGGGCCCCTTAACATTACAGTATAAATTTTTTTAATTCTAAAACATGCCATAATATATATAAAAAAGTCTTACAAGCAAAAGCATGTAAAAGATTCTCTTAATTTCGATATGAAAACGGGATTTTGGCTTAATTTCGCCATTGATGTGGGATTTTTGGTTGGAAATTGCCATTAAAATTAAATGGGGGGTTTGACGGAGAAGAACACGATAGAGGTAGAAGAGTGTATTTCCAAGGCAAATAAATGGGGCTTTATTCGATCAGCAGAAAACAAACGCTTTTTTTTTTTACTTCATTAAGATTTGGGCTTTTTTTTATTAATGGGCCTATTTAGAGATATACTACTACTACAACTTACCAAATACGGGGCCTTTTAAAAATTCGGGGCCCATGGCGATGGCCCTACCCAAACTACCCATTTAGCCGGGCCTGATCACTTCCACTCTTCTCTACATACATGATTATTCTACCGGCTTACAATAAAGAAATTTGAGTAACACCATGGTATATTCCAATTTCTGAATGCAAATCTACAATTCTTAATGAAATTGACCAATGAAAGGTTATCTTCTTTACAATAAAATTTTCTTTCCTATAATAATTTATTTCAGATGTTATTTTTTTTGGTCAAGTATTTCAGATGTTCTAGTATTTTGTTTTCCACATGTTTCTACCCATAATGTTAGGAAATCATGAAAACAAAGAACAAAGGCACAAAATGTATGTACCTAATTCGTCATGAAGGTGAACAAAAAGACATGTAATTTGTTACGAAAATGACTACATCATGAAACACTATCAAACCACCCAACACACAAAATTAGGAATGATTATTATGGTAGGAAATAGGAATGAATCACAGCCGTTGATCACGCAGGGAAACACAACCCAAAATTATACGCGTATTATTCGCGTTTTAATACGCGTACAATACGCGTATTATTCGTTTTTTTCCTTCATCCGTTTTCTTCCGTTTTTTACGTTTGTTTTTCGTTTTCTTTCGTTCTCTTCCGTTTTTTTCAATTTTTTTTCCGCTTTCTTTCGTTTTTCCGTTTTCTTTCGTTTTTCCGTTTTTTCCGTTTTTATTCGTTTTTTTTCCCGCGTTTCTTTCTTTTTTTTGTTCAACTCTATTGCCAATTTGTTCAACTCTATGGGCGATTTGTGCAACCATATTTGTTCACCTCTATTGCTCATTTGTGCAACTCAATGGTCAAATTTGTGCGACTCAATGGTAAAATTTGTGCGACTCAATGGTCAAATTTGTGCAACTCAATGGTCAAATTTGTGCAACTCTATGGTCAAATTTGTGCAACTCTATGGTCATTTGTTCATCAATATTTGTGCAACTCAATGGTCAATTTGTTCATCAATATTTGTGCAACTCAATGGTCAGATTTGTGCAACTCAATGGTCAGATTTGTGCAACTCAATGGTCAGATTTGTGCAAATCAATGGTCAGATTTGTGCAAATCAATGGTCAGATTTTGCAACTCAATGGTCAGATTTGTGCAACTCAATGGTCAGATTTGTACAACTCAATAGTCAGATTTGTGCAACTCAATGGTCAGATTTGTGCAACTCAATGGTCAGATTTGTGCAACTCAATGGTCAGATTTGTGCAACTCAATGGTCAGATTTGTGCAACTCAATGGTCAGATTTTGCAACTCAATGGTCAGATTTGTGCAACTCAATGGTCAGATTTGTGCAACTCAATGGTCAGATTTGTACAACTCTATGGTCAAATTTGTAACTCTATGGTCAATTTGTTTGCGTGGAGCAACATTCATTGGAAGGAGTCAAATTCATGTCTTAATTGAACAAAAGTCATATTACTATGACCACTCATTTTGAAAGTCTTGACGGGAACTGCTGTGCCTATTCGCCACACGGACCCACAGAATGAGCCATGACGAGCCCAGATGCATGGAAAGCTCCATAACGGGACCTAACTACGCGGTTTGGGACACTCAAACGCGGTTTTGAAGGCTTAAACGGCTTTTTTTGCGAGAACCACCAACACACAGGCCCTTTGGTCCTGCCTATAGCCCCGTCTCGAAGAGACCTTCGAAATGACATAAAATACGCCCCGTTACGATAACCGAGCGCAAAGTTACGCCCCTTTTCTCCCCGGACTCCCCGACGCCTGTCTGCTTCTCCCCAGATTCTGGTCTTATGCCGGCCCGAAAACCGCGAACCCAAGACTCCACCTCATGGCTTACGTCGAGCCTTCGATACGACTGCTCACACGCCTCAAATGGATCACCAAGCCAAAAGTTATTGCATTTCACTTCCAATTTCGCAGTAACACACAAGAACATAGCTAAATCGGAACCGCTTTACACAACTAAAGTGAACTAGATCGTGGATTGTGCCATCGCGATCGAGGATTGTGCAATCACGATCGTCGATTGTGCAATCCCTAAGAAACCTTCTTACATGAGTCATTCCTATTTGTACAACTCAATGGTCAAATTTGTGCAACTCAATGGTCAAGTTTATGCAACTCTGTGGTCAATTTGTTCATTCATATTTGTTCAACTCTATTGCCAATGTGTTGAATTCTATGGTCAATTTGTTCATCAATATTTGTGCAACTCAATGGTCAAATTTGTGCAGCTCAATGGTCAAATTTGTACAACTCTATGGTCAATTTGTTTGCGTGGAGCAACATATTCTATGGTCAATCTCTTTGTGGCATTTCATCAAACACCTTGGGTGCAATTTAGCTAAATCACTTTTAATCCATTATACCACCATTAGATGCAAAGTGACTCGGTTAAAGTCGTCGTGCCAAGATCAAAGATAAATAACCCAAACAAACAAACTAAGTATAGCAAGTAAGTAAGGGGTCGAACCTAAGAGAACTATGACTTCTAGTATTAATACAATTATCAACTAAAGAAAGGGGGGATTTAGGAAAAAGATCTAAACTAAATTAAACTAGAAAGCAAATAACAAATCATACAAACAAATATGGGAAAGCAGGTTCATTCAAAAGATCCACTCATAAAATAATCACTCGATCATAGATTCATCCATTGATTTCATTCACACCTATGGTTAATTCCTATCCTGATCATTAACAATCGCAAGTCCACGGTCCAAGCAATTCTATAACCCTAGGCAAGGACGCTTAACCTAAATTAGCATAGAGAACAAGGATATGCAGGATATAATATCAAACAATCAAGCTACGAGTCAATTGCAAGATAAAACAATCAATTCTCTTCTTAATCCTAGCTGCATAGACAACAGGTCTAGGTTAAGTTGTTTTCACAGATTAGTTTTGTCCACGGTCCAAACCTAATCAAACAGTAGAAAGCTAATCAATTCAATAGGGTCGCAAATCCTAGAGAAACAATCAACAATCATAAGATGAAGCACAAGAGAATCAATAGTAACCAAAGGATAGAAATCAATTACCAAAATCTCACGAGTTCATACATCAGAGCTTCTCCCTTGAACAAACCCAAGGAGACTAGCTCTCCATAACTAAACTAATAACCTAACTTGTGGAAGAAGGTAGAAAGTAGAATGTCTCTAAAACCTAAAAAGTCTCCTCCTTATATAGCCCAAGGAACAAGCTCCACGAGATAGATAAGGAAAGAGGCAAAAGATAGAAAAGGAAACAAGATAGAAAGATTTCGGCCCGCTTCGGATTCGGCATTGCCGCGGTCGCGTCGCCATCACCGCGCCCGCGCTATCGCAACAGAAAGGAACAATTCGTCTCGGCGGCCACCGCGGTCCCGGTGGACAATCCGCGGTCGCGGTATCGGGACAGAACCTCTGGCGTCACTTCGGAGACTGTTTTGACCATCTTCGGCTTGGAATCTGACTTTGGTGTAATAAGGTGAATTGAAGCCCTTCAAGTTAGCTTTCCAATGGCACCGGAATCAGCTCAATCCGACCTCTGTAGCTCAAGATACGGCCTTTTCAAGAAAGTGGTGTCGCGCAGACAGCTCAAAACGCCTTAGAACTCTTGATTCTTGAATTCTTGTGTCTTCGGCCTAGATATTACAATAATGCTCAAACTCTAACCTAAACACACTCAATATAGCCCTAAAATACAAGAGTTAACCCATACAAAATAGAGCGAATCAAATTCCCCCATACTTTGATCTTGCTCGTCCTCGAGTAAGCTCAAACAAATATAACAAGGTAGCACATCTAAGATCTCAGGAAATACAAGAGAAGATAAAAACACTCAACTCACAACCCGAACCCAAAATATAGAGAAATCATGAGCATAAAACAATGAAGCTCAAACACACACCTCACCACAAAGATATAACTCTCAAGCTCTAAAAAGATGAAAAAGAGCAACCTAGGATCTACCCAAATCTAACATGTAAGCCTCAAAGTCCACAAGCAAGAATGATCCTAAACACTCATATTTTACCGCTCAATTCTGCTTAGGCGCCCTTTCGGGTTTTCACCTAACCGCTCTTTTCATTTTTCTCAAGGGTGTGCTCACAAAAACTCACATCTCTCTTAAACCTCTTATTACCCCAGTGATATACACATTTACGTTGTGTATTTAGATGGGGTTTTAGCACACTTTTAGTCTTGTTTTAGGTGCTAAAGTTGGAGTTTGAAGCGTTAAAGAAGGAAGAGCCGAGGTACCCTGAAGACCACTTGAAGCTGGAATGAAGAAACGAATAGATTGACAATCTGTGGCTGGCGGCGATCGCTGCCCCATAGGCGGCGACCGCTGCCTTTTACCGAGGCGATTTTCTACTTTAAACGTTGCGTTTTGTTTAGTGTCCTTTTGGATATTATTTTAGGTCCGGTTTTTATGTATTTTTAGATAGATGTTTTCTCATATTTAAGGGCTTTTGAACCCTTTGTTTAGACCTAGTTTTTGAGTTGGGAATTATTTTGTGTTTTGAAGACCTATGGAGAACTAAGCCTCTTTGCTTAGACAGACAATTGAAGTATTCGTTCTGATTCAGTTGTGAGATTTCTAATTCCTTATCGATTGCATGGATTTAATCTTTTCTCTTGCTTGAATTGTTATTGACTTGTTTCAATAATTTCTAGCCTGATCATCTAGGATTTATTGTTATTAGGTTATTGCTAGATTTAGAGTGTTTCTGATTGAGCATCTCTAATTCATAAGTAGCAACTGCATCGTGCTAACATCTGGTTGTGTTAGTTATATGCATAAGAGAATTGATTTGCATTCTAGGGTAAAAGCTGGTTGTTTTATCTTAGTTTGTATCCAATTATATTCCTGTTGTTGAATGCTGCTAGTTAGATTGAATCTTGATAGTTTCATGATTATTTATCTAGTTAGGGTTAATAGTATCTGGTTGTGCTATTAATTACTTTTGAAAAGGAATTGGAATTTCCATTGTATAGATATTGAATGAAATCAATAATCAACTTGTCAAGCGAATGCGGATATTTGTTTGCCTAAGTGTTTCCAAATACTGATCGATAAACTCTCGAATTCGTATGTTTTGCATGTTAGTGTGTGAACAAAACCTAAAAACCCCCCTTGTTACTTCTGTTTGACACATAATTCTCTGCTAAAGATAACCTGTCTCCCTGTGGAATCGACCCTTACTTGCTTTATACTTAGGTTTAAGTTAGTGTGGTATTCTTTGCATAATTGTGGTTTAAAACGACTAAATCAGCGTTATCAAATTGGCGCCGTTGCCGGGGAGGCAACAATTATCTTTGGTGTGAATTTTTGTGCCAAAATTGGTGTGAACCTATCTTATGGTTCACACCCGTATTACTAATAATCTACCTCTCGTTTTTGATCCAGAGATCGAGAGGACTTTATTCAGGACTCGGAAGGCTGTGCGTGCTTTATTTCAAGAGACAGTAGCAATGGCAAATCGTGTGACTCTTGAATCTCTCACAGCTCCTAACTTGGAGCAACCAACTCGTGCAGTGCAATTTCCGGCTCTTGATGAGGGTGTCAAATTTGAGCTTAAGACAGGAGTGGTCCATCTGCTCCCGAAATTCAATGGAACCCCACTTGAGGATCCCATATAGCATCTGGATGAATTTCTTGAAGTTTATACCAGTATGCGTCCATCTGATATTACTGAAGATCAGATGAGGTTGAGAGTATTTTCTTTTTCTCTGAAGGAATCTGCTAAGGACTGGTATCATTCTCTACCACCAGGAAGCATCACCACCTGGGTGAATCTGAAGAAAGTGTTCCTTGATAAATACTTTCCGGGTATTAAATCTAATCAGCTCAAGAAGAAGATTTGCAACATAGAGCAACTCCATGATGAATCTCTCTATGACTACTTTGAGCGCTTCAAGAAACTGGTGAAGAGTTGTCCTTATCATGGCTATGCTAATCATGATCTTATTCTCTATTTACATGGAGGGCTTCGTGAGGATGACCGTCGGATGGTGAACTCTGCTTGTGGAGGAAATATTATGAAGAGGACCTACGAGGAAGCTCTAGAGGTATTCGCTACACTGGCGGATGACTCTAGACAATACAGTGGGAGAGGCTCCCAAAGCTTGTCAGCTGCTAGTTCGCACTCAAAAATTGATCCAGTTGATTTTGATGTGTTGAAGGAAGAAGTAAGGCGTCTAAAACTGAAGGGTACACCTCAACAACTTAAGGCCTGTGAAATTTGTAATGACGACTTGCATCCTACTGATTCATGTCCAACACTTCAAGAAGAAGCGAATGCAGTTGGGGCATTTCAAATAAAGCAGAGGTATGACCCTTACTCTAACCACTACAACCCTGGGTGGAAGGATCATCCTCACTTTAAATGGAACAACTCAAATCTGAATCAATCTCAAGAACATCCACCGCAAGTTGGGCCACCTGCGGCTAGACCTCAGGGACAGAACTATAATGCAGCCCCTTCCATGGATAATATGATGAAGATGTTGATGCAGAGCAATATCAGTCTTTTAGAGAATGTATCAAAGCTGACACAAAGCCAATTGCAATTCCAAGAAACTACATCAGCAAGTATTCAGAACTTGGAAAGGCAAATGGGCCAGATCTCTCAAGCTGTGAGCAAACTTGAAGCGAAGGATTCGGGTAAGCTTCCCTCTCAAACTGAGGTGAACCCGAACATTCGCAATGTCAGTGCTGTTACTCTGAGAAGTGGGAAGGCTCTGAATGGTGAAAAGATAGTCGAAATTGAAGAAAAAGATAGCGGCGACCGCCACCCTGACAGCGACGACCGCCGCCAAAACGAAGCTGCTCTCGACATTGCTGAAAATAATGGCGGCGACCGCCGCCAAAATGGCAGCGACCGCTGCCATTTTTCCTCACCGACGGACGCAATTTCCGAAAATAGCGGCGACCGCCGCCCACCTGGCAGCAATCGCCGCCAGTCCCTTGGCGTTTAAGATGTTGAGGAAAAGGCTGAACCTTCTGTTATTGCCGAGTTCAAGCCTGTAGCACCATTCCCATCTGCTCTGAAGCGTACAAAGCCACTTACGCAGGACAAGGACATGTTTGACATGTTCAGAAACGTTGAGGTCAACATTCCTCTCCTCAATTTGATCAAATCTATCCCTCGTTATGCGAAGTTCTTGAAGCCGATGTGCACCACCAAGAGGAATCAGGATCTTAATGCCAAGAAAAAGGTGAAAGTAAGCGAGCATGTTTCAGCTGTATTTCAGAAACGCTTACCTAAGAAGTGCGGGGATCCTGGTATGTTCACCATCCCTATCACTATTGGAGGTACTAAGTTCAATAAAGCCATGCTTGATTTGGGTGCTTCCATTAATGTGCTACCTTCTTCTCTCTGCGAATCTTTGAAACTAGGACCTATGCATGCGAATAATATTTCCATTCAATTAGCTGATAGGTCTAATGTTCGTCCAATAGGAATCGTAGAAGATGTGCTGGTAATGGTTGGTGATCTTACTTTTCCTGCTGATTTCTATGTGCTTAATATGGAACATGACAAGCATGCAACCCCTATTCTGTTAGGAAGACCTTTTCTGAAAACAGCAAACACTAAGATCAATGTTAGTAGTGGTTCCCTAACCATGGAATTTGATGGACAAACCATAAGTTACAATATCTATGAAGCCATGAAATATCCTTCTGATGATTACTCTATCTCTTACATTGATGTGCTTGAGCCTGTAGTGCAAGATGTGTTTGATGAAAACTATTTGGATGAAGTGCAATCTTTTATTGTTGATTCCAATTTAGATTTCGCATGCTCAACTAACCTGCAGGAGATGGTCCATGAGTTGGATGCTTACCGTGCGCTCCCTTATGAGCTACCGGGAAAAGCTCCTTTGCCACTAACTTCGCCTAGCGAAAAGCTTTTGCCTTCTGTTGTGCAGGCACCGGTAGTTGAATTGAAACAACTCCCAGACCACCTTAAGTATGTGTTTCTTGGAGACAAGGAAACATTGCCAGTCATCATCTCCAACAAGCTTACAAAGGAGCAAGAAAGCAAGTTAGTAGCAGTGCTGAAACAGTATAAGACAGCAATTGGGTGGACTATTGCTGACATCAAGGGAATTAGCCCAACTACTTGCATGCATCGCATATTGTTGGAGGGTGAAGAGAAGCCATCTAGGCAGCCCCAGAGACGTGTGAACCCACCTATGATGGAGGTTGTGAAGAAAGAGGTCATGAAACTCTTACAGGCAGGGATGATCTACCCTATTTCTGATAGCAAATGGGTCAGTCCCACGCAGGTTGTCCCAAAGAAAGGAGGGATTACAGTAGTGGAAAATCAGCAAGGAGAGTTCGTTCCAACAAGGCTACAAACAGGTTACAGAGTCTGCATTGACTACCGCAAGCTGAATGCGGCAACTAGGAAGGATCACTTCCCTCTCCCATTCATTGATCAGATGTTGGAAAGGCTTGCTGGGCGTGCATTCTATTGTTTTCTAGATGGGTACTCATGCTACTTTCAGATAGCCATTGCCCCTGAGGATCAAGAGAAGACTACGTTCACATGTCCTTTCGGCACATTTGCATACCGTCGGATGCCATTCGGTCTATGCAACGCTCCAGGAACTTTCCAAAGGTGTATGGTGAGCATCTTTTCTGAGTACATTGAGAATTTCATAGAGGTCTTTATGGATGACTTTACTGTACATGGAGATGACTTTGATGCATGCTTAAAACACCTATCACTTGTGCTTGCTAGATGTGTTGACACTAATTTAGTTCTTAATTCTGAGAAGTGTCACTTTATGGTAGAACAGGGTATTGTCCTAGGTCACATTGTCTCGTCTAGGGGTATTGAGGTCGATAAGGCAAAGGTTGAAGTAATTCAATCTTTGCCCTATCCTACTAATGTGCGCGAAGTTCGTTCTTTTCTGGGCCATGCAGGTTTCTATCACAGGTTTATTAAAGAATTCTCAAAGATCTCAGCACCTCTATGCGAACTTCTGAAGAAAGAGATGGCATTTGAATTCACAACTGAGTGTCGAGCAGCCTTTGATGACCTAAGGCTCGCTTGACAAGCGCCCCTATTATCCAGGCTCCTGATTGGTCAAAACCTTTTGAGATCATGTGCGATGCTAGTGATTATGCTGTGGGGGCAGTGCTAGGCCAGAAAGAAGCGAGAGCTTCACATGTGATTCAGTATGCTTCTATGACACTGAATGATGCACAACGGAACTACTCCACCACAGAGAAGGAAATGCTTGCTGTAGTATTTGCTCTTGAGAAGTTCCGACAGTACCTCCTTGGTACAAAGGTCATCATCTACACTGACCATGCTGCTCTGCGCTATCTGCTGACAAAGAAGGAGGCGAAACCAAGATTGATTCGGTGGGTCCTATTGCTCAGCGAGTTTGACATTGAGATAAAGGACAAGAAGGACGCTGAGAATCTTGTTGCTGATCATCTTAGCAGAATTGTCCAGGCAGAGAATCTCCCTGAAAATCATATTCAAACAAACTTTCCTGATGAATCGCTCCTTAAGTTGAGCACTATAAAGCCATGGTATGCAGATTTGGTGAATTTCCTCAGCACAGGGGAATTTCCTTCACCATTCAATAAAGCTCAACGAGACAGGCTACGCAGTTCAGCAAGACACTTTGTTTGGGATGTCCCATATCTATGGAAACATTGCGCTGACCAGGTCCTGAAACTGAGGTACATTCTCTCCTTACACTCTGTCATTCAGGAGCATGTGGTGGACATTTTGGGGTGCAAAGGACTGCTAGGAAAGTGTTAGATGCAGGATTTTGGTGGCCTTCTATTTTTAGAGATGCTCATAACTTTTGCAAATCATGTGATAAATGTCAAAGGGTGGGAAACATATCTAGTAGGGATGAGATGCCACAAACAAGTCTTATTTTCTGTGAAATATTTGATGTTTGGGGTATTGATTTTATGGGACCATTTCCTAACTCTGGGGGTAACATATATATTTTGCTTGCGGTGGACTACGTTTCCAAATGGGTGGAAGCGAGGGCCACCAGGACTGATGACTCTAAGATTGTTGCAGAATTCTTGAAATCCCACATATTTGCTAGGTTTGGGATCCCAAAGGCACTCATAAGCGATAGAGGAACTCACTTCTGTAATAGAACGATCACCGCTCTATTAAAGAAGTACCATGTTACACAGAGTTTTTCCACAGCATACCATCCACAAACCAATGGCCAAGCTGAAGTGTCAAACAGAGAGATAAAATCCATCTTGGAGAAGACGGTATCCCCGAGCAGAAAAGATTGGAGCCAAAGGCTTGACGATGCACTCTGGGCGTACCGCACTGCCTACAAAACACCTATTGGCATGTCGCCCTTTAGGTTGGTTTTTGGAAAGGCATGTCATCTCCCGGTTGAACTTGAACACAAAGCTTATTGGGCTATTAAGAAGTGCAACATGGAATTGGAGGAGGCAGGAGAAGCTAGGAAGCTCCAACTGCAGGAACTGGAAGAAGCTAGAATTGAAGCCTATGACAACGCCTTACATTACAAAGAGAGAACTAAGGCATGGCATGACCAAAACATTCTGAGAAAGGACTTCAACATTGGTGAAAAAGTCCTATTATTTCAGTCTCGCCTTAGACTCTTTCCTGGGAAGTTGAGATCGCGTTGGGCAGGACCTTATGTGGTTGCTAGAGTTTTTCCCCATGGTGCCATTGAGTTGTATGATGCAGAAACCCACACATTGTTCAAGGTGAATGGCCAAAGAGTTAAGAAGTATCATGAAGGATTCACAAAGACACCGATAGAGGAAGCCGTACTGACAGAGGCTGACACTGAAAACTGATGAGCTGGCATAACGTCGAGCCATGACGTTAAACAAGGCACTTATCGGGAGGCAACCCGATGGAGTTGATATCCTTTGATTAGATTAGATTAGGATTAGTTTCCCTTTGTTTTGTTTTTATTTTGTGTCGAACTAACCTGCAGAAAGTCGAAGGACCACGACACATTGGCAGCGACCGCCGCCCCCTTGGCAGCGACCGCCGCCAACACGAGCTCGGCTACGGCATTGAACCAATTAATGGAAGCGACCGCCGCCAATAATTCAGCAGCTACGGCTTTCGGGAAATAAATGGCGGCGACCGCCGCCTAAATGGTAGCGATCGCTGCCATTTATCAGGTTCGGCACTTAAAAAAAAAAATCAAAAAAAAAAAGAAGATATATCCGAAAAAAAAAGGAAAAAGAAAAGAAAAAGAAAGAAGAGGATAAGATAGAAGATAAGAGGGGTTGAAGGCATCAGCACAACACCAAACACAACTAAACACGCAGCCAAAAGAGAGACCAAGAGAGAGGAAGAGAGTAGAGAGAAGGAGGAATAAGAAGCAGCCCGCCGCCAGAGCCCGCCGCAAGAGCCCGCCGCCCGCCGTGCCTTGCTCGCCGCCGTCGCTCGCCGCTTTTCTCCGCGCAAATTCGGATCTGTGCAGGGCAGCGACCGCCGCCCCCTTGGCAGCGACAGTCGCGAAATTCCGACTGTTTTTTCGGTACTCTTCTCTTGTGCTCGTGTGATTTTTGCTTCCATTGTTGAGTATGAGTACCCGTAGAGCTTCTTCATCTAGATCCCGCCATAAGTACTCCGCGAAAGAAGAGGCTAGGTTGAAATTGATTGCAAAGAAAAAAATTGTTAGTACCTTGTTCTTTGATCATGCTGCTATGAGGGAGCTTGGGCTAGAAGCTTGTACTAGGCAGATGTTTGCGCATTGTGGGCTTGGTCCGTTCTATGATATGCGTGCTCCTACCTACCCTGAGTGGACTCGGGAATTTTTGGCCACTTTTGAGCATTATCCTGATGCGGGTACCATTGAGTTTCGACTTGGGGGCAGGGATCATACTTTGGACTATGGGCAAATTGATGAGGCACTTGGTATATCCAAGCAGCCTACATAGTGGGATCCCAGAAATCCGCAGATTCAATTTTGGGCTGATTCTACAAGATCAAGGGAGTATGATCCAAAGGCTGGGGAGTATAATTACAAGTGGTCTCATCCGTGTCTTCGTCTAGCTCACAAGGTTATTCATATGGCTTGGTTGGGCCAATCTGAGTTGAACAAGGTGTCGCACCTTGACTTGAGTGCAGTTTGGACTATGACCCCGCAGAGCACTTTGGTGCGCGAGTGGCGGGCTTACTTCATTGCTAGTTGTCTGAAGTGTCAGTCTGACAAGCCCGGAAAGATTACTATTGGTGGCATGATTTCTTTATTAGGTGCTTGGATGGCAGTTGCTACGCCCTCTCCAGCTGAGCAGCTCTCTCGCCACTACACCTATGATCTGAGGCAGTTACGCCATGTGGGCGTTCTTTCTGATGTTGGAGAGCAGCGCTATTACTTGTATGGTTCTCGAGGCTGTCATCGGATTCCTCTTCCTCTGCCCATAGCTATGCCCTTTGGGCCATCTGGTCGTGATTTTGATATTCGTCGGTACACTGTTGGCTATCGCGCTCCTAGCTCCTCTTCTGCTGCTGCTGCTGTTGATGAGGAGACTTCTGAGGATGATGATGATGATGAGGATGATGAGGATGAGGAGCCAGATAGGATGCAGGAGGATCCAGCCCCTCAGCCTCCTACTTGGGCATCTCAGGCTGTTGCATTTCTGCAGGAGGAGCAGGCTACCGCTCGACCCACTGGTTGGGGTCAGTACTCAGATTGGCAGAATCAGATGTCTGCTCAGATGGGTCGTCTTTCAGTCCGTCAGGATGAGTTGGCGAGTTCCATGGACAGGATGCATCAGTACCATGAGCAGCAGGCTCACTACTTTCAGCAGCAGGCGGCATTCTTTCAGCAGCAGTGGCCTGGATATCCATCCTACTCTGACTACCCGCCACCACCACCACCTTCACAGTAGTGGTATTTTTCCTTACTTCCCCATATATTATTTTTGTCTTTCTACATTGAGGACAATGTTTATTATAAGTGTGGGGGAGTTGGATTTATATTACTATTGCTATTACTTAAAAAAAAGAAAAAAAAAGAGCCATAAAAATAAGAGAAAAAGGCAGAAAAATCCTGGGGTGAACTGAAAACCTGAAAGGGCGGTTCAAGTAAAAAGCAAGTAATCTGACAAGCATTAGGCTTGGGCAAAAATAGATTTTTGAGTGATGTGAGATGGTGAGTCCAACATTGAAAAATGAAAAGAGAGATGTTAGGTGAAAACCTGAAAAGGCGCCTAAGCAAAAAGAGTGAAAGAAAAAAGAGTGTTTTAGGATGTTCTTTTTACTGGAGCTGGCGACATAAGAAGTGGAGTATAGGAGTGTTTTCGGGTAGGTTTTCACTTGGAGGGATAAGGTGTAGTTTCTTGATTGACATCTTCTTTATTGATGCATATTGTTGATAGATGTTAGATGTGTGGAGTAGGGGTTAGATAGTTTGATGGTTGAGTTGTAGCGTTGAGTTGTATTGTTAGGATTGATGGATGCTGGCGCTGATTTTGTTATATTGTGTTATGGGTTGGTTGGATAGAAGCGTTGACGATATGTGTTATTACCCTTAGCTGTAGACTCTCTTGACACTTGATGATCTAGGTTGTTATTGATTACGAGTGTTAGTTTTCTGATTCACTCGAGACGAGTGAGATTCAAGTGTGGGGGAGTTTGATATACACATTTATGTTGTGTGTTTAGATGGGGTTTTAGCATACTTTTAGTCTTGTTTTAGGTGCTAAAGTTGGAGTTTGAAGCGTTAAAGAAGGAAGAGCCGAGGTACCCTGAAGACCACTTGAAGCTGGAATGAAAAAACGAAGAGATTGACGATCTGTGGCTGGCGGCGATCGCTGCCCCATAGGCGGCGACCGCTGCCTTTTACCGAGGCGATTTTCTGCTTTAAACGCTGCGTTTTGTTTAGTGACCTTTTGGATATTATTTTAGGTCCGGTTTTTATGTATTTTTAGATAGATGTTTTCTCATATTTAAGGGCTTTTGAACCCTTTGTTTAGACCTAGTTTTTGAGTTGGGAATTATTTTGTGTTTTGAAGACCTATGGAGAACTAAGCCTCTTTGCTTAGACAGACAATTGAAGTATTCGTTCTGATTCAGTTGTGAGATTTCTAATTCCTTATCGATTGCATGGATTTAATCTTTTCTCTTGCTTGAATTGTTATTGACTTGTTTCAATAATTTCTATCCTGATCATCTAGGATTTATTGTTATTAGGTTATTGCTAGATTTAGAGTGTTTCTAGTTGAGCATCTCTAATTCATAAGTAGCAACTGCATCGTGCTAATATCTGGTTGTGTTAGTTATATGCATAAGAGAATTGATTTGCATTCTAGGGTAAAAGCTGGTTGTTTTATCTTAGTTTGTATCCAATTATATTCCTGTTGTTGAATGCTGCTAGTTAGATTGAATCTTGATAGTTTCATGATTATTTATCTAGTTAGGGTTAATAGTATCTGGTTGTGCTATTAATTACTTTTGAAAAGGAATTGGAATTTCCATTGCATAGATATTGAATGAAATCAATAATCAACTTGTCAAGCGAATGCGGATATTTGTTTGCCTAAGTGTTTCCAAATACTGATCGATAAACTCTCGAATTCGTATGTTTTGCATGTTAGTGTGTGAACAAAACCTAAAAACCCCCCTTGTTACTTCTGTTTGACACATAATTCTCTGCTAAAGATAACCTGTCTCCCTGTGGAATCGACCCTTACTTGCTTTATACTTAGGTTTAAGTTAGTGTGGTATTCTTTGCATAATTGTGGTTTAAAACGACTAAATCATCGTTATCACCCAGCCTAATGCTGGTCCGGGTTACCTGCTTATTACCTGAGCCGCCCTTTCGGGTTTTCGACTCATCCCAGGATTTAATATGCCTTTTTTCATTTTTATGGATTTTTCTATCTTTTTCTTTTTCTTTCTTTCTTTATTATGCAAAAAATATGATGCAAGTGCTCCATGAAAAGAAGAAAATCAAAAATCTGAAGCAAATCAACAAACTAAGCTAACTAAGATAAGCGAATACGAGTACTCCTTCCCCCATACTTAAATCCTTCATTGTCCTCAATGAAGCAAAAAGAAAGGATAGAAGCAAGGAGAAAGGTATATCAGAAGACTCACAATCGAATGAAGAGATGTGGAATGGAAGAACTCTTCATAGGTGGTAGAACGAAACACTTCGTAATTCAGGTCTGTGGCCTAACCGCGGGCGCAGCAACAAAGGCGCGGGCGCGGAATTACTGCAGAGAGCGAAGTCAGCATCGGGTGTCACGACGGGCGCGGCCGGTGAGGCGCGGGCGCGGTAATGGTGTAGTCGTGAACTCATTACTTCAACTCGAACCAGATGATGTGCAAGGAACCTTCGTATCTTGGCTCGTCTCTTGGGAGATGGACAAATACTTGATCTCGAGCCGTGGAGAAGAGCTCTCGGGGGAACAAAGCTCCCCCATACTTAGGCTTTGACATATAGCCATAAGAATGGAATTACAAAGGTGGATGGAAAGAATATAGAAGAGATGGAAGATAGAAGATGGAGTATAATGGATATAGATAGATGGAAGATATAGAGATAGAGGGGGACCAAGAAGTCCTCTTTTTTTTTTTTCTTTTTTTTTCTATTTTTTCTTTTAATCGAACCAGGGGCCAAAGCGGGCACGGCATGAGTGACGCGACCTCGGTACGCCGGGATGGGTTCTGGTGCTCCACCGCGGGCGCGGTATGGCTGTCGCGACCGCGGATTTGCACCAGAAACGTCCTTTCGGACCTAGTACCTGCACATTAGCCCGAAAACAAGAATAAACCTAAGCTAGGAATGGAAAAACAATCTATCTAAGCCTTGGGTTGCCTCCCAAGCAGCGCCTTTATTTAACGTCGATGGCCCGACGTCTTCATGATCGGACATCGTCAATGCCCTGAGCATCAAATCAAAGTCCTGCACAGCTATCTTATAACAGGACACATGACATATTGACAAATTATCAAGCAATAAGAAATAATTCAAACTCCTTTTTAACCTATCAAACATGCTTGAGCAATTAGGGTGAGATTTCCCAAAGTAAAACCAATTAGGTGATTTATGTGATTTTTCAAAGTATTCAGCAAAACATGCAAATCCCCTAGTTGAATTTTCACTATCATCAAATAAGATATAGAAGGACTCATCATCTACCCTAGCATGCTCAAAGATAGAATCTTTAATGAAAGATTGACATGTAAGCACAAAGCAAGGATCAAGAGAGAGGGAAGAAGTGGAATAAAGGATATAAGGATCATCCAGACTGATTTCCGGAATCTCGGAGTCGATACCTTGAATGTTGGAATTTGGGACATCATCGACAAAACCCTCGTGGATGGAAGGTGGCAGAACAACTTCTTCAGGGGCCGCGGGCGCGGTCTGTGGCCCGCGGTCGCGGCACTCGTCTAGGGGCAGCTCCTCCGTTCCTGCGTCGGAACCGCGGTCGCGGTATGGTGGCCGCGGTCGCGGATCATCCGCTGAGAGATCGTCGTGAGCTTCTGTAGGGATTCCGCGGTCGCGGTCTGCCTGACGCGGTCGCGGAATAGCAACAGGAGCGTCATTCGTTATGCCCAACTCTCGTCCACTCTTCAATGACACAGCACTTCCAGTCACCAGTGCTTGAGGAGTAATATTGATCTTCTCGGAAATCTCCCTCATTTTCAACTCAATTGCCAAGTTCATATCTCGGAGTTTCCTATCAAATAGCTCATTCATCTCCTCCAGTTTCGTAGGAACTTGTTGTTCAGCTGGTGGCTTGTCAGGGCAGTGAGGCATCCATCTTCTGTGATCCTCAACAAAGTTCTCAGGAATCTCCATGGAAGGGAATACGAAAGTTTGTGACGGTGAAGAAGAAATCTCCATAACAGCATCTGGCTCCTTCGGCGAGTCATCAGGCTCGTCATTGTCACTCCAGGGGTCACCATACTGAAGGAAATACTCCTCTTCTGTCATTACATATCGTTCCTCCTCAAGCTCAGGCTCGGAAGCTTGATCTATCAAAATCGGGGGCGAAACCTCCAATGCAATATCTCGAACTTCCACTTGCTCCAAACCATCCAGGAATTCACTAAATATCGCCCAATCCTCTTCTTTTGTTGTCTCGTCATCTTGAGTGGACTCTTTTTGCCATATGAACTCGAGCACGGGGAGTCCCTCGGGCATTGAGAAAGGGTAATCGAGCTTTACAACCGGACACGGAACATCGTCGGTGAAGACAGGATCGCCATTGAGAACCGGTGGACCGAACTCCTCGGCGGCCGCGGGCGCGGTTTGTGGGCCGCGGGCGTGGTTTTCCTCCAGGGAGAAATCCTCCGTTTCTGCATCAGAACCGCGAGCACGGTTCAAGGGGCGCGGTCGCGGTTCTTGGTCAGAAAGCTTTCCGGCATTAAGCTTGTCCTACAGCGACAAACTTTCGTCGAACATGGCCATGAAAATTTCAAATAGTTCCTTCTCAGGTCTCAATTTGGCATATCCTTTCTCAGTCCTGCGATACACCTCTTCCTGCATCTCCAATGTCATGCCACTACGGATTTCTAGGCTCAGATCATATGCACAGACATAGACTCCACGAGCAATTAGGTCAGTTGCCTCATCTAGAACTCTCTCAAAATAGTCACAGAATGGTTCGCCCTGAAATTGCTTAAACTCATAGAAAGGCATCAGAATATACAAGTGTGGACCGTAAGATAGGTCCACACAAAGTCAATAAAAATATTAATACTAGAAAGAAACCAAAGTTCCCCAGCAACGGCGCCAAAATTTGACTCGGCTAAAGTCGTCGTGCCAAGATCAAAGATAAATAACCCAAACAAACAAACTAAGTATAGCAAGTAAGTAAGGGGTCGAACCTAAGAGAACTATGGCTTCTAGTATTAATACAATTATCAACTAAAAAAAGGGGGGAGTTAGGAAAAAAGATCTAAACTAAATTAAACTAGAAAGCAAATAACAAATCAAACAAACAAATATGGGAAAGCAGGTTCATTCAAAAGATCCACTCATGAAATAATCACTCGATCATAGATTCATCCATTGATTTCACTCACACCTATGGTTAATTCCTATCCTGATCATTAACAATCGCAAGTCCACGGTCCAAGCAATTCTATAACCCTAGGCAAGGACGCTTAACCTAAATTAGCATAGAGAACAAGGATATGCAGGATATAATATCAAACAATCAAGCTACGAGTCAATTGCAAGATAAAACAATCAATTCTCTTCTTAATCCTAGCTGCATAGACAACAGGTCTAGGTTAAGTTGTTTTCACAGATTAGTTTTGTCCACGGTCCAAACCTAATCAAACAGTAGAAAGCTAATCAATTCAATAGGGTCGCGAATCCTAGAGAAACAATCAACAATCATAAGATGAAGCACAAGAGAATCAATAGTAACCAAAGGATAGAAATCAATTACCAAAATCTCACGAGTTCATACATCAGAGCTTATCCCTTGAACAAACCCAAGGAGACTAGCTCTCCATAACTAAACTAATAACCTAACTTGTGGAAGAAGGTAGAAAGTAGAATGTCTGTAAAACCTAAAAAGTCTCCTCCTTATATAGCCCAAGGAACAAGCTCCACGAGATAGATAAGGAAAGAGGCAAAAGATAGAAAAGGAAACAAGATAGAAAGATTTCAACCCGCTTCGGATTCGGCATTGCCGCGGTCGCGTCGCCCTCACCGCGCCCGCGCTATCGCAACAGAAAGGAACAATTCGTCTCGGCGGCCACCGCGGTCGCGGTAGACAATCCGCGGTCGCGGTATCGGGACAGAACCTCTGGCGTCACTTCGGAGACTGTTTTGACCATCTTCGGCTTGGAATCTGACTTCGGTGTAAAAATATGAATTGAAGCCCTTGAAGTTAGCTTTCCAATGGCACCGGAATCAGCTCAATCCGACCTCTGTAGCTCAAGATACGGCCTTTGCAAGAAAGTGGTGTCGCGTAGACAGCTCAAAACGCCTTAGAACTCTTGATTCTTGAATTCTTGTGTCTTCGGCCTAGATATTACAATAATGCTCAAACTCTAACCTAAACACACTCAATATAGCCCTAAAATACAAGAGTTAACTCATACAAAATAGAGCGAATCAAATTCCCCCATACTTTGATCTTGCTCGTCCTCGAGTAAGCTCAAACAAATATAACAAGGTAGCACATCTAAGATCTCAGGAAATACAAGGGAAGATAAAAACACTCAACTCACAACCCGAACCCAAAATATAGAGAAATCATGAGCATAAAACAATGAAGCTCAAACACACACCTCACCACAAAGATATAACTCTCAAGCTCTAAAAAGATGAAAAAGAGCAACCTAGGATCTATCCAAATCTAACATGTAAGCCTCAAAGTCCACAAGCAAGAATGATCCTAAACACTCATATTTTACCGCTCAATTCTGCTTAGGCGCCATTTCGGGTTTTCACCTAACCGCTCTTTTCATTTTTCTCAAGGGTGTGCTCACAAAAACTCACATCTCTCTTAAACCTCTTATTACCCCAGTGATATACACATTTACGTTGTGTATTTAGATGGGGTTTTAGCATACTTTTAGTCTTGTTTTAGGTGCTAAAGTTGGAGTTTGAAGCGTTAAAGAAAGAAGAGCCGAGGTACCCTAAAAACCACTTGAAGCTGGAATGAAGAAACGAAGAGATTGACGATCTGTGGCTGGCGGCGATCGCTGCCCCATAGGCGGCGACCGCTGCCTTTTACCGAGGCGATTTTCTGCTTTAAACGCACTACTTCGAAATCCCCGACGTCTTCACCGATCGATCTCGACGACGACGACTTCTTCCGGCGGAGCCGTTCTACGGGAGCAGCAGCGACGGAGGCGAGGCCGACGGTGAAGAGGTGGACGGAGGTCGAATTCTGCGGTGGAGGAAGGTGGGGAGAACGGTGGAGGAAGACGCCGTCGGAGGCAGAGGCGGAGGAATTGGGCGGAATGGAGTTTGGGGAGATGGACGAAGAAGAAAACCACGCGTTTTGTTTTCACGCGTGTTGTTTTCACACGGCAAATTGACGGTAGAGATGTAAGGACGAGATTCATTCTTATTTCCTACCGTAAGAACCCTTCTTACGTGACTTTTCTCATAACTCAATAAGGTGAATTTACTCGGCTGTCGACACATATTCTATTATTATATACATAACTATTAACTACCCCATTGAATTATTTAAGAACTCATCTTTGTAAATATATGGATGGGTAAGCAAATTCCTTTACATTTGTTCCAATAAAAAAGCAGAACCAGAAGCTGAATATTTTACCCAAGAGACAAGCTCAAAAAACCCGGCAAAAATTTTTGGAACCATATCTCCAAAAGCAACATAGCTACAAAATCAGTGCATATCACAGATGCATTACAACACTATTTTAATTTGAGTAAAAAGACACCCAACTGTATTATTGATCCAACAAATCAAGCGCCCCTAAGAGAAACTTCCATCTGCTCAATCTTCTTAGCCAAATCATGCTTCCCACAGTTCTTCAATCCATCAGTCACCATATCAAAGCTTCGCGACAAAGGCACCAAATTCAACTCAGTCATCTCTACCAAATAGTTTGCAGCCTCCACAAATCTATCCCCACGGCCACACATCCTCACCAGCATCGTATAAACAGGCCTATTCGGAGGATGCCCCTTCATTTTCATGTCACTGAAGAAGCTGAAAGCATCATCAAACCGACCATTCTTACACAACGCCTTGAGAATCGGAGCATACAGGCTCGGAAACGGCTTGTGCCCGTCCTCAATCGAGCAATGCAACAGCTTGAACGCGTCCTCGATCTTACCTTCCTTCGCAACAGCAGGGATCATGATCTTGTACGTGTCGATATCAGGCGAAAGCCCTAACCCACAGACGTCGTTATACAACTCCGCACAGAAATCGACCTCTCCGGATTTACAAATAGCTTCCAGCAACGAATTAAAAGTCTTGACATCAGGGAGGAACCCTTCTTTGGTCATCTTAGTCACCAAACCCTTGGCCGACTCGATATAACCGGCATTCAATAGGCCGCCGATCAGCAAATCCCGGCCTCGAACCGGCGGATTAAACCCATTCTTGCTCATCTCCTCAAGAAACTCCTGCGCCTCCTTGAGCTTCCCGGACTTACACCAGGCGTTAACAAGCACAGAGTACGTCTCCTTATCAGGAGCCATCCCTTTCCTGATCATCCTCCTGATCAAAGCATAAGCCCCGTGGAAATTCTTGGCCTCACACAAGGCAAACAGCAACGAATTGTAGACCCCAACCGTCTGCGAGCAATTAAACGTCTTACCACAGCTGTTGAAAACCTTAACGGCGTCGTCGGCCAATCCGTTCCGGCCGTACTCGCGGATGACGAACTCGACGATCGCCGGCGTGAAGGAGAGCGAGGAGGAGGATCGGGAGGTTTCCTTGAGGAGGTGGTGGACGACCTTCCACATGGTCTCCCAATGCTTGGTGGAGGCTAGGGTTTTGATGAGCTCCTCGAATTCGAGCGTGGTGGGGGAGTAGGCGGAGGGGGAGTGGGAGCGCGCCCAATTGAAGAAGCGGAAGGATTGGATCCCATGGCGAGAGCAGCTCCGGAGGACTCGGTAGACGAGCTCGTTGGTGACGGAGATCCGGAGCTTGTTCAGCGTTCGCTCCAAGTAGATGTCTCGGCGGACGATGTTGGAGATGTGGTGGATGGCGGCGAAGTAGTCGTCGTTTGAGGCGCCGGCGGTGTCTGTTCTCGCCGGCGACGGGAGACCGTGGGGGGCGGAGGCGGTGGAGAGGGGAGATCGGAGACGGAGGAGGGGGGAGAGAGCATTGTGGGAGGAGAGGTGGGATCGGAGGATGGATTTTGCAGTTTGAAGCATTTGGGGGTTTTGCACTGTGTGTGATTGGTTTTTGACTTTTTGACTTTCTATCTACTCTAATATTTTTGAGTTGTAGAGTAAAAAAGGCTTTCACATTCGAAGCCCGATTTTCACTAGCCCGCTAAAATGGCCCATAGATAAGATGGTGATGGAAGTTTGGTGTGTTTCACTTTTTTTTTTTTTTTTTGATGAAATTGGTGTGTTTCACTTAATTGATCTGTAGTGTCACAAAATTAGAGTAGTAACCCAATGAAAAGAAACACGTTGAAAATGTGTATGATAAGAAGATTATGACACTGTAAAAATGGACATATACCGGTTAACCAAACCAGTTAACAAGCGGTTCTGAGTTTTGGTTCCGGTTTGGACCGATCTAACTTTTTCCAGCTCCCCAGAATGAATGCTTTATCAACCGGCAGTTTTGAGCCTGTTGCGGTGCTGGTTGAAACTGGCCGGTTGGAGCTAGAGAAACCGCCAGTTTGCTGGTTCAAACCCAGCACACCTCAAGGTAAAAATTAACCAAGGTAAAAATGAACCAAAACATGTCTAAAACAGCCGCCGTACAAAATAAGCAAAATAGAAGTTGCCAAGTATACTTTTTATTTTAAAAAAAGAAGAAAGAACATGATACACATTGACAATTGTAGTGCTTCATAATTCATCAGACTGCGCAACCAAGCTGAGCAATTATGAGGGAAAGCTTAAAGATACAATGCAGGCGAGATTCACACATCCAGAGTCACATGTTTGTAGATACGTGTCATAACTCGCACCAGCAAAGTATATATGTTTACGAGACTTTCAAGAGCATCTCTACAAATCTCTATCATCACTACTTACTAAACAGTACTCTTTGAATCTATTTACAACCCCGGGTTCTCGTCACACTACTGATCACAGGGAAAATCCTGATCATTTTCTGTGACTTTGAAGGGTTGTGGACTTTGTCCTGCGCAATGCAGGTTCCACATCTTGAAGTATGCTCTCTCCAGATTCTTCACCTAAACATATGCAAAAAACAAAAAACAAATGAGGTTCAGAAACGCAGATAAATACTTCCATTTAAAAATACTTTCTCTACACAAGCTAACGTAAAAGAGCATCATAAACACAGATATATACAGCTAGGGATAGAAAACTTACCCATCGTGTAGTGTCAAACAGTGGGCAAGTCAAACGTCCAGCCTTGAGTTGATTTGCAAGGGCTTCAAGTTTGGGACGGTTTAGTGCAAGTGTGACAGCTTTTTCTTCATACTCTTTCATGCTGTCCAATTCTCAAGGTGCAAGTGTTAGCAAATCAAGTATTTCACAGATAATTCCACACTAGTTATTTCAAGGTAAAAATGGTCGTACCTGTTAACTATCATTTCTTCTCCAACTCCAGTTGCAAGACAAAGTGAGCCAGCAACCCTTGTAGCCATTTTCTCTAAGGGCAGAGTGATCATTGGTAAACCAGCCCAAAGAATATCTGTTCCGGTGGTATGCGCATTGCATAAAGGCCTGGGCCGATGAATGGCATTCAATTATCAATTTGATCTATTAAATAACAAACAGAAAGGGATAATAGATCATATAAAGAATTGCTTACGTATCCAGAAATAGATCAGCCAGTGAACTACGTCTAATATGCTCTTGTTTCATAGCAACATCTGTAAATATAATCCGGTCTGGTTCCACACCCTGAGTAGCAGCATCTGCAATATAAAATGTGAGAACTTAAATAGTTATAAGACATCACATCACTACTATAGAACAAAGTAGTTTCAATAATTTTATTTTTTGTTATCTGGCCTTAAACAGGGTGAGCAAGCATACATGCACGAAGCCTTGCTTCTCCAGCAGCCGGAAATCTCAGGAGCCATAGAGCGCTGTTTGGTACACGTTTTAGAATGTTGCACCTAGAAAAAACAAAAATATAAGTAACATGTAACCAAATTACAAGCACAAAGGATAAACAGGGAAGAAAACATGCAATATACAAGGAATATCACCATGTGTTAACAATCTCTGGATCCATTTTGTACAATTGGTTGAAGCATGCAAACAAGAATTTATCTTCAGGCAAACCGTAATCTGACCGCTTGGGCTGGCAGTTTGGATCCAGCACATCTTGATTTTTCTAAGCACGTTTAAGAAAGAAGAAAAGTCAAAAAATGATAGCTCTGTTCGTTGCACAAAATAAGCCAACAATAAGCACTTATTTTTTTTGTTCTAGAAATTTCCCCCTCTCACATGCACAAATTCCAACACAACAATAAGCTAAAAATAAGCTATTATTGAAAATAAGCACCTTGCAGTTGAACACACCCGATAAGCTCGACACATCGCAAATACACTACTAACATATTATTTGACACTTAAAATATGAACGGGAGATACAAGGCTGACCTGCTTATAATCGTTGACAAAATAGCAGTGGGGGAGGTGTACAAGCTTCTCAGAGTAAATGTGTGAATATTTTAATGGTGAAACAAACTGAAGGGAAAGAAAAGTATTAGATATGGTGAAATGTGGTTCAACATAATGAGTAAAGATGATTTATCAACCTCATCTGTCACCAAATAATCAATATACGTCGCTCCCATTGTCCCAGGAAAGCCCATATATGAAACCTGAACAGGTGCAGGTTGCATGGCAAAAATCTCATTTCTGGCTCCCTGGATAGTTGGATAAATAACAAAAGATCTTAGCTTCTACATCTCAAACATGGAAAGGATAATATCCAAAAGGTTAAGAGCGTGAACCATAATGGCACAAGGTGAATAAAAAAACAACAAATGATGATTTGATGACTAGATAAGACGATAACCCATATGATATAGACAGGCACTTGCTTTGATGCATACTCGCATGTAAACCCAACCATACACTATTAATAAAAAGTGATAATTATAACTTAGTAGGTTCAATCCAATTGATAATTGTAGAAAAACCTCTCATGTATTAGTGAGCAATTTTACAGTCATTTCTAAGGTCGTAGTGAGAAACAATTAACTTGTATTTGTTAACAACTAGAAGGCAACACAATGCCTGATGTCTAATATAGAAATATATGTAGTTTATAGCTCGTATAAATGTTATTCTTAATAGGTAGGCAGCTGTTACGAGATGAAACAGACAGACAAAATAGGTAAATGGATTAGACTGACAACAGCTGCTAAAAAATACCTTGGTATAGCCATTGAGATTGACAAGAATCTGTATCTTATTCTCATTGATCATTTTAGCAATCACATCTGATGACAAAGAAGAAACATCCATAAAGTGTTCCACTTCAGACTGTATGCGTTGCCTCCACTCGGTTCCATCATTTGGACTCAGTGCATAGCAGAACACCTAAGAGTTGAATCTTGTTAGATCCAACTAGGAAAGGAACTGACAGCAGGCTGAAAATTATGAAAGGTACTGATGCATGAATTAAGGATGACAGCCACACCTCAACATTCTTTCTGTTGTGCATGCCAAAGACTGAGCCCATTAGATGTGACAACGGATGGTTACCAAAGTCACTGCTAACATATCTGGATGGGAACCAAAACGAAAAAGCATTGGAACAAGACAACAATAAGCTGGACAACAATTGGCAGTCACGTAGCTCTTTCCAAACTTACCCAATCCTTAGCCTTGGAAATCCACCATTACGTTTAACAGTAATTGGTGGTGGGTGCTGGAAAGCAGACAATGCATATCGAGATGCAACCAAAGAGCAGTATTGTGCATATTTGCGGCTGCATTACAGTATTAGTAAAAATACAGCTTTTTTTAAACGTTATAGATACAGGTCTTTTCTTTCATAAAAAATGTGGTAACAGAGATCCTACCTAATTTCAAGAGCAAGTAGCGGGTCAATAGGATATGCAATTGCATGAAATGGCTGGACACTTGGTAGAACTGACATCTGAAGGAACAAAATCAGAGGTAACATCAGAGAGCTGGACCAAACAAGACAAATCTGAGCAGAGACAAAGGGGGAAAAATGAGAGTAATATAAAAAAACCATGACCTTGATCTGTTTTCGGATAATTGATTCAACTTCAAGAAACATTTTATCACGGCCCTCCCAGCTGCAGACACACTAGAGAAGAAATGATAAAAACACATCAGTACATATGTATGGAAATATGCTGCTTTAAATGCCTTTACTGACTTCCCTCCAAAACAAAAACGCTTAACAAATTTACAACATGCAATATATGCCATAGGAACCGATCAAAAAAATATATATGCCATAGGATGCAAAGAGTCAAAGACCAGATCAATACAGCCACATTGACAAAACGTGTATGGAAGAACTCAAGAAAAATACTGCTAACCTTAGCATGACACCCATCAGAGCAACACATGCTCATGCATGTCCATAAGGGTTATTACATATAACTAGTAAACCGCACAGCATATGACTTCAGAGACATGAATCATCCATTATTAGATTTGCACAACAAGATTGCCCCGGCTAGTGATAAATTGCACTACTGAACAGTAAGACATTGCAAACAAAATGTCAAATGGTACAACATCAGACCTGTAGTGTATGCAGAAGATTGCAAGTAGCTTCAGGGAAATCAGGACGCAAAGCCAATGCCTGTTTGTAGCTCTTTATGGCTGCTTCAACACGTCCACTGATATCAACAAAAATGCAGTTATTTACATGACACTGAAAATGGCTCAAGAAAACAGGACAAACCAGAAAAATATTACCTGTCCTTGTAAGCTGAAGCCAGATTAGCATGAGCTTCTGCCATAGTTGGACGGACAGAGATGGCAAGAATATAATCCTGAATTGCTTCAGTTACTCTACCCATTTCTTTAAAAGTATTTCCCCTATTCACTAACCCATCTGCAGCCGCTGGATCAATACGCAGAACCTCATTATAGCAGGAGATGGCATCTGCAAAATTACCCTGAGGAGAGAAAAGGATTTGTCAAATGACTCAAATCCTCACTATTGGATAGCAGAATAGAATTTGCCAAGACGAGTTATTAACACAGGCTACCTGTTGCTTATAGATTATTGCAAGATTGTTAAACGGTGCAGATAGCCCAGTAGTTACAGTCAATGTTGCCTTATAATAAGTAGCTGCTGTAGGCATCATGTTCCTGCACATAATGGTCAAATGTTGTTGAGAATCTTGTAACTGTAGATAGCAAACTTTTATAAGAATATCAGGAAAGTCAGAAGAGGAACCACCATTCCATATAAATATTTCCAAGGTTGGTTAAAGCTTGCGGATGATTTGGTTTTAACGACAAGCATTGCTTCAAGACAGAAAAGAATACTATTAGAAATAAGCAGGAGAGTGAATGCAGAAAAACAAGTAAAAAAGGAGGGGCATATAAAGCTTAACATACATTATAGCATTGGATAGCTTCATCTACTCTGCCTACATCTTTCAGTGCATTACCCTTTGAAGAGCAGACAAAATAACAAGTCAGAAATATAAGATTTATTAAACTGAGAGATAGTGTATTATGAATCTGAAGACTAACCAGATTATTGTATGCTTCCAAAAATGATGAATCACAAGCAATTGCTTGCTTATAGTTATAGATTGCCAAGTCCAGCTGCCTTTGCTCATAATATACGCTAGCCAAATTACCTGTTCAAATTCAAGGTTAGAATGTCATCTGATAATCTTGCATATGTGGTTCTCATCCATATAGTACTACGAACTGTTTAACAAGGAAACTAGGAAATCCAAACGTGTTATGAGATTTTGAAATATCAGCAGCACCATACAAAGGTTAGATAATTTATGAACTCTTTAAAATACGTGACACATAAATATTTTTCACATATTGGACTTTAAATATAGTAAAGTCTTTACAGGTATCTGAGAAAGCAAGATTTTATATATAGATACAATCATATCGGGGTCATAAAACAGAATCAGGCATATCCATTCCAGACTAAGATGTTCTGGTTGAAGCTTGAGTTAATCTTGAAAATGACAATAGGAATTAGGAAATTAACAATTCTGTTCTTCCAATTCACTTGCACTAAAGAGGATACAAATTATTCTTGTTCATAAGCTTAAGGACCTTGCTCCTATAAAAAATATTATAAAAATATTTACAATATTTTTAAACCAACACCACTGCAATAATCCAATATTAACATAGACAGTTGTAGAGTAATGGTTTCAAGTCTTCATAACCACAGGGAATATAAACAAAAAACATTTGCAACAGATCAAAGTTTTGCAAGATTAGACACGTGTTACAGTGCCCTTTTAGAGGATATATACTCACCAAATGCCATTGCATAGTTGGGTCTTGTCTGAATAGCACGCTGATAGCATAGTATTGCTTCTTGAGGTAACCCCAGAGCCTGCCAATGAGAGGATGAGAAAAATATCAGTTTCGCCATTCATTAACTGTAAAGTGTCACCAGAATATTACAAAAAGTAATAGCTTACCTTATAAACATTTCCAAGGTTCAGAAATGCATCTGAAAATGAGGGTTTGAGCTTAACTGCCTCCTGAGAACATAATACAGAAATTCCAAAACAAGAATCAAAAGGAGGGAAGTTACAGATGCATTGTGCAAGTACAAACAACATCTACCTCCTCTTGGCAAGAGCATCAACCTTTTTTTATACAAAAAAAAAGTCACAGTTAAGGACAGAAACAAAACATTGATCTGAATATAGACAGAAGCTTTATACCTTATAGTACTGAAGAGCTCGGGTAAGCTCACCCGACTCCATCAACAAACCCGCAAGGTTTGACCATGCTATTGCAAAAGTTGGTTGTATGCGTAACGCTTCAACATAGCAGTTATATGCCTGCACACAAATAGATTCTAGAGTTTGGAGTCTGGGTGATGGAAGTAACAACAAACCAGCCATCATCTGAGCCTTGGCTTGAAGCTAACAATGTCATATCTGTATTGAATGATAGTAACGGACACGAAGTACTAGCATCAGTAACTGACCAAGAAAAAGAGAAGGGAAAAGTTATCAAAGAAAGAAAACTTCTCTCTGGCCACTACAGCTCCAATTACAATACACTATATTACAGGATGTTCAAAGGAGATTAGTCAAGTTCACTTATCTTTTTCTTCCCACCCTCCCTTTTTATATTTTGATGAAGGCACCAATTAACAGATATAACCATTACCCGACTCCCAAACCAAATAATGATAAAAAATAGGTATGACCAAGATCAGTTATATACCCCCACCCCTAATAAGTTGCAAGACATGTTTTATGACGGCATAACAGATGTTACTTGAACCGGATAACAAAAGGAGCAGGAGAATATAAGCGGAGTGGGATGATCTACAGTCAGAATGCAGAGTCACAATAGCATATATGCAGAAACATGTTAGTACATCCAAGCAATATCCATTTCCATAACAAAGAGCAGAAGAAAGCATATTGAAGGTGTTATTTGGATTCACATGATAATGCATTATTGTGCATTAAATCTTGAATTTAATGCAATGCAAGGCATTATAATGGGTGACATGATGCAAAGCAATGCAATAGCCTTATGAATCCAAAGTGATAATAACGTTGATGAGACTAATTTCACGTTGCAAATAAGAATAATTTTAATAAATTCTAACACACCACTTTATGTCCTAGGTTAATTAAGAAAATAGACAACAAGTCACATAAAATCTCGTTACAAGTTTTACATCTACAGCAACCCTGATCATGGCAGCAGCAACAGAAGATATACAGTCACCCCATAATGATATATTCAGAATAAACAAACTACTATGCCTTTGTCCATACCAACAGACGAGAAAAAAAATAAGTGTCTCCAGCAGCTAGCCTATACAACTATCAATCAATTCTGTCAGATTGACTAGAAAATAAGTTAAACAAGATACATGGTTCTGCTTGTCACATGATTGAAGGGGGAACCACTTTTATTAAAATTTGTTAATGTTCAAAACAGCAGGTCTACAACACCAGAAAGTATAGGTGCATTAACTACTACAAGTAAAGGCACCGAATCATCACCAAATATGAGAATAAGCAAAGTATTAGCCCTGCCTCTAATTTTCACCAAATATGAGAATAAGCAAAGTATTAGCCCTGCCTCTACAACACCAGAAAGTATAGGTGCATTAACTACTACAAGTAAAGGCACCGAATCATCACCAAATATGAGAATAAGCAAAGTATTAGCCCTGCCTCTAATTTTCACCATTCCAGCAAACAACTGGGAGAAGTATAATTGATTTAAGTTTTATATTTTTTGATTTTGTCTATTAGAAGCAGCGAGTGAGAGAGGAAAGATAGTTGCATCCAGTCATAGACTTACACCACTGGGACAAGTATATATGATTGAAGTTTTTTTTTATTGTCTATTAGAAACGAGTGAGAAAGGAAAGATAGCTGCATCCAGTCATAGACTTACATCTTGTACCAATCCCTGTGCTTTCATTAAATTCCCAAGATTGCTATGAGCATCAACCTGCATAAATAACAAGCTACCGTGTTGGGTAACCCTTTGTTTTAAATAAGCTATAAACTCTAACATGATTCTCCGTGCAGCAAATTTTATATGTGATGCAAAGACCAAAGGAATTAAGGATCTAACCAAAAGAGGACTCAAGGCAAGTGCCTGCCGGCAGCATTGAGCTGCCTCATTCAACCTTCCTTTGCGCATGTATGCACTGGCTAAGTTGGACCAAGCATCAGCAAAATTAGGTCGGAGCTGAAGTTACATGTAAAAACAAGAGTAAAATTTAAACCAAATTAGACATGTCAAATTTTCAAAGCACGTATGATTGTCTAAAACTTTGTGAATTAATAAATAACACAAAGAACCATATATATCATTATAATGTATACAAATAGCACATGATGAGCATGTAGCAAGTAGCAACAACAGCGGTTTGCAGTGGAATGGATCATGTTTCACTGACACTATCACGCTTTATTTATACACATGAATTAGCAGCATTTTACAAGTAAACAACTAAAACATAAGAAGTTTTGCAGAATGGAGTGGATCGTATTTTACTAATAGTAACACGCTTCGTTTATGTAATGAAGTAACAACACCCTGCATGTAAATGACTAAGAAGGGCTCTTGAATTGTTCCATTAACTCCTACACCTCCTTTTCCATCTTTTTGAAAAAGATGACAGGTTTTTTTCAACAGACCTATTCAATAGTTCCACTTGCATCATTTCCACAATTACAGTTACTCATGAAGGAATTAAAAATCCCCTTTTTTGCCAATAAGCGTAACAACCCCTTTCCCTCAATACCACAACCAGAAAGGATAACAACTTCTCTCCAGCGTGTGGTATGTCACTATTCATTGCCTATTTCAGCATTACCTTTCGCACTTCCAACATTCATATCTTAGCATTTTTGGCACTGAATAAGAATTCATACATCCACAACTCTAGTGCCTACAACTTTTATCCTTGGGTATACTATCGAAATAGAAAGGTATAACTCTCTCAATTTCATAAGAAACTCAAAAAAATAAAATGAAAACAGCAGTTGTTGTAAAAATACAACCTTCTCATAAATATGCTAGCGCATATATCACTGTTCTAGAACATATATAATACAAGAATCATGCATGTACAAAACAAGCAAATTTAACTACAATACAATACATACCTCAATAGCAATCAGGTAGTAATGAATTGCAAGATCAATGTTTCCTTTCTCCTACAAGTGTTAAAATATAGAGCCCATTAGACCATTATAGTATGACATCAGCCCATCAATAAAATACAAATCCTGAATGGATTACATACCTTCCATGCATTTGCCATATTACCATAACACTCTGCAAAGCTTGGTTCAATCCTAATAGCTTCTTCATTTTTGGTTATGCACATATCAAAATCATGCAGCTACAAGATTACCAAATAAAAAGAAACTACGACATTAGATGACAAGTTTCATTGTGCCAATTTGAGTAAAATAATCCCATGTCTAAGAAACAAAACCTGATAGTATATGGCACCCAAAAGAAGAAGATTATCAGTACGCAAAGGATTTCTTTCATAAACAGTACTGCTATGCTCCAAAGCTTGTTTATAGTTTCCAGTCTTGTACATCTGATGTGCAAGGGCCAAAATCACGTCTTCATCTGTAAGCCAAAAAGTGAATTGTCAGCTTTCCAAAATACAAATGATCTTCATAAATACAATCAATAGGAATATCTGATATGAAGAATCATAGCACTTCAGAGAAAAACTCCTGTTCTGAGATCAGCAGTAAGATCAGAAACATGGAATGAACAACATAAAATTGGAAAAGTTGTAAACACTCCAATTAAGACTGATCAGCTACTCCTATTAAACTAATTCATTGATGACATACATCCACTACTGGTTGATATCAAAATTCCTATAAGCTGAACTTGTGAAAATATTCTCCTCCTTGAGAAAGCAACAATCAAGACTCAAGAGGTCGATCAAATAACTAAGGAACCCTAAGATCACTATCTACTATAGCATTAAACGACAGTCAGACTATCAACAAGTGCACATAACATACCTCCTAAAAAAAGGGATCTTAGACACAATACCACATCAAAATACACAACGAAGGGGAAATCCTTGCTTGGACAATCAATTCAAGAAAAGTCCCAAAACATCTACAAATCAAAACAATAGCAGAAATTTCGCAGAGAAGAACGGGAATTAACGACCTTCACGCGATTCGGCATCCTTGAAATGCTTCAAACTGGAGGAAGCCTCAGCTTTCAGATCGATCGATCCGATGCCGGACGAATTCGACAGCTGCAGATTATGCTGCCGTCGATCGCTCTGTAGCGAAATCATCTCCTAATCCTACAAATTTCCCTCTGAAACCCTACAGAATCGACAGATCGACCATCAACCGCAGAAACTATCAGAAAAGCTAAGAAGCTTCTTTGCGATCGATCGCGAAGGGATGAAGAATCTGCGAGAAGACGCCCTTCCTCACGGAGAATTCGAGAAAAAAGCGAGCCTTTGCCCCACTCTCTTGTCTTGTCTCTCTTCTCTATCCTGCCACGGTCGGGGTTGTGTTGAGTGCATAAGAATTTATTGATTGTCAGAGATTGAGGGTGAACAGCAGCAGATCACAGCCATTGATTTCCCGAAAAGGTTTATTTTTCTTTTTAATTGATAAATCTTGGCAATCTCGTTGATCTACACGTGTTGACGCCTTCTTCCCTTTTGGTATATGCGATCGCAGCCGTTGATCTTCGGTGAAAAAGGGAAGAAAGAGGAAATATACGGAGAGTCCGCGTCTGTAAGAAGCAACTCCAGTTTTCCATTTTTTTTTTTTCTCTGGGATAAACGTTAGGCCAAAACCACAAGTTTCGGCCTAATGTTTATGGAACTCACATGTTAATTTCGACAGATTTTCCTCCATTTTTATTGCTCTAAAATAACATAAACTTATAAGTTTTATAAAAAAAATAATATTTTAAGCGAGTTTTTTATGCATTAATGTTTTAAATGAAAACAACAAGAATTTATAAATAAATAAATATATATATATATTGTCATGAAATATGCATAAAACAATTAAATTTTATTGAGTTTTGTTACATAAACATATAAGATTAGGTGTTTTTTCCAAATTATAAAAATCACCTAATATAAAGTACATGTATTAACTATCAAGTGACGCTTTTTATTAATTTGTTTTATATAATACATTAGGTAGTTTAAAAACCTAAAAATATGGGTCATTTATTCAATTAAACCAAATAATGAGCTCACAGTTTAAATATTTTAACATTTTATAATACGCTGAGACTACCACGCAGAATGTGGAAAACTTCGAGGTAACCACACTAAATTCCAAAAAACCTTATATACCACGTGAAATTTACAAAACCTTAAGGTCATCACGTGAAAATTCCCTTTTTTATAAGATGAACGACTATTCTAAAATATCCTTACGGATGATTTTTTAGAAAGTTCGGTGGGACGCAATTGGACGGGATAAGACGTTGCAGAATGATCCGACGATGAAGTCAGCTATAAATTTTCCCTCTCGGAATTGACCAACTTTAGAAGTGACTAAGCAAACATTGTATGTTAGCGGAGACGAGCTTATCTCCCACGGACAACTCCAAGTACTCTGTACTGCCTTGACAAGCTATAGGTTATCACTAGGGATGGTATGGGTCGGGTTGTGCCAGGTTGGAGTAGATCCACAACCCGACCCGACTCTAAAAACTGCAAATCTGACCTGATCAATAAACAGATGGTTGCTGTAATAACCGCTATATTTATATAAAATATTATATTATATAATTCATACTTTATTGGAAGTGTCAAACTATATTCTTATGAATTCGTTTTCTTAACGATAAACGAAAACTTTTAAGAAGTAATAGTATTTATTGAAATATAATTTAAATTATAAAATAGAAGTTTATAATCTAAAAATAAAAATAAGTATGTTCACTCATAAGTAATTTACGAGTCTAAGCTATTATAAAGTGGATAAATAAAAAAAGGAAAGTTAAGAAGCTTAATATTATCAGTTAACAAAAATGGACCGAGTTAAGTTAATTATTAATAATTTAAACAAGAGATTTGGGCTTAATCTTCATTGGGTCCGAAATCTTTGAACGAAAATAAAATAAAAGAGTGTAAGAGGCGAGATTTGAACCCTTCTTCTGCCAACTGTGCTAAAAACACTTCTTGTCGGTAAAAGGAAACGGATTTAACTTAAATGCAGATGGTCCCATGGACCGATTGTCACGGGCGGAAATTTCCGCCTGCTCCTCCACGCCACCATCATGTCGCCAGAGAATCCGGCCAAAAATCCGGTCAGTTGTCCTTACCCCTACCCCTGCCATCCTGCAACCATTCCCCTTGCGTGTAACATTGGAAAAATCTCTCGGTAAATTGGGGAGAGAGGAGGCAGACAAAAATTTCAATTCACCATTCTCTCTTCCATTGTCAACACTCTCTGAGTACTCCAACGCCTCATTCCATAATTTTCATCACAGAGTTTCGTCCAAAAAGCCCCTAATTCGTTCCCGTTCAAACCTGATTTTTTTTCCACTACCCTTCTTCATCGGCGAAACCCGAGCCGAGCCGCCGTCCGCGCCTTCCTCCGTCGCCTGGGAGCCGCCAGAAGCCGGCGCTGTCCGCAACCGGAGCCGTTGCCACCGTCGTCGCCGGTTGTTGTGCCATTGTCGTGTGTTGCTGTGATGTCCATTGCTGCGTAAAACAAAAGGAGGGGTAAGCAGCTCCCCTTCTCTCTTGTTTGGGTCGGGCTCTTGTTAAATGTTGGGTTAAGTTTTTCTTAAAATAAAAAATCAGGCCCATTAGTAAATTAAAGAGAAGATTAATAGGCTTAATTCATAGTTGAAAGAGGAGAAGTATATTAAATGGCTTATTAACATCTTTCTATTGATTTATAAGGGTGGTTGATATAAAGAGATAAATACAAATCGTAAGTTTAAACTAACCTCTTGAAACAAAATTTAGCCCTCTTATTTGACTATATAATGCTACATTATTATTGAATACGAATAATGACTTTTAGTCAAAATATTCATTTGAGCTACATATATAAATAAGGATTTATGATAAGTATTGGAAGACTACCTATAAATTTATGATTTTATTAAGGTTCTAACATTGTTTTATACTTGTTAACAAGTTGAGGAGTTTAGGTAATAAATTATTACAGGATAATAATTTATTATAAGTCATACAACTTATTATAAGGGATAATAATAATGTGACCAAGTCATAATTAGGGAATAGATTGAGCATTGATTTATTTTACCCTTACTACGCAATATTACATTATTAATATTGAAAGTCTTAAAATCATTTTATAAAGGGTAGCAAAAATGTTTTTCTTGAACGTCGAGTTAATAATTATAAACCGTCAATGAAAAACGATTTATTTTCACCTCACAAATTATTATAAGGAATATGATAGTTTGGGAACTATTTTCTTTAGATCAAGAAATAAACTAAATATTAATTTCGTGTTCGCTCGTCTTGAAAACCGCGCCCAAATTAGGTCGAGTACTTGAATCGCCGTAAGCTCGCGAAACAAATCCGTAGGACTCGAATTCTGCAAATCAAAGGCAAGTGGATGGATCTCTTGCCCTTTTTATTAAGCGTGAATTTTTGTTCCGTTTAATATTCTTGATCGTTATATATGACTTCTTGCATATATAAACGAACTTAGGTTTATTTATTGCTTAGATATAACGACTTCGTGATTATTACTCGTACTGCGATAGTACTGAACTTTAGGACCGATGAATATGGCCTTGCTTGTTTAAAGTATCTCGTTTAGAGAACTTCTCTAGATTAGTGTAGGACAGAAACGTACGAAATAAGTCATAAATCACTTATGATAACAATGTACAGTGTATGGGTCATGACTCCATTTACTTTGTGGACTAATGTCTTTAAGCAATGTCGGATCTGGGGTTCGTCTCATGTCTTAAAGCAATGTCACATTGTAATAAAAAGTCGGCTTATGTCTTTTGCAATGCCGTACTTGAAAATCACTAAGGCTTATGTCTTTTGCCATGCCTTAGATAAATCTCCAGTCAATAGTATAATAATGTGTAGCGCATGGAATAATAAACCTATCTCCCGATGGAACTACATTCTTGTAATGTTTCATCTGTAAGAAACTCTTGTGGCATTGCCGCCGTACTTAAAAATCAATAAGGCTTATGTCTTTTGCCATGCCTTATATAAATCTCTAGTTAAGAGTGTAATAATTAATGTGCAATGTATGAAATAATAAAGTCTCAAATAACTCTTCCGATGGAACTACATTCTTGTAGTGTTTCATCTCTCAGAAAGTCCTGTTTTATTTCCTCGAGAATCGTGCCAATAAATATTCTGATGGAACTCCATCTTTATGGCGTCCCATACCAAAGAAATCTCAGATTTCTTTCCTCGTGAATCGTGATGACAGTAGTTGTGTAACATCTCACGAAACTCCATCCTTACAGTGTTACACCTTAGAACTCTGTTCAATTCCCTATCCTGATGGAGGTACTAACTGTTGTGTCATCGACCAATCGCCATCGTTTGGAGATCGATACCAACAAGTTTAGTTAGTACCATAGCCGCCATTCACTTGCTAGTCTATCATTAGACTAACCCTTCCACCCTCTCTTCTTTTCCCTTGCATGACTGGACATCAGGACAATGAGGAGCGCTACTTGAGAACTATGATTTGAAGATACGTGAAGTGAAGGAAGGAAGGACGGATTCACCGTCAACATGTAGTATCCAGAGGTGAAGACGAGAAGATTGAAGGAAGACTTCAAGCCTATTTTAATTTTTTGACAATATGAGTCCCACACGTTGATCACGACTATATTTTTGGATTGTCATTTTATTTCCGCTGCTTTCTATCTTAAGATGTCGTCTTGAACAATTTTATATTGTCGAACGATTTCCTCTAAGTGTATCAAGGTATGAACCATTTTATTGTAATATAAGTCCTTGTCGCTTTTCTAAAAGATCGTGTAATGTTACCTAAAGCCTTGGGTGACTTTGGATGGTAAAATCCGAGGTCACTGGCGGTAATACCCTTGGTTTAAAATAGGGGTGTTACAGTTGCAACCCTAAACCGAACCACCAAAAGACCATCGATTTTCAAGTCGAATCAGGTTATAGTTCGAGTGTCCTGATCTCTTATATATACTGTAAATATCTTTTGAAATCTAGACCATAAAAGACTTATTGCAATCAAAACCCAATTGTAACATAAATGTGTCGTATGAATTGAGCACAAAACAACACTAAAGCAAAAAAAATTTTCACCCAGTTTAAACCATTTGAAACTCAAATTCAGCAAAATCCGAGCACAATTACATAATATCGAAATCAACCAAGATTCACAAGCAAATCAAGGATAAGAAGGATCAATTAGTGTAGGATTACAATAAAACAACGTATATACAGTAAAATATAGTAGGTGCCAAGTAGTTGGGTCGGGTTCGCGGATTGGGTTGGCGGTCGGGTTGGAATATGGTAACCCGCAACAGAGCCCAAACGATAATCCTATAACTCATAACCCGTTTCAACCCATAATTTTTCGATTTTTAGTCCGTATTTTTGGGTCGGGTTAGTCGGATACCCATCGGATGAAGGTTGAATCATCATGCTTAGTTATCGCGTTCAATTTGAATACGGGGGATGCCACAACTCAGAACATCCAAAATCCCCTAATGAAGCACAAAGGCCTCGTACAACAACATTGAATGAGAATTGATAAAGTTTCCATTCGAAATGGATAGGTGTGCCTCAGTGACTCGGTAGTCCCGAAGAATGAAATCGAAAGTAGAGACTCATTTAGGTTATAACCAACCATAAAATCATGAAACCCAACACACTCTCACTTTTATCATTTCTCTCTCTGCCATGTCATCTTGTACCTCCTTTATGAACTCCAGCTCCTTTATGAATTGGGGAATGCTAAGCGCCCCGATCAGATTATATGGTGCCACAACTTTACAAAACGAAAATATCGTCCGTGGTAGTTTCATATAAATCGGGGCCGACAATACTGATGTGATTCGGCCTGAGCCCCATCATGGAGCAAGGCTAGCCCCATGCCAAGGCACGCTCGGACTAGCCGAGGCCCAAGACTCAACTCCATCAATGGTTGAGGGCCAATGTCAAGCACCTACGCCATAAGCCCCATCCCCATGCGCAACTCCGCATATGTCGAGGCCCACACCTTGGCCCAATCTAGCGTCGCAGCCTGTTAGGCCAGTAAATCCAAGCGAGCCCTTGCGCACGAGCAACCCTTCCTTGGCCCAAGGACCGGGCGCCCATGCTAGCTAGGCTTCGCCAAGACCAACTCTGGGCTGGCCTAGCCTCTTGGGTCCCACCGTTTGACGTTGAAGTCAAGGTCTTTACGGTTCTTTACCGGGCTGGCCCGATAGACGGCCAAGTGGGTCCAAGCTCATTCCACCTCACGACATCATCATACCATCAATCTCATAACTTCACAACATTCATGGAGGACTTCCTTAGGCCCCAATCCACCACCAATATGACGGAATGCGTTTGAGTGCAAGCTCAACTTTACTTGGGCTGCAAGGACGCCGTCTCCTCCACTAATCGAAAGCCTACGCCGCAAGCACACTACTTGGGGCGCAAGGACACCGTCTCCTCCACTTGTTCCATGCTTGGGCCGCAACGTAATGAAGACTCCTTCTCTTGCTTTGTTTTCCAAAAAACCTATATAAGGCACCCTTGGCTATTGTATTAGGCAGATTTGATTTAAATTAAAACACGAACCTACAAGAACTCTTGTTGTGGGTTTGTGTTCGAGTTTGAGGTGTTTAACCAAGCTCTTCCTTCGTAAGCTTATCGAAGGTTGGATTAGATCAGCGTGGGCGACCTCATCCCACTCCTATTATAACTTTTAGTTGTTATGGTTGATGAGTTTATCCAAGTTGGTCCAATCACTTATCATTTCCATCTTCTCAATATAAAACAAACTTGCCTTTGGATTACGTTGAGATTCCTCAAGACCGTTCACCACCACCATCAATCCAACCAAACACCATCGTTCACAACACCTTTAGAGGCCATTTCTGAGCCTTACTCGAACTCCTTTAAACCAGTCGTTTGTCGTTCCTAAGGCGGCGTTCATCAAATACTTTGACTACGTATGTCGTGGACGTAGTGCCAAAGTTGAAAGCGAAATGAAAAGTGGGAGGTACTAAGGTCAAGGTGGCAATAGTTGAGGATAAAAGTGAGTTACTACGACCATGGCGGTCACATTGACTATAGTAGCACATTTAAAAAAATTACAACGACCACGACAACCGTGGTCATTGTAAATTCTTTTTGGCCACAATGCCGACATAAGTGGACGGATGAGATTGAAGGCATAAACAATGTAATAAACAATATACTTTGTACTATATATAGATTGTTGAGCAAAAATGTGTAAAATCACAAAACATATTTTATTTAATTTTTGAATTTGAGTTCGACCCTTTCTTGTTACCCTTTTGATTAAAAGTTGTACAAGTACAAATGATTTGGTTTGTCGTAAGATTTGGGTTGCACCCACATTTTTTAGTGGGTTGTACAAATACTCACCTGTTGGAGCTGAGGTAGATAGCGGTGGAGCATCGAACCCCGTCTCATTTGGTGTATTTCATGAGCATCCATCACCAGCACGTGAGGACGTTCCTTCCCAGGCTTCTCCCCCTACACCGCCTGCTCCCCCTCCACCTACCCCCGGAGTTGGTGCTCCTCAGTATTGGATGGCCGGAGGACCACGTGAGCGAGTCCTCCTGGTTAGTTATGAGACACCCATTGTGTGGTTTATTTACGAGCAAACGCCGATGGAGCCTGTTGTTGTAGTACCGGAGGCCGAGTTTCCTCCTCCCAGACGGCCTTCTAGGCGTTGGAGGCGTGAAGCTGATGTAGAGGGTGAGGCGGCAACTGAGGCTCCACCAGCAGGCCATATTGGGCCAGTTAGGCATAATTTGGCCCATTAGCCTCAATTTGACCCATTAGGTCGAATCGAACTATATTGGGCCCATTTAGAGTTTTAAGGCTTAATTGGGTCAAATACGTATACTTGAGCCCATTAGATCCATTAGCCCAATTAGGCCCATTACACCCAATTGGGGCTAATTAGGCCCATTTAGGCCATATTGGGCCCACTAAGCTCAATTAGGCCCATATTGGGGTTTAGGGTTAGGGGTAGGGTTAGGGTTACGGTTTAGGGTTAGAGTTAGGGTTTAGAGTTGTAGGGCGTATCGGGGCTAATGGACCCAATTGGGCCATTAGGCCCAATAAGCTGAATCGAACTCTCAATCATCTTCAACGTTCACTAAAGAGTAAGAACATAGACCAAACTAGTCTTCTATGGGCCTAACGGGACCATAAGGTTTAGGGTTAGGGGCTAGGGTTTAAGGTTAGGGTTTAGAGTTGTAGGGCCTAATGGGCCCAATTAGGCCCAATAAGCCAAATCAAACTCTCGATCATCTTCAACGTTCACTGAAGAGTAAGAACATAAACTGAAACAATATTCGAACATCATGAAGAGTCGATTTGGACTATTGGGCCTAATGGGCCCATAGGGCCATTCGAGCCAAATACGACCCAATAAGCCGAATCGAACTCTCAATCTTCTCCAATGTTCATTCAAGAGTAAGAACATAAATTGAAACAATATTCGAACATGGACAAGGGTTGAATTGGTCTTCTTGAACTCAAATGGGCCTATGGGCCCAATAAGACTCGACTCAATGGTCATATTAGGGTTTAGGGTTAGGGGTAGGGTTTCTGTTTAGGGTTTGCGATTCTAGGGTTTAGGGTTACCAAGCCATTGCGTGCGCCTATATTAGGCGCACACACCAGTCTCTGGTGCGCCTAACCCTAGGCGCACCAGGAAGCTTATGCGCCCTAACCCTAAACTCTATCCTCCGCCTATGTTAGGCGTATGCCCACTCGACCGGTTAGTTGTCCGGGTGGTGCGCCTATGGTAGGAGCACCATATGGTGCACGGGTGCACCCATGCCGGCACGTGCGCCTAGAATAGGCGCACCAACGATGCCCTGTGCGCGTAACGGTGCCCAATTAGGCCGAATTAGCGAAATTGAACCTTCGGTCATCTCAAACATTCACTGAAGAGTAAGAAAATAAAGCGAAACAATATTCGAACATCGAGTAGAGTCAAATTAGTCTTCTCGAACTCGAATGAGCCTAATGCGCATTATTGGGCCTAATGGCCCAATAAGCGAAATCGAACCCTCGGTCATCTCAAACAGGGGCAGAGCGGGGGGGGGGGCGAAGGGGGGCTGTCGCCCCCTCTCTCGTGCTCGCTGTATGTACTTATAACATAAATCTGTATATAAAAAGCACTGAAAAGCTCCGTGCCCCAGCGGTACAATTCACCCTTTAGCTGCTTAACCTCCTCCGTTCGAATCCTATTGCTGTCAAATTGGTTCTCCTTTTCCCATCATTTATTTTTCTGTGGCCCCACAATAATATATTTATAGTTACTTTTTTTTTCCAGCCCCACTTTTTTGTATCTTATTGGAGTTCACTTGAACTATAGAACAAACGTATTCAACTATTTATAATATTATATGTAAATATTAATGCTACATAATAATAGTTTTAATCCATCATAAAAATACAATTACTGTATCGTACACTATCGTATAATATTCAATAATAAATTATTGATTGTTTTTATATATTTTTCCTATTACTCTAAAATTGTATATACAAGAATTTAATTTAATTTTACATACTCAATATTTTACTTTCCTTTATACAAACATATTAATAATTACAACCCTATTAGTTTATATGAATATTTATTTTAAAGATTTATTATGTAAAACAATAAATTAACATGTTATTTTATTTGTTACACTAATTCTTACCCTAGGGTCTATCCTCTAGGTTTCCGCCCCCTCTTCCCATTTTCTCTGGCTCCGCCACTGATCTCAAATGTTCACTGAAGAGTAAGAACATAAACCCAAACTATATTCGAACATCAAGGAGAGTCGAATTAGTCCCCTCAAACTCGAATGGGCCTATTGAACCCTCGGTCATTTTAATCGTTCATTGAAGAGTAAAAACATAAACCGAAACAATATTCGAACATCGAAAAGAGTCGAATTGGTCTTCTCGAAGTCTTATGGTATAGGCTCAATAAGACCTGTTAGGCCCAATAAGACTTGACTCAATAGTTATAGTAGGGTTTACGATTAGGGTTTAGGGTTAGGATTTAGGGTTTAGGGTTAGGCCCATATGGTGCGCCTATCTGATGGTGCGTCTATGGTAGGTGCACCAATGTCGGCACGTGCGCCTATGCTAGGCACACCAACGATGCCCCTTGCACCCAATAGTGCTCTGTGCATCTAGTATAGGCGCACCCACGGTGCCCCTTGCGCCTAGCATAGGCGCACTAACGGTGCACAACCATTTGTTATCCATGCTTTAGTGCACCTAGCATAGGTGTACCAATTTGGCACATATGCACCTAACATGCAGATGATTACCCCCTCGGGTAGCCATCTATGTAGTTGGCCGGGTAATGATGGGTGCAAACATAAGTCTGTAATTGAAACTAAAAAATATTTTTTTGCAAGTCAGTTTCGAAACCGGAAATCTAGTGTAATCTCTCTAGGAACTAGGTGGAGTTGAACCGAATCGGAATCGGTTTATTAACCGGACTCCAATTCTAGTTACCGAAATTGGGAGTTGAATTAAATGGGTTTCAAGCTAAAAAGATATAAAATAAAATAAGGACCAAAATTAATAAAAAAATCTCTACAACAAAATTTAAATTTTGAGTAGAATTAAAATGAGCATTAAATAAAGAGATTTTCCTTTTGATATCCCTGAGGTTTTAACAATTCCTTTTGGTACCCAAAAAAATTTTGGTTTTCTTTTGGTATCCCTCTTTTATCGGAATTCAATCTACCGTAATGATTCGGACTATTTTGTATAGGTTTACTCTTGTATTTTAGGGCTATATTGAGTGTGTTTAGGTTAGAGTTTGTGCGTAATTGTAATATCTAGGCCGAAGACACAAGGATTCAAGAATCAAGAGTTTTAAGGCGTTCTGAGGTGTCTGCGCAACACCACTTTCTTGCGAAGGCTATATCTTGAGCTACAGAGGTCGGATTGAGCTGCTTCCGGTGCCATTGGAAAGCTAACTTGAAGGGCTTCAATTCATTTTTTTACACCGAAGTCAGATTCCAAGCCAAAGAGGGTCAAAACAGCCTCCGAAGTGACGCTAGAGGTTCTGTCAAGATGCCGCGACCGCGGCCTGGCCGACGCGACCGCGGCAGTTGCCGAGACGACCTATTCTTCTCTGTTGTGAAAGCGCGGGCGCGGTGGAGACGACGCGACCGCGGTGATGCCGGATCCGAGGCGGGCCGAAATCTTTCTATCTTGTTTCCTTTTCTATCTTTTGCCTCTTTCCTTATCTATCTCGTGGAGCTTGTTCCTTGAGCTATATAAGGAGGAGTCTGCCTTAGGTTTTGAGTACATTCTACATTCTACATTCTACCTTCTACCTTCTTCTTCAATTAATTCTTAGTTTAGTTATGAAGAGCTAGTCTCCTTGGTTTTGTTCAAGGGAGAAGCTCTGATGTATGAACTCGTGAGGTTTTGGTAATTGATTTCTATCCTTTGGTTGATATTGATTCTCTTGTGCTTCATCTGATGAATGTTTATTGTTTCTCTAGGAGTAGTTAACCTATTGAATTGATTGATGTTCTACTGTTTGATTAGGTTTGGACCGTGGAAAAACTAATCTGTGAAAACAACTTAACCTAGACCTGTTGTGTATGCAACTAGGATTAAGAAGAGAATTGATTGTTTTATCTTGCAATTGACTCGTAGCTTGATTGTTTGATATTATATCCTGCATATCCTTGTTCTCTATGCTAATTCTAGGTTTAAGCGTCCTTGCCTAGGGTTATAGAATTGCTTGGACCGTGGACTTGCGATTGTTAATGATCAGGATAGGAATTAACCATAGGTGTGAATGAAATCAATGGACGAATCTATGATCGAGTGATTATTTCATGAGTGGATCTTTTGAATGAACTTGTTTCCCTTACTTGTTTATTTGTTTATTTGTTTCGTTTTCTTAGGTTAGATTAGTTTAGATTCTTCTCTTAAATCCCCTTTATCTTTGGTTGATAATTATATTAATATTAGAAGCCATAGTTCTCTTGGGTTCGACCCATTACTTGCTTACTATACTTAGTTTGTAGTTTGGGTTATTTATCTTTGATCTTGGCACGACGACTTTAGCCGAGTCAAATTTTGGCGCCGTTGCCAGGGAACTTTGGTTTCTTTCTAGTATTAGTATTTTTATTGACTATTGTGTGGACCTATCTTACGGTCCACACCCTTGCTACTAAACAATTTCCAAGTGCTGTCGTTGGTTTCAGGAGACAGGATGGGTGTTGAGTACCCTGCGCTAGCTAAAGGGGTGAACTTTGTGGTGAAGTCTAGTTTGATTAATCATCTACCTCAGTTCTGTGGGCGACCTGACGAGAATGCATATATACATCTTATGGAGTTCCACTATGTCTGTTTGAGCATGAAGCCTGCTGAGGTTATTGAGGATCAAATCAAGATGCGAGCTTTTCTGTTCTCTCTGACCGGATCAGCTAAGGAATGGTATTTCTCCATGTTAAACAATCCTCATTCTCAGCAGATCACAACATGGAGTCAGTTGAGGGTGGCATTCTTGGACAAGTACTTTCCCATACCAGTAAGGGCAGCTATTAAGGGAGACATCACCCATCTTCAACAACATGACGGGGAGAGCCTGTACGATTACCTTGATCGCTACAAAAGGCTCGTTGCTAGTTATCCAGACCATGGGTTCACACATCACAATCTTATTGAGTACATCATGTTTGGCATGCGCTATGAGCACAACAGATTAGTGAACGCTTCATGTGGAGGCTCCTTCCTAGACAAAGCTCCCAATGAAGTCTTTAAAATAGTGGAGAACTTTGCTGAGGATCATAGAAGCCGGACGCCTCCCTACCCTGACAAGCCATCGTTTGAAGAAATTTTCTCCAAGAAATTGGAAGAGATGAATGAGGCATTCGAGAGGAAATCCCAAGACTTAATCTTTGCATTCGAGAGGAAAATCAAGGATCTTACTGAGGAAATCAACCACTCTCCTCTGGCACTGGTGAATGTAAGTGCTATTACATCGAGGAGTGGAAGAGAGCTTGTTACATAAAGTGTCGCTCCGGAGGACGAACCGCGATCGCGTCCCACTCCTCGCGCCCGCGAAAATCCTCTAGAGAGTTATGACGAGTTGCCCATTGATGAGCCACGCCCGCGGTACACTGGCCGCGACCGCGGAAATCATACAGAACATAACCACAACTCTATGGAGCTGGACCGCGACCGCGCCACCCATGGCCGCGCCCGCGTTTACTGAGATCTCGGAAATTCCGAGAATGTTGATGAGTCGCGCCCGCGCCAGGCAGACCGCGCCCGCGGTTTTGCCGCAGAACCAGTCGATGATTATGTTCGACCTTACTTTCCTCCTCTCAGCTCGTACAAGCCAGTTCCTCCCTTTCTAGAGGCACTCAGAGACCCTACTTGGGATGAAAAGACGGATGATCATCAGTATGTTATGACGGAAGAGGAGTATTTCCTTTAGTTTGACGACTCCTGTAGTGACAACGACGGGCCTGATGACTCGACGAAGGAGCCAGATGATGTGATGGAGATATCCCTTCCACTTGAGGAGAAGTCTATGTCTCCTACTGTGGAGCCTTCTGTTGTAAGTAATCATGATCCCTGTATCCTTCCTTCTACGTCCCTATTTTCCATTGATGTCTGTTTGCCTGCTTTGTCTGAAAAGGGTCCTGAGCATGATAAATTACCTAATGAACTCTCCAACTCTAAGGGTAATAGTCCTGACATAAAAATCATAACTTTTGAAGAACTAGCTCATCCTCTCAATTGGTCCCATCCTAAACAATCTGCCCCTAACTTCTCTAGCTACTTTGATAAATTGAAACGGTGCCTGAATGCTATATTATTTATTTTCAATTCATCATTGTGCTATATTTGTCTGCATATAAGTTGTTCACAAGAATTTGATAGGATGCTTCGAGCTTTGACGATGTATGAGCCTAGCTGAGCTGAAGAACGTCGAGCTAACGACGTTAAACAAAAGCGCTGCTTAGGAGGCAACCCAAGGATTAGATAGTTTGTTTTCCCATTCTTAGCTTAGGATTTAATTCGTTTTTCAAGCTAACATGCAGGTACTAGGTCCGAAAGGACATACTAGTGTGATACCGCGACCGTGCCGCCTTGGCCGCGCCCGTGGTGGATCACCAGTGACGCCCCGACGAACAGGTACTAGCCCGTGCTCGCGGCAACTATACTGCGTCTCGGTTTTAGCTTGTTTTTAGTTCGATATATAAAAAAAAAAGCAAAAAAAAAAGAAGAAAAAAAAAGAAAAGAAAAAAAGAGGACTTCTTGGTCCCATTCTATCTATATCTTCCATCTATCTATATCCCATTCTTTTCCATCTTCTATCTTTCCACCCTCAATTTTTTCTTTTCTTTCCCCTTTGTAATTCCATTCTTTTGGCTATGTGTAAAGCCTAAGTATGGGGGAGCTTTATTCCCCCGAGAGTTCTCTTCTCCACGGCTCGAGTTCAAGTGTTTGTCCATCTTCCAAGAGACGAGCCAAGATACGAAGGTTGCTTACACATCACATCGTTCGAGACGAAGTCGAGACATTGTCCCTGTGTCACGCTCCGCGTTCCTTCGGCCCAATTAGACACGGGCTAAGTCACCCAGGCATGGAGCCTAGGTGATTCTAGAGGCTTCCAGGGCCTTCAGGACTAATCCGGGCCGCTCCGGAGCCTCCTAGGGGCCGGCGCGCCTCAAGCGGGGCGAGCCATGCCAAGGCGGGCCGCTTCTAGAGTCATCTAGATGGGCCGCGCACATGGGGAACAAGACGCGCCCAAGCGGGACGCTTCCGGAGGCTTCCAGAGGCGCCCAGCGAATTCCGGGCATGGGCGTATGCGGGGGTGCCTTCCGGAGAATTCCGGAGGGGCCGCGCCCCATCTAGAGGGCGCTAGAGAGGGCCGGCGCGGGCCGGCGCCCCACGGGGACACTCCGGAGAATTCTAGCGGGGGCTAGATTTCTCTAAGGGACTTTTCATGGGCCATAGTTTGTAGGAAAGCTCTAGATGGGTTTAGGAGCTTGTGTATCTAGAATCTTCCTTGTAAGGGGTGGCCACCACTATAAATAGGCCTCACCCCCACATTTGGGAAGGCATCCCACAATCCATCGAAAGCCACCATCACTTAGACATATAGGCACACTTGTAAAGCACACTTGTAAAACACCTTGTAATATTCTCTTGTGTAATACAAAGTCCTCTTTCCCACAATAACCATCTTAATACATCGGGACAAGGCCTGACTTAGCACAATCGAAGGCGTTCGACTAGCTAAGGGCCGCACGAGTTAGAGAACGAGTCTCAACCCGTGACACCTGCACGAAGACCGCGCCCGCGCTCTATCAACCGCGCCCGCGGTGCTTCACTTGACGAGCACTTCGCTCTCTGCAAAGATTCCGTGCCCGCGCCCTTAGTGCCGCGCCCGCGGTTAGCCACCAGACCTGGATTACGGAGTGTTTCATTCTACCACCTTTGAAGAGTTCTTCCATTCCACCTCTTTTCATTGTTTGTGAGTCTTCTGATATACCTTCTTCCTTGCTTCTATCCTTTTTCTTTGCTTTATTGAGGACAATGAAGGATTTAAGTATGGGGGAAGGAGTACTCGCATTTGCTTATCCTAGTTAGTTTAGTTAGAGATTTGCTTCAGGTTTTTGATTTTCTTCTTTTCATGGAGCACTTGCACCATATCTTTTTGCAGAATAAAGAAAGAAAGAAAAAGAAAAAGATAGAAAAAGCCACAAAAATTGAAAAAAGGCATATTAAATCCTGGGATGAGTCGAAAACCCGAAAGGGCGGCTCAGGTAATAAGCAGGTAACCCGGACCAGCAATAGGCTGGGGTAATATGAGGTTCATGAGAGTTGTGAGTATTTGTGAGCATACCTTTTGAAAAATGAAAAGAGCGGTTAGGTGAAAACCCGAAAGGGCGCCTAAGCAGAATTGAGCGGTAAAATTCGAGTGTTTTAGGATCATTCTTGCTTGGGGACTTTGGGGCTTCATTGTTAGATTTGGGTAGATCCTAGGTTGCTCTTTTATGTTTTTTTTAGAGCTTGAGTGATATATCATATTGTGAGGTGTGTGTCTTTATTGTTTTATGCTCATGATTTTTCTATTTTTGGGTTCGGGTTGTGAGTTGAGTGTTTTCTTTTCCCTTGTATTTCCTGAGATCTTAGATGTGCTGACTTGTTATATTTGTTTGAGCTTACTTGAGGACGAGCAAGATCTAAGTATGGAAGGAATTTTATTCGGGCTATTTTGTATAGGTTTACTCTTGTATTTTAGGCCTATATTGAGTGTGTTTAGGTTAGAGTTTGTGCGTAATTGTAATATCTAGGCCGAAGACACAAGGATTCAAAAATCAAGAGTTTTAAGGCATTCTGAGTTGTCTGCGCAACACCACTTTCTTGCGAAGGCTATATCTTGAGCTACAGAGGTCGGATTGAGCTGATTCTAGTGCCATTGGAAAGCTAACTCGAAGGGTTTCAATTCGTAGTTGTACAACGAAGTCAGATTCCAAGCCAAAGAGGGTCAAAACAGCATCCGAAGTGACGTTAGAGGTTCTGTCGAGATACCGCGACCGCGGCCTGGCCGACGCAACCGCGGCGGCTGCCGAGACGACCTATTCTTCTCTGTTGTGAAAGCGCAGGCGCGGTGGAGACGACGCGACCGCGGTGATGTCGGATCCGAAGCGGGCCGAAATCTTTCTATCTTGTTTCCTTTTCTATCTTTTGCCTCTTTCCTTATCTATCTCGTGGAGCTTGTTCCTTGAGCTATATAAGGAGGAGTCTGCCTTAGGTTTTGAATACATTCTACATTCTACATTCTACCTTCTACCTTCTTCTTCAATTAATTCTTAGTTTAGTTATGGAGAGCTAGTCTCCTTGGTTTTGCTTAAGGGAGAAACTCTGATGTATGAACTCGTGAGGTTTTGGTAATTGATGTCTATCCTTTGTTGATATTGATTCTCTTGTGCTTCATCTTATGAATGTTTATTGTTTCTCTAGGAGTAGCTAACCTATTGAATTGATTGATGTTCTACTGTTTGATTAGGTTTGGACCGTGGACAAAACTAATCTGTAAAAACAACTTAACCTAGACCTGTTGTCTATGCAACTAGGATTAAGAAGAGAATTGATTGTTTTATCTTGCAATTGACTCGTAGCTTGATTGTTTGATATTATATCCTGCATATCCTTGTTCTCTATGTTAATTCTAGGTTTAAGTGTCCTTGCCTAGGGTTATAGAATTGTTTGGACCGTGGACTTGCGATTGTTAATGATCAGGATAGGAATTAACCATAGGTGTGAATGAAATCAATGGATGAATCTATGATCGAGTGATTATTTCATGAGTGGATCTTTTGAATGAACCTGTTTCCCTTACTTGTTTATTTGTTTGTTTGTTTCGTTTTCTTAGGTTAGATTAGTTTAGATTCTTCTCTTAAATCTCCTCTATCTTTGGTTGATAATTATATTAATACTAGAAGTCATAGTTATCTTCGGTTCGAGCCCTTACTTACTTACTATACTTAGTTTGTAGTTTGGGTTATTTATCTTTGATCTTGGCACGACGACTTTATAACCAACTTCATAATTTTACTCTCAAATCTAAACTCTATTAACAAAAAAAAGAAAAAAAAAGAAATTAAAATCAAATTTTAATTTAAGCCCACTTCATTACATCCTCTCGTCTTTATTTTGATCAAAAAACCCAATTTCTTGAAAAAAACCTCAATTCATCTCGGCAAGTGGGAATCAACTACGACTGCGTCACCGACAACCTCTCCTTGTTGGCTCCGGTCGTTAGGCTCCTCAAATCCCAAGGCATTACCGCCGCAAAAATCTATGACTCGGCCGTCCTCTTTACCTTATCTGGCTTCGGCATCTCATTGGTGGTTACCCCTCTTGAACGAGCTCGTGGCCTCCGCCGCCTCCACCCAATCCTTCACCAATACGTACGTGGCTCAAGTCAAACAATCTTCCCTACTACTCGGCCAACAAAATCACCATCATCACCGTGGGCAACGAGGTCTTCACCAACCCCAACAACATCCTGATCCCCACCGCCGTCGCCGTCACCGCCGTCCCCTCAGGCTATCTCCATGCTCAACTCCTTGTACCCACCCTCTGTCGGCGCCTTCAACCCGATCCTGATCCCACCGTCATCACCTTGATGCTCGACTTCCTCTACAACACCTCCTCTTACCTCAGCAACATTGGCCTCGCCGATCGCTGGAAGTTCGCATTTGGATATAGGGGGCAAGAAGAATTGAGGTTTTATTTGATTTTAATTTCCTTTATCTTTTTATCCTTTATGTTAACGAAAGTTTGCTTTTGTGAAAAAATTTATGAAGTTGGTTATGGTGGAATGAAAAAGATGAAATAAAAATAAAAAACATCTTTAAAGTTAATTTTTTTTTTTTTTTTTTGTTTTTTTGAAAAGGTAAGAATTCGGAGTACCAAGTAAGCTTGGTAGTCCGAGAGGCCGTTAAACGGCAGCTAAGAATGGCTAGGACGGTCAAAAAGGCCCACAAGGCAGGCAGAATGTACTAAGGATAGCATAAATTCTAAAAAACAAGAGCAAAAAGATTGGAATCGGGGTGAGTGAAACACTAAGGAGAACTTAGCGTCGCAGGCATCAAGTCGACCCATCCTGAGGTGTGCGAAATGGACAACTGACGTTCCCTCCACCGAGATGAAGGATCTTCAGAGGCCCCAAGCACCAAGCAACCTGGCCTAGCACAACTCGGTCCGAAGAATCCAATAAAACTCTTGTTCTTCAAAAATTTATACGGAAATAAAGTACAAGCAATTCTGCCAAAATTTCCAAATTAAAAGATCAAGATAAAAATTCGGTCAATCCCTGGACTATTCCATAAGCTTATCATCAAAAATTCGGTCAATCCCTGAACATCTTTAAAGTTAATAGACGGATTGAAGAGTAATTTGATTTATGTGGGACCCACACCTTTTTCTTTTCTTTTTCATGTGAATTTGGTTTTAAAACGTGTCGGCTATCGGACGACTACTTCTTTTTTGTGTAAGATTGACTCTTACACGCTGTGTAAGAGTAGCATCGTCCTTACTGTTGGCCCCTTTTTTATATGAACTGGTATTTTTTTACTAGCCTTTGTTTTGGTATGCCTACGTATTCTTGCCAAATCCAAATTATATCATATCTTAATTAATCTAGCTAAGTAAAATTTGACAGATAATCAACCCAAAGGATCCCAACAAGATTTAATTCTTGCTATGATTTTAAAATTCAAAAGATATAAATATATCTTTTTTCTCTTTGTTTATATATCGATCAAGAATAGAGACATTCACAAACTTGCTTTGAGATTTCTCTTGCATTCTTCGGGTAAGCAGATTTTAACTTTCTTAAGCAAATTCATGCTTCTTCTCTTCCTTAATAATTCTTTTTTGAATTGAATTATGGTGGACAAGAATTCAAGGGGATTCAATTCTACCATTAATTTTGTTCTTAACAAGTAAAGATTTGAGGGAATCTAAGCTTGTTAATTTTTAAAATTTGAACTTTTGGGTAAATTAAACATTCGTTTTTAAATATGAAACTTTCTACTATATATTTACCAATTTTGGATTTGAAATCTGATTAAGAGAATTATCTACTACTTAAAGTGATCGACACTAGTTAATCTAAGAGTCAAATATGTGTACCAAATTGTTTAATTTTTTTTTTCGAGGGAGAAATATTACTTTTGCTTTTATGAGTAGTCAAATCAAAAGCTTATGTGAGTAGTCACCATCAAACACCAATTGGCCTATGTAAGCCATTGAATGGAAGACTCTAGTACGTTACTTTGCCTCTTCTTCATTCTTTTGCTATTTTATTTAACTTTTATGCAATATTTGGAGATTATCCACCCACTTCCTCCTTCTTTTCTTTTCATTGATTTTGCATCTGCACATAATGTAGGCATTCTTCAACTGGTATATATTTTTTCTTCTACTCCATAATTTCAGTTGTAAACCCGTCCGAAAATAACCATTTAGAGATCTACTTGAATCTCAATTTCTCCAGCATGTAGAGATCCGCTTGAATCTCGGTTTTTATTGACGTATTTTGACCAAATTGCATCAAGGAGGATTTATTTGAACCCTTTCACCCCGTTTCGACGCAATTTCGTTTCAACAAAAATTTATAGGGTTAAGTTTGAGAATTTATCCATAAAATGAAATCAGGGAGGATCCCCTTAAATCCTTTCGTCCCTAACTTAAATGAAGAAAACGAGATTTAAAAAGGTTTACGCATAAAAATCAAGGAGGATCCCCTTGAATCCTTTAATCATGAGAAAAAGGAGTTTAAGAAGAGTTAACCACAAAAATCAAGGAGGTTCCCCTTGAACCCTTTAATCCCCGATTTAAAATGGCCATAAAAAAAACTTTAAAGAGAGGTTTAAATAGAAGAAAGCTTCATCTTCTACCTTCTTCTTCTTCTTGTGGTCTTCTTGCTCTCAACTTTTTAACACTGACGTCTCTCTCAACCTTCCTTTCTTGATTTCTTTTTTGGTCTGCTGGAGTGTTCTTGTTTTTTCCTTTGGCTTTTGTGTCTTTATATATATACATAGAAATGTAAAAGGCTAGGATGTAACCATAGCACAACTCCACTTTCCCGCCTTTCCTTTTTCTTTTTCTTTTTTTAATCAATTTGACCATGATGTAGATTGGAGGAGGTTAGGTCATGTACAATGACAAGTTCCTAAAGGGTACTTACTTGTTTTTTGGGTTAAAAAAAAAAGAAGAATGTTAAGCACCCTATATAATGGTGCTTGTATAAGCACTTGCTAAGAACTCTCCTTATTAAATTTCAACCAATAATTTTTTGGCACATTTCATTTAATTAATCCATTTTGATATGAAAAAATAAAGATAGAGAAGAAGTGCACATGTGCTTATAAGTATTCTATTGGAGTGATAAGATCAAATAAGTGCTTAGATGCCATTGAAAAGATAAACAATATTTAAATAATAGCTAAGCACTACAAATAATAACTTGCCATTGTATATGACCTTACTTGATGTAACCGTAGGTCCCTCCCTCTCATTTTTTTTAATTTATCACTTTTTTTAAAGGGAATGTGTTGAAAGAAATATGCATACACTTTGGGCTTTTGTATTTGGACTTGGGGTAAAACTTATGGATCAAAGCCTGTGTAATTTCAGCAGGTTATCATTTTAATTAAGAATACCAAATGGATCTAGAATTTAAGAGAAACGTTTTGGAATCTTATGAATATGTGTTTTAATTTTTATAAAATTTTCACCTCAACAGTTACCCCCCGAAATTTAAAAATGTGAATGCTTGAACAATTTCAAATTTCGCATTTAGTAACTCTAATATTTTGTGCTCGTATTTCAACCTTCCATTATGGTTGCTTATGGTCAACTCAAAAATCAACGAGCATCAGCCCGTCCGGGCCAAGAAGTCAAATATGGCCCACCTTACATGAGGTCTTTCTCTCTTAAGGAAGTAAAAGTCAACCTTCCTGAGGAGACTCGGATGACTTGGACTATCCAAACAAAAATTCTCGAGGGCCCATTTAGCTTCTTGGAAAATGATGTGAATGGTTGCATAGCTCGTAGTGAAAGTCATGGCTACATATCAGCTGTTTTGTTGGAAGATGTGTGCGAGGAGCCTGGTTGTGCAAACAGATTTCCAACCCCTAAAGGATTTCAACCAGTGTTGCACAAGCTTTTAGCTAAGAAGCAAAATTGGGGTACTGAATTTCTTTTCAGAGGTTTGGCTGATTTTGTTCCAAATTTGAATGAGTGGACGTGTCAAAGCCTAGGATGTTATGAGGCTATATTACGATAGGCAGAAATTTACAGGCTCGTTGGTGTCTCACGTTTTCCCTATATGTATCACAAGGATACATGGACAACTTTTTGCGAGCTTTGGGGACCTCTAACCAACACCCTGCATCATGGTGGTGGTGAATTAGGGATAACGCTTAATGACTTGAAACATATCAGTGGTTTGCCTATCCTTGGGGAGCCATATAAAGAATATCTGCCGTTAAATGAGGTATTGGCTAATGATGCCCAATTTCTGTCCACTGTCTTAGAGCTTCTACACATTCATGCTATGTTATGCAAACACCACAAAGTCATAGAAGTATCATGGTGAAAATGGTTGGATCATTTTTATAGGGGTGAACGGAAATTAGGAGCTTTTGGTGAAACTCGTGAGACACAACCTAGTAAGAAGAGTAAACCTAAACCAATGTCCCCTCCTGATAAGGAACTACAGCCTTTACATGTGAGCCAGGAAGGGGCGTTGGCTGCGTACCTTGTATTTATGCGTAGTAGGTTTGTCTTACCACATGAAGTTAAGAAGGTTAGGCCCAAGACATTTGTGATGGCTTGCTTTATGGCGGAAGGTCGAAAGGTTTCCTTGCGACAGTTATAGGTCACATGTATCACGACTTAGGAGAAATGGCTACCCATGAACATCCTAGTTGTGATTGGGTGGCTTGGGGAATATATTCCATGTCTATATCCTCGCCGGCCGGATAGTGATTTTTCTGAGGAGTTACCCCATTTTTGTCTCGTTATGCCGGAGTATGCCCGAATGCTTTTACACTTAACCAGGCTCGCCTTCGATTTCGTCACTCTATGTATGTCTGTCACAAAGCCATCCCTTTTGGTGACGAATTTGAGGATCGGACCACTATTGATCAATTGCCCTTCCAAATGCACTTTTCGAGCGTTTGGTTTGTATTTTTTCTGTAAAATTGCTTGTTCGTGTGGGTACGTCATTGATTTTACAGCTGTATTTCCCAAACAGGTTTGCTCGACAATGGGGTTTTAGTCAAGGGGTCCCTAGAAATGACTTGTCTTTTAGTGTTTCAGAATGAGGCCGAAGATCTATAGAAGGATATTGCTTATGATTATGCTCGTCTCTTTGATCGTAACAACGAGGGAATGTTTCAGATTCCTCGATCTTTTAGTCGAGATGCTCTTGAAATTATTGTGGTTACTTGGTTGATGTGTCAAGGACTTACTTATCTCCATCAATTAATAAGGTTAGTGTGACTCTGACGGGAAAAGAAAGTCATTCAAGACAATCGGAACAACCGACCTATATCATCACCGACATGCGGGGTGTTACAAGTGGCATATTAAAAGAAGTGTTGTTTTCAAACTTGACTGCTTCTTCATCAAACAAATGGCTCAAATCAACCCGTTGTTGACGACTCAGTTTGTAGTGTGCCACCTGTCAAACGTATGTCCGAGATAAGCCTCTCATTAATACCATGAGGGCGAAGTATACTCAACAGGATGAATCAAACGACATCCATTATGATGATGTGGTTAACTATGGTAGTATGCCGTCTCCTTCACCTATAGGCCTTGATGATGGTCCCATTCTAATAGACAAGGAGATTCCACTTTCCGCGAGCGAGCCTGCTAATACATCACCTATGGAACCACAAAGTGAGCCTATTCTTTGAGATCAAGTGTGTCTAGATATCGTTCCCCTCGAATCTGCTCCCAATACCATACGAAACTTGTTTTCTAGAGACATTCTTGATTGGCTTGGTAAGAACGTCACCATGGCGGTTGAAACAATCTTAGGAATCATTTCAGCTGCTCCTTCTCCCTGTGAATTGTTGGCAACACGCGCTCAGGTTTTCAAGCATTTGGAGGCATTTAAAGGTGTGGTGAAACTCTCCATGCTTGGAGGCATTTAGAGATCCACTAGAATCTCAATTTCTCCGGCATGTAGAGATCCGCTTAAATCTCGGTTTTTATTGACGCACTTTGACCAAATTGCATCAAGGAGGATTTTTTTGAACCCTTTCACCCCGTTTAGACGCAATTTCGTTTCAACACAATTTATAGGGTTAAGTTTGAGAATTTATCCATAAAATAAAATTAGGGAGGAATCCCTTAAATTCTTTCGTCCCCGACTTAAATGAAGAAAACGAGATTTAGAAAGGTTTAAGCATAAAAATCAAGGAGGATCCCCTTAAATCCTTTAACCTTGAGAAAAACGAGTCTAAGAAGAGGTAACCACAAAAATCAAGGAGGGTCCCCTTGAACCCTTTGATCCCCAATCTGAAATGGCCATAAAAAAAAATTTAAAGAGAAAGGTTCAAATAGAAGAAAGCTTCATCTTCTACCTTCTTCTTTTGGTGTTCTTGCTCTCGGCTTTTTAACACTGACGTCTCTCTCAAGCTTTCTTTCTTGTTTTCTTTTTTGGTCTGTTGGAGTGTTCTTTTTTTTTTTTTCCTTTGTCTTTTGTGTCTTTATATATACATTGAAATGTAAGAGGCTAAAAAGTAACCGTAGCACAACTCCACTTCCCCACCTTTCCTTTTTCTTTTTTTTTTTAAATTAATTTGTCCACGATGCAGATGGGGAGGTTACTTGATGTAACCGTAGGTCCCTCCCTCTTTTTTTTTTAATTTATCACTTTTTTTCTGAGGGAATGTGTTGAAAGAAATATCCATACACTTTTGGGCTTTTGTATTTGGACTTGGGGTAAAACTTGTGGATCAAAGCCTGTGTAATTTCAGCAGGCTATCATTTTAAGAATACCAAATGAATCTTATGAATATGTGTTTAAATTTTTATAAAATATGCACCTCAACATAGATGTATACAATCGAATCACATTCTTACCAGCAAAATGAGATTTTAAACCATATCCTTCTAGTATGGATTGGATTTCTGTCTTCCATATGATGTAGTTTGTGGGGGTAAGTTTAATAGCATTGTGAAATTGAACAAGAATGAAAGATTTTGTGGGATGAATCTCCTTGAGGATTGTGTGATGCCATGGATCAAACACGTAAAGCTGCAGGTTTTGAAAAAACAAAATTAATTTGGGTTATTGGATGTATAGGATCAAGCTCATATACCATGAAGGATAAGTGTGAATGTACTTATGTATTATTGATAAAAGGAAACCTCTTTAAATAGAGGAGAGTACAACCATAGCTTAGTGTTGGGATAGTCTTGATCCCAACAATAGGTCCCGTAAGGTTTTGATGATGATACAACACTTGAGAAAGATTTAATGTTGTTTGCTAGTGTTTCAGGATCATTCTAGGATGTATGAGCAATAGAACATGAGCAGGATCAATCGTCACAAGATGCCAAGGAAACAGAGCTACTGCTGGATACATGGTGATTCCTGAGTGCGAGAACGAAGGGATCAACGCTGAAGCAGGATACTATATTTGGCAAGAGTACCAACGCACGAGCGCCAGCGAGGGATCTTTCCTTTCTAGGAAAGACGCATTGATGGATGACGATTAAGGAGAGAATCATATCTTTGGCTTATGAGATAATTCTCTTGTTAGGATTATTCTAGGGTTAGCTCCGATTTGTATTATAGGATAGAATTGTTTTCTAGCCTTTAGTATATATAGGAGTTAACGTATTACATTCTACACCGAAGATTGAGGGATTTAATTGCTGCGTGCGATTGAGAGAAAGAAGACACACGAAGAACTTCAACGGAGTTGAGTACGAAGTTGAAGGTGTGGGTCGACAAGTTACCAGAGTTAATAGAGCCATCCGACGCTGAGGGATCGAGATTCGGGATCTAGAGTTGTGTACTTTTAGGAATCGAGATTCGCTTTTGTAAGTTTGGTTCTGATTAATAAAAGTAACGAGTTGATTTGGAATCCTACTTTGCTCATTGATACTTGTTTGAACTGTTTGTTTATTCCGCTGCCCGATTTGTTGATCCATCTGGAGGATCAACATCCGTATTCTAACACACGTAGATCCTACAATTGGTATCAGAGCCTGCGTGCTATAGATTGTGTGTTTGTGTCAAACAGGTGTGAAGATGAGTAATCAAGTCCAAGAACTTGGTGTCTCTAACACCAAGCCCCCGTTGCTGCTCCCTGGCCAATACAATCAATGGCAAGATTCAATGTCTGATTGGATCAAGGGAAAGAACTTCCAATCATGGCTGGCCATCGAACTAGGAGACCTTGAAGTCACTAATGAGAAGAAAGCAAATCCCAGGCTCATGGGACCAGATGACTTTAAGGCAATGGAAGCCAACTTCCTTGCTAAGACCTTCATCACTTGTGGGATCACCAAGGAGGATAAGAACAAGGTTGGCAATCTGAAAAACGCCAAAGCAATGTGGGAAGCCCTGAGTTATATCCATAACGGCACTACCGAGATGAAGGACGACTTGGTCCTTGCCACTCAGAAGGAGTTCCTCACCTTTCGCAGTGAAGGAAGGAGAAACTGTATCCTCTTACCAGTCTAGATTTACTACTCTTGATACTAAGATGATTAGTCTAGGTCTTGATGAAGATAAAATTTCGACTAAGACTAAAGTTAGAGTGTTAATCAATGGACTTACTGGTGATTGGGAACATAGTCGTCTAACCTTCCATGAGAATGATAAGTACAAGTCTCTTAAACGGCATGAGTTCTTTGCCAAGCTAACAAAATATGAAATTGAAAGGAATTGTAACAGGGAAGGGAAGATATCGACTAAGTCCCTAGCCCTCAAACTTGAGAAAGCGATGAGCTACATCGTAGAGGAAGGAAAAGAGGATATTGTTGATCCTGATGATGAAACTGCTCTTTTCACTAGAGCAATGAGAAGGCTGTGGAACAAGGGGAAGTTTCCAGGTCGCCCCAACAACTCTGGTGGGCGCCGTGGGAATAGTGATGACACTAGAGACATCAAGGATGTCACCTGCTATCGGTGTCGTGATAAAGGCCATTATGCTAAGTCCTGCCCTAAAGGACCAGTGGATGAAAAGTCTAACAAGCTAAAGAACAAGGAAAGAGCTTTTGCTGCTTGCTGGGGAACGGATGAAGAGGAAGAAGAGAATCACACGTGTAACATGGCTATTGCTACACCAAAGACATTTTCATATGAGGTACCTGATTCTGATTTTCTTGATTCTTTGAATAACCTGTCTAAGGAAAGCTTGATTAGAATGATCACTGTGTTGCATAATGAAAACATTGATGCTCAGATAGAATTCACTAAAGCTAATGATCTTTGCAATGACTTGAAAGAATCTCTTGAAAGTGCTTCTGAAAAATCTGTTGATCCTTGCAAACATTGTCCTGAACTTGAAATTAAGATTCTTAACATGACTACCACTATTGATGAACTGAATGATGAAATTGTTGCTTTGAATACTGAAAAAGGTGTTTTGTTGACGAAACTTGATATTGCTAAGGGTAAACCAGAAGTTGTTGATGTAGGTCCTACCTTTGTTCCCCAGAGATTCGGGATGGGTTACACAGGAGACAAAGATAAGGACGGGGCTCATAAGAACTTTGATGCTGCTGAGTTATATGAACAGAAGGGGTAGGGAACTACAGAGTCTTAAGGATAAGAACTTGCACTTGACTAAAAGGATTCAGGTTTTAGAGCAAGGTGAGGAGAAAAACCCGAGTGAAGACTCTGAGTGGTATGTAAGTCAACCAGCCCATAAAATGTTCATAAAACAATCTAAGGGAAATGAGCCCAAGGACCTTAACAAGGATAGGATCAACCAGAGGAGAATCCAAAAGCCACACCCTAAGTATCCCATGGGAGCATACTTTATGACTTGTTGGTACTGTGGTGATGGGGGGCATAGGAAAGCTGACTGTGAGAAGAGAAAGTCTCAAGCTGAGAATAGTGAGAATGGGACCAATGAAGCTAGTACCTCTCAGGAAGCCCCTAGGAACAGACCTGCTAGGAATAGAGCTTCTAGGAACAATGGACCTAGGAACAATAGACCTAGAAACAATGGACCTAGGAACAATCCTCGTAGACCCCCTAGGAATTCTCAGCGTGCTAATCAAGGTGCAACTAGGATCAAGAAACTTGTCTCTTCTAATGCATGCAATGTTGTGAATCTGCTTGATTTTTATGAAGCTAGTCTTGAGGAACAAAGAAAGTATCAGTATCTTACTCGACCTGGTCAAGCGAAGCTTGTTTGGGTCGTTAAGGACTAATCTTTTAAATGCAGGGTGTTGTGAGTGAGGAGAACAGGTGGTACTTTGATAGTGGATGTTCGTGCCACATGACCGGTAATCGTGACAACCTCAACTCACTCAACATAAGTGCTAAAGGATCAGTGTCCTTTGGTAACAAGAATGAAGGCAAAATCTTAGGGACTTGCGTAGTAAGAATCAATGATAGTGTACAAGTGCAGGACGTGAAGCTGGTGAATGATCAAGGAGATTCAAGCAGATTGCTCAACATTGCATGACGTGAAGCTAGTGAATGATCAAGGAGATTCAAGCATATGCAAGCATAAATGGATGAAAACACACTAGACCACGCTCGTCCGTGATGAGTTGATGAAACCTCACCTCACCCCCTTTATTCTAACACCGTAAAGATGCCTGACACAGCATGCTCATGCAACCACTACGGCTACGACATTCCCGGTCGCCGTTACCACTACCACGACGCCCGTAGTCATTGCGCTTGCCCATAAATCCTCTCGATCCCCTCATTTCATTTCCGCCGTCATTTTATTCTTCTTGGAGCTCTCGTTTACTTCTTATTCAAAAACCCCCCCTCCCATTTTCACTGGCATTGATTCAATCAAGTGTAATGGCGCCTAAACATAAGAAAAGTTTAGTCGGAAGGGCAGCAGCGAGGGCTAAGGTACGTGTCAATAATGAATTATTAATATAAGATAATATATTATTTAGTTTTACTATATTATTAAAAATATTAATTTATAAGATAGCATTTCATATACTAAATATTAGCCATTTCAAAAATATTGGTCAAACATTACTTTTAATTCAAGTCATGTTAAATCTCATTAAATTCACGTTATAGATTGAGATTGTATATTGCGTTTGAATCCAAGTTATAGATTGAAATTATAGATTAGATTAAAAATGGTACTATTAGTTTAAGGATACGTCATCTTGTATGGGTTTTAATTAACTACATGCATATTCTACTTTTACTTTTAGAGTCTTTTTATTCCAAATATTTAACCACCTTAAGATCATCGTCCCTGTGAAATTGAAATCATCATTTCGGTCCATTGTTTGCAATTATATTTAATGATCTACAAGTACATTTTTCTCAATTACAGTTAAACATGTATAGTAATTAGTAATTAAACTTTTTTTTTATCTTCAAATAAATTAGTGTGTTTTTTTACATATATAACATTATCAATAAAGTATTTTACATATAAAATTGTGCATGAAATTCTTGAAAAACTGACAAATTGACCTCGTTAGGTTGATCCGAACTCAATCTGATTCGATCCATGAGCCAAAGGGACAGCCTAAAGGGTTCAGATCTAAACCCAACCAAACCTACGAGATTAGGCCAAGTGACACAAGTCACACAACCTAGCCTTATGCATGTATATTCTTTCATTTATTATTCGATGTTATCTACAAAGGAAGATCTCGAGCTACCTAATTGCAAAAAAAATATTAGTTCTGAATCTACAAATTTTAGTTAAAAAAATTAAGATAGAAATTTACATGGTTTGTTTATCAATAAGGGAAATTGGCTCCTCCTCATGATCAGGGGAGAGATTAAAGTGACCTTCCTTTGCATTAGAATCCTCCAACATTGACACCACCTCTCTCATTGTGGGGCGATCACTAGGAGACATGCTGGTACACATCAGTGCTATCTTCAGCACTATTGTCATATGAGCAACTCTCTTATCCTCACCCTGTTCTTCATTGAGGTTCAAACTCGAGTGAAAAATCGCGGGATCCATCGAATTCTTGCGCACGTAGTTTTTAACCCATGTAACTAGATCCCCACCTTCCTCTATTGTCTGGACCGGCGTCTTGCCTGTAAGTAGCTCCAGAAGAACCACCCCATAGCTGTAGATGTCACACTTCTCGGTCACCTTCATTGTGTATGCATACTCTGAGAACAAGCATTCCACTAGTCAGTAAAGCATTTGTCATGACATAGAATGCTGTTGTTGTTATCAATGTAATGTGATGTATGATTTCGATTAAAGGGTTGAAGAGATTGAGCTCGAAAAATGCCAACTCTCTTTACCTTCATGGAGGTGAGGAAATGACTTAAAATGATTGGAAGTAGAAGAGCTTACCAGGAGCAATGTAGCCATACGAACCGGCAACAGTGGAGACCGACTTGGAATAAGGCATGTCAACAACCTTTGCAAGCCCAAAATCTCCAACGCGGGCTTCAAAATGATCATTGAGTAAAATGTTATTCGACTTGATGTCACGATGAACTATCTTCGGCTTGCAATCATGGTGCAAGTACGAAAGACCCTGAGCGGCACCGTAAGCAATCAAAAACCTCCTCCGCCAATCAAGCCCACATGATTCCTTGTGTAGGTTTTCACCCAAACTACCCCTTGACATGAACTCATACAGGAGGAAGTTGGAACCCTGATAGTAGCAAAATCCATGTAGCTTCACAATGTTCTTGTGCCTGATGTTCCCAAGAGTCATGATTTCAGTCCTGAAGCTGTCATCAATGCTTGTGTTATTACCTTCTCGGTTTGATCCCAGCTTCTTCACGGCCAGTTTCTGACCGGTCTTTATAATCGCTCTATACACAACTCCTGATGCCCCTCTGCCAATTATGAACTTCTCATCAAAGTTGTCGGTAGCAGAAACGAGATCTTGGAAGGCGAAATCTTCAATGGGAGATAAGTATACATCAGAGTCTGGCTCAGGAGACTCTTCTACTTGCATGGGGGGACTCTGACATCTCATGAGGTATATGAGGACACCTATCAACACAAGAGATATTCCACCAACACAAGCTGCAACTATTGCAAGAATTGTCCCAAGCCGGAGTTTGCCTTTTCGGGTTTGAGAAGGCTCAAGATAACGAGATTGGAGACAAGATTCAAGGGGCCCGCCACAGAGTCCTAGGTTGCCAACGTAGCTGTTAGAATCAGCATTCTGGAAAACTGACGACACAGGCAAGGGTCCAGTGAGATGATTGTAAGAAAAGTTGAAACTGACTAAGCTCGAGAGTTTTTGGAATGAGGCAGGGATCTTCCCGGTCAGATGGTTGTTGTTAAGCATGAGGTATTCGAGTAAGCCAAGATTCCCGAGCTCAGAGGGAATCTCGCCTGATAGATTATTGTAGCTAAGATCCAAAGAAATCTGAAGGCTTGAAAGTCTGCCCAGCTCAGGTGGGATTTCACCAGAAAATGAGTTTGCACCAATATGTAAGGCGGTTAAATGAGTAAGGTTCCCTAAGCCGGAAGGTATACTCCCTGAAAGGTTGTTGTTGGAAAGCTTAAGAAGCTCCAACTGGGTTAAGCTTCCAATGCTGTCTGGTAACGAACCAATGAAACCGTTGCCACTCAGATCAAGACGCTGCAATGCACGACAGTTGAAGATTTGAGGTGGTATGAATCCAGAGAGTGAATTTGATGAAACATTAAATGTCACTAAATGGGACAGATTCCCCAACTCTCTTGGTAAGAGAGATGTGAAACGGTTAAATGGAAGGTGAAGCCTCTGCAGAGACTTGCATAAACCGATATCCGAAGGAATTGGGCCACTGAATCTGTTTTCCCCCAGCTCAATGGTTGTCAAGTTTGCCAGTTTGCACATGCCAGATGGAAAGCTCCCAGTAAGATAGTTTTCGCCCAGCCGAAGCTGTATCAGTGGCTTACAGTTTCTAACTCCATTTGGGATATTACCATGAAGCATGTTGGAACCCAGATTCAGCAAGATGAGGTTTGAGTTTCTGCACAGATACCGTGGGATTCTTCCAGTAAGATTGTTTTGCGAGAGATCAAGAACCCAGAGCGGGCTGTGCCACCCGAGTTCTTCAGGAATTTTACCAGTCAAGGAGTTGTTAAAGAGCTGTAGCATGATTAGCTGAGGCAGATACTGAAATCTAACAGGAATAGAGCCTGTGAGATTATTTATGGAGAGATCAAGCCTTGTTAAATTTTTCAAGAAAGTGAGTTCTGATGGAATAACACCAGTTAACTGATTCTCAAACAGCTGGAGCAAGCTTAGCCCTGATATCTTGGCGATCTCCCTTGGGATTTCACCGGTCAAAGAGTTCTCTGAGAAGTCAATCTCGGTTGCCATAGATAGATTCCCGATCTCTCTTGGGATCGTTCCATTCAAGTTGTTTCTGTAAAGATACAGCTGGTTCAAGAACTGGAGGTTCGTTAGCTCCACCGGGATCCCTCCGGATAATGAATTGTCATACAAAGCCAAAAGTTTCAAACTGGTGCAGTTTGAGAGCTCAGGTGGTATGTAGCCCGAAAGCTCGTTTTCCCGAAGGACTAACTCAGTTAGCCTGCTGAGCATCCCAAGTTCCTTGGGAATTTTCCCACTTAACTGATTCTGTGCAAGACCAAATAACTCCAAACTCTCACACCCACCAATCTCAGAGGGTATGCTTCCAGACATCAAGTTCTGTCCGGCTCTAAACGTCTTCAGTTTCTTCAGCTTCCCAAACGAATGAGGCAAGGGACCGCTAATAAAGTTACTATAAGCAACCAACACGGTCAATGAAGAAAGATTCCCCAGCTCCTCAGCAAAAGGCCCACTGATCTTATTGTTGCATATGTTCAAATCTGTTAGAGCTGATAGTTTGTACAATTCTGTAGGAATCTGGCCTTCAAAGAGGTTGTTGTTCAGATAGAGGACTTCCAACTTTGAGCAGTTTCCAATGTCCTTGGGTATGTTTTTTGACAAGCCATTGTAAGAAAGATCAAGATAAGTGAGATGAGCCAATCCACCAATGCTAGGCGGCACCGAACCCGAGAGATTCATGCCATTTAGATCAAGATAGAGGACCACATGCTCAGTGCTGTTGCTGCAAGTTACACCAGCCCACTTACATGGAGTTGAGTCATTAGGGCTCCAATTGCCCAGATAGTTTGACTCATCTACAAGGCTGGCCTTCAATTGCAAGAGGTGTTGGCCTTCAATGTTAAGCCCTTGAGATTGACCCATCAAATAAGCAGCAAATAGAACTTCCATGACAACAACAACAACTAGCCTACAAGATAAGCTGGTGTTGAATCTGAATTTCCCCATCAAATCTACATGAAATCCAAAACCAAGTGTTACCCATCTTGTAAAATTAACCTTCCAATTCAAAGACATTATGATCCAAAACCATGTCTGATTTCAGATTCCCCAAGTACATAACAGATGCTAAAATCCATGCCCATAAACATGCCAAGCGTATTGAAACAGGAAAAAAGTCAAAGGTAGCAGAATGAGATGAAATAGTAAAAATACCTGGAAGTAGTTGGAAAAGAAAGCAGTTTGACTTGAGCCCCGGAATCTCCCTTTTTGGGGATGCTGGGAAAAGCTCAACTTTCCCAGAAATTGATATTCCAGGAAAGTAATTGGATGGTACAATGGAGAATAGAGCATCTAGCCAACCTTTTTGTTGATTGCAGACCGTTTACATTTAAGTGAGTAAATCAAGGAAGAAAAAAACTCCACTATTTGACGGCGTTTTCAAGTAAAAATCGGACGAATGAAAGAATGGAGGAATATTGCTGGGATCGGAATCAAAGGGGTGATGGCTTTGTGTGAGTTGGAAGAGAGATCAACGATGGCCGACAAAGCATGCTCTCATGGGATCCCGCTCTTTTCCTTTAACATACCCTACAGGCCTAAATCCACCATTTTCATTTTTTTTTTAAACTGAATGAATAAATAAACTCGGTTAGTGGTGTTGCCACGAAAGAGAAGCCATTTTTTTAAAAATGGTAAGGGTCTACGTACGACTTAATTTATTCTATTATAATATGGCAACAACTGATTTATAAAAGTGGACTCCTATCAAATGTATAAATGCGTGAAAGTGGATGCCTGATCACGGAGTAATGGAACCCAGTGGTCAGCGTTCGTAATCGTAATCAATAATAATCTTTTGGTTATGACTTTTTTAACTATTTTGTTAGCCTAATGTATATATAAAAACGATAAGGTTAGAATGATCGTATTGCGTCATGTACTATTTATTTTTAGGCTTAAAACATATACAGATCCATATCTGAAATTTTCCATTTCGGTCATTTAGATACCTCATCTTTGAAATGAACCTTTTGAACAATCTAACATGTCAAAGTCAATCTATTAAACACTTCGCGTTATTATGGGAACAGGACTAAGCAAAAAAATGTCACGTAACACCAGATAAGGTCTTCTTGTTTAATTAATTGTTATATAAACCTCTCACTATACTACATTAGCTGGCAAATGTTCTTATACACATAAGTTTTAAAATATCTGGTTTTTAATGAAAACACTCACAAATCAAGTGTACATCACACGCGCAATGTCACGTTAAGAACGATGTGTTTAATAGGTAGGCTTTGACAAGTTAAGGGTCGGTGTTCAATAGGTCCAGTACAAAGGTAAAGTGTCCAAATGACCAAAATGATTAAATGAACAAGCTCAGGTGTCTATATATGTTTTAAGCCTTTTTTTAATCATATTGTCCTTGTATTTCATTACCTAAGATTTTGACATTTGTCGGTCTATCGTTGAAACATGTCACATATTATTTAAATTTTTACTAAGTCATATCATATCTATTTATCTATGTTATATATATTTTGTCTACATAAGATTTTATTAAGACGTATCATATTATTTTTGCTAAATGAGATTTTTTCCAACTAAAAAGGTAAATATTATATATATATAGTGATGGCCAACAATGCGGGCCGGCCCGGCCCAACCCGGTGTCACGGGCCCAAAAAGCCCGGCCCGGCCAGCACGCGGGGCCAAGCCCGAACGGGGCATGGGCCAGGCCGGAGTTTTCCAGCCCAACCCGGTGCATATTAATTTTATTTTTGTAAAAATAAAATTAATATGCACCCTTTTACTTTTATTTTTGTAAAAATAAAATAAAATACAGCCCATTAATTTTATTTTTGCAAAAAAATAAATTAATATGCACTATAATTATTAAAATTAATTACGTAGGCATCTTAATTATTAAAAATTTGATAAGTACTTATCGAAGTTGAAATAATTTCGAGCAAGTCCGCCCCTCTCTTTTCCCACCTTTAAAAAAAATAAACCATCGGCCCGGCCCGACACCAGCCTACTCCCAACCCGCCCGGGCCTATGTAGGCCGGCCCGACCCGTGGCCCAGCCCGTTCCAGCCCGGTAATTTTCCGGGCCGGGCCTAGGCCACGGTTTCTTGGCCCGGCCCAGCCCAGCCCGGCCCGGTTCCATCACTATTATATAGATATTCTTTATATAATTTTTTTTTGTAGTTGTACAAATCTTATCTATACAATATTAATTAAGATACTAAGTAAGAAAAGAAAGATTTTGATAATTATATATCGGTCAATAGAAATTTTTATCAAATTGTCAAAACCTTTCCTTTGTTAATTAACATGTTAGTTAGTCTTTTTTCTCTAATTAAAGATTTGATTATACATAGCTTATTCCTTTAATTTTTATCAAATAGTCAAAATCTTTCAATTGTTAATTAATATGTTAATTAGTATTTTCTTTCTTAATTAAAGATTTGATTGTATATAGTTTATTCCTTTAATTCTTTATATGATTATAATCTTCATATTAAAAAATGACTGTATAAATAATTTTACTAAAAATACTAATTATGTACCGTATTTCATAGCATTATTAGTTATATATAAAGTTTATTTATATATGATGTCAATATACTATTTATATTATATCAAACTTAAATTTTAATCAAATTTTGTGCAAAGTACGGAGATTACACTAGTTAGTAGTATTTGGACTAAACACATAAATAGATGAGAACTATAAACGGTTCTAAATGATTTATTTTCATGGCTTCGTCGTCGATGGATGTCAAAACAACGACCTCAGAATGCCTTTCCAAGACCTAACTGTTACTGCTGGACTCGCCTCCTTACCCCTCCCCTCGGTTAGGAGTTGGGACTCATGAAAGTAGGGCTGCGCAAATGTAGAATGGACCGGGAGACCGGATCGGACCGGACCGGAATATTACGGTCCGGTCCAAGACCGGGACCGATTCGGTCCGGTCCACGGTCCATGATTTTTCTTTTAATCGGGTTACGGTCCAAGACTGAACTGGACCGGAGTTTTACGGTCCGGACCGGTTAGACCGGAATAAATATATTATGTATAAATATGTATTTTAATACTTAGATTTGATATGAAAAATCAAATTGTATCACTTACTTATTATATATTTACAATGCAAAAGGGAACAAGATTGTTACTTAATCATTTCTTAACGTTAAGATAGTAAAAATCTACAACAAAACATTTAAATAGGTCTTACCATAACCAATTTCAAATATAAAAATATTAAAAATTTATAATAAAACATGTAAGTCGGTCTTTACGGTCCAAAACCGGACCGGATCGTAATAAGACCGGACCGAATTCCGGTCCACGATCCAAGTATTACGAAATTTACGGTCCACCGGTCTGGACCGGGACCGTATATAACGGTCCGGTCCGGTCCGGTCCAGACCGGTTGAACAGCCCTACATGAAAGTAATGAAAACACGGTTAGTTTTACTATTATGACCTTAAGTTAACCAGGCTTTAATGTTAACGAAGTCTACTTTAATTTACGATACAGTTCCACTAGTCTGACTATTATGGGTTATTCCTCCGTCCAAGACATGTTAAAATACATGATAGTAGATCGAATTAATTAAGTCCCAAAATTCAAATATTTATATAATGCCAACATACACTGATATCATGGTCAAATGACTGAAATGTCGAGAAACATTGAATTCAAATATATTGAAAGAAAGCATGCAAAGTTGGCCATGTGAATCCGAAGGCGCTCGAAGGGGTGGCGTAGAAAAGTGAAGTGTTGACACCTCATCACTATGACATATGCTCTTACATAAACTAACGCTATTATTTTGTAGCTTTGTAAGTACGTAAAATAAAGCACAATTGATCTCAAAAATAAAATAAAAAATAAAGCACAATTATCTCAGGATATTAATAATTGTACACCGATGAATGAGAAATATGCTAATCCAAGTGAGACTTCCAATAACATTTCTTTCGGGTACATAAATAATACTGTAATAAGTAGATATTATTTATTATTCCCTCCATCTTAAAATATTTGTTTCTTTTCCTCCACAAAGTACAAAAAAAAGGGATAAACATGTTAGGACGGAGAGAGTAGTATTATGATGTTTTGTCACCAAAAGCGCACCAGGCATCACCCCACAAACATCTTAACGGTTTCTACCAATGGTATATATGTAGGAAGGGTAAATTGTGAAAAGATCAAATGGCGAAATTTTTTGACCATTACGTAGACATCTCTCTATAGTAATAAATATATGCATTTCTGCTTCGACTAGACAACTATCATGTTAGTGATTTCTGAAGATCTAGTACAGTGCGTGGGGAGTTGGAGGGAGAAGATCACCGTGATAGACAGTTAGTCAGTTTGTTGGTGGAGCTTTGCTAAGGAAGCCTTGTAATCTTGTCTTACCCGTGGTTTTCTCGTTTAGTGGACTTGTTTCTGTTCAGTTTAGTCTTTTTTTCTTTTAGTCTTAGTAATAGTTTTTGTTTGTCTGTTAGGTTTTAGGTTTTTCAGTATAGTTTGTTGAGTAGTCTGATCCATGTCTCTAAAATCGGACGCATTTTATCTAGGTTGGAATGTCCCCACCCTAACCCTACATATTGCATTCGAGGGATTTCCCTTTTGTTGTTGTTGTTGCTGCTGTGTCCGTACAGCAATTCTCTTACTACTACGGAGTAGTATAAAAGTTGGTGACAAAGATGCCACATCAGTTCTGTATAGTGGAGAATTTCATAGCAGATGAGGCTTGCATCATCATTTGGCCATTTGCAACTCGCCTCAAAAAACGGGTAGTTTTTTCTGCAACTGTAGAGATGTTCAGAATAGCAAGCCATAGCCCAAAATTTATGCTTGTTTTCCACAATGTGCCCGTTGACAAATAAATAAATATCATCTGAATAGTTTAGTTCCTTGCCAACTACAGTATGATATATTTATTATAATAATACAGTATAAAGCGGAACCCAATTCTTTGTTAAAATTTGCGCCACGTCATCAACCTGAATAAAATAATAATTTTATTTTTTGCATTGATTTTCAAAAAATAACTTATATATCTTCTTGACATCTTATCCAATTTCCTTATATATACTTAACATCTTACTCAATTATATATCCTTATACAATAAGGAAATTGAAGTGATTTTCTTTTATATTCCTTCAATTTTTTCTTATTAATTAGTATACATTTTTGTCATTTTCTTTTATCAAACATTTTTGTCATTATTGAATCTTGAAGAATAGTGAAAAAGTTTGGATTATAAGTTTGAAAATAAAAAGTTTCACATGTGTCAATAGTATATTCATTAATAATATAAATTTAAATAGAACTATTTTAGAATTAAAATTGTATGAATAAAAGTACATATATAGGTCAATAGGTCCGGACTTTGGATTATAAGTTTCCGAGTTAAAAGCGTATTCGTATCAAAATTCGATCTTAAATCGATTAATTCAGTTTTATATTTACATTACCCGTATATGGACGAGGTTTGTACTAGTTATTATCACTATATATCTAAAGCTGAGCTGAGCCCTTAGGACCTTCATAAAAACAATAAAAACCATGTTCCTCGTCATATTGTTAAATTTAAATGATCATCTGGCAAACACTATATTACGTATGACGATACTCGAAATTGTAGTCGATTTGATATGAAAATCAAATGAACAAAAACCCGAGAATCGCACAGGAAGGGTCGGCCCCCTCGGAAGTGCCCGCCTCTTCATATATAATATAGGCCTCAAAAATGTAATTGCACAAGTGACATGTGACAAACATGCCTACATCAAACCAATGGCCTCATCACTTGTCCATACCATAGATGCATTCAATGAGAGCGGAGAGATATCGTCGAGTCGAGTCTTCGGGGGTAGGCAAATACATGATGTATTAAAACTTTTTGGACCAATTTCAAAATTGTTCACGTGTTGATCGAGTATGTCAGAGGTGAGCTAATTCAGGACTCGTCAAGGTATGCATGTCTAATAGTATTAAATCATTTTTCAGTTAAACACTAGGGGCACAAAGTTTCGTGTATGTTCTTAGGTAAATTAAAAGCAATCAAACGGATAACAAAAAACCTTACTGGTATTGCAAGAGAAATCTGCTTGCTTAAGAAAAGTGTGCAGACAGACAACATATGTATCTATGAACAAGTGTGTACATACACGGCATTACCTTCTCAGGCGCCCTTCTGGGGGAGGGTCTCGAATGCGGATACGGTGTTATCGAATTTGACACGATGCAAGGGGGCACCGCTCTGCTTGATAGCGTATGCTGTTTTGTCTTCTAGCGGGCAACGCGCCTTCAGCATGGAGAACACGTGGTTGTTCAATCTCCTCGCTTTCTTCATGGATTCTATTAAGATCTCCCATCCCTTTGAGATCCATGGGTTGAGGACGGGCCAGTACCCACAAGAAAACACAGCACAATTTACTACAGATTCAATATCTTAGGCAATGTCTACCTCAACTTGCAATATCACATACGCAAACAGAAGTCCTTCAAAAAGAAAAATGCAAACAGAAGACGACCATAAGAATGGTGCATACCTGAACGGCATGAACATTCTTTTGAGTTTGAGATAGTGATGTGGCCTCTACTTCGGCAACGTTGAGAGCTTGGTAAGAAAAATCGAAAAGCTCAAAATGAAGCTGCTGTCCGAGTAAGTATATTATGGTACATCCTCCCCATGCAACAGAATCACCTATTACAGCATGGCCACCAGCAAATCCACCAACAGAGTCCTCCAGATATTCCTGCAGTTTAAATAGTTCAAAAGAGAATATTTATGCTAAAGATACTGGGTTTTATCTGTTAGGAATGGCAGGAACACAAAACTAGCTGATAAAGAAGAGTAAAGACATGAACGCATATTCTGCACAGTTCTAGAGCACTTTCATTCCCAAAGACAACCAGAGGATGAAACAAGATTCTTACAATTTGGAGGCCACTAAATATGCGATAGAAATCCTTCGAAGTTGTAATGTCAATGAAGCCAGTTTTGGGCGCTGCACTCCATTTACCACAATACTTGTCTAGTGCTGCACTCGTAAAAGCAAGTGCATATTCCAGCACACTTCCAGTATTCATATTAGCTTTATACAGCAAATCTGTAAAAAACAAAAAACAAAAACAAAGAGTTGCACAAGTTTAACACCCAAAAGTTCGAAGTTCATTTACTGAAATTGCTTAAGCAAAAATTCGACCAGCCTGTTCTCCTGAAAATGGTTATTAGGAGAAAATGATAGATCATTCATACCAGCAGCTTCTGCCTGCTTTGTCATGGTGTAGAAGGAGCTTGGATTCGCGCAATGAGGACTGGACACAATTGCAGTAGTAACTGATTTCAACAAGTTAACAATAGGGCTATCTCCCTCTCCTTGTGCTTGTAAGATTTGACCATCAGATCCGGGAATCAAACCCAACCAGGGAGCGGTTTGCATGAAACGCATCGTATCCACTTCTCGCTGTTGAAAATTCAAGAACTTGTTAGATGGAAGTGGGTAAAATAACATATTCTGATTAGATAAGTCTGGGATAAGTTGTCATTATTTCCACACAGCGCTTCAAAGTCTCCAAGTATCTCCTAATTGCAAAATGCAAACCACATTGCAACAAGATGTACTCTTGTTAGAAAGTTTCTAGTTGGAATATCTCCTGAGAGTGATATACAGATTTGTGGTTAAAAGATTCATCAATCTAGCAAACATTCAAAAGTTATGTGATTTTGTTTTAAATAATATTGTGTTCATGTAGTTTCTTTTTCTATGGCAGATGAAGCACGTAAACTTACCAGTACTATATCTAACATCCCCATCCAATACAATACACTCCCAATCTCTTTAATACCATGAAGCACCTCTTCCTTAAGCTCTGTCTTTGAGCCCCAGTTAAGCTGCTCTTTGATGAATCTCATGCAGCCTACAGATAGCCATGCTCAAATTTCAACCATAAAGCTGGAAAGTAATAATTAAAATTATAATGATAGCAACAATATAAAGAAATGATGTTCATGTATTTTTTATATATAAAAACAGCACTGTATGAAAAAAGTGACAGAACACTACCTGAAACACCACCATCAAAAGAAAGCAAACCTATAGACTTAGGTAGTGCATCTTGCAATCCCGTAATCATTGGTTCGAGTGAGCTAATCTGAAACAGATGGAAATTAGAAGTGATATATGTTGAGGGGAGAAGGAGGCTTTGCAGGCTCAGAATATCACATACTACAGATCATTCCTCACCACCACCCTTGGAAACAAAAAAACACAGATAGAAAAGATGGAAAAACAGGGAGGAGAACAATTTAAATTGTATATCTCATACCAAAACAAGTTAGGTGAAGAATAATATTCATATCCTAAATGAAATAAGAAAAAAACAGATAAGTGTTTTGAAGGAAATTATTTTATTTTTAAAAGTAAAGGAAACCCTTGAAAAAAAAAGCAAAAATTTATGGGGAAAATGATTTTTTACAGAAATGACACATACAAACAGTGAAGCCTGACGGAGCACAGCAGGAAGAAAAAAAACACCATCTTACACTCCTTTAACTTACCTAATACTTATATACTGACACAAATTCAAGAACAAGGGATCTATTAAAAAATTCCAAAAACATAAGCAAGTTTGGTGGAGATAATATACCTTGTTTGATATATGATCTAGTAGAGCCCTGATAAGCCAAGGCAAAGATCTTGGACCAAGAAGTCTGACAATGGAGATCATGTGAGGCAAACCAAAGAATCCAGTATGTAACTTTGCAAAGCTTTGATATGCATTATTTAAATCCTAAGAACCCAAAGAAAGGAGATAATCAGCAATACACTCAACTGCAGAACATAAAGAAAGAGATAACAAAAGTATAATAAATCCATCTACGTTAACTAATCCCCTAAATGAACCAAAACCAAATGTGGATTACTTCTGCACTTAAGTAACAGCATCAAGCTACAAAGCAACAGGTAGCAGCTTAAAGCCAACAATTGGAGGGAGCAGAAAGAAGAAAGAAGAAAACTCAGGCTGAACTTAGCAGATTGCATGAATGTGAGCTGAGTATTTATTTAACAGCATATACCATTCCTGAGCAAAATAATAAACACCCTCCTATTTAAGGAACATAGACGTTATTATCAGGTGAGCAGACACCAGGGTTTATAACAATATATACATAACAAGGTGGGGTGACACCCTAAAACATCCAGATAAGCCATAAAGATTAGAAAAGCCACAGCATTAGGGATAATAATCTCATTATAAAATTAGTTTCATACTTGGTTACCACAATAGAAATTAGCCTTAGCATAAGGCATGGACGGCTTCTGAACAGGGACCACAGACACCTTGGGAGCTCTAACAAATCGTTGAGTAGTATTACAGAGTATGAAGTTCGGAAGGAAATCACTCTGCATCTCTGTCCAAATCTGCAAAACACAAAGACACAACTAAATAGAGACCAGAGCAGCTGCAATTAAAAACAAGCCATCTGCTCCTAAAAACAACGGAGAGGGTTAGAGAAGATGAAAACCTGGTACGCAAGTCTACTTGAATATGACACCAGAGATATATTCTCTTGCATCTCATTTAAGATTAGCGTGAATGGGTGAAGTATCAAATCTTCAGACAGCAACTGGTGTGTATGCTTCAAGATATTTACTAGATTTTCTAATTCCTGAAAACATCATAAAAAGCAAAAATATAAATGCTCACTTATGTCCAAGATAATGAACTGAAGTCAACTAGGTTAGAGATCACTGACCACAACAGCACAGATATCTTGCGACTCAAAGCGGTCAAATAAAAATTCAAGGTTCTCCCTAAAGGTCTTGTTCATCCTTTGAGCAATCAACGACCTCAAATCAATGGTTCTCCCAAGTAACTGGACATAATAAACAACTCTCACATTATAACAAAATAAACTTTAAGCAACATTGTAGAGCTGATTGACACGTGATGAAGTTGTGTCATATTCATGTCAGAGAACTTTTAGCAACATTGTAGAAATCATGAACAATTAAAGATCTCAAATCAATGGTTCTTCCAATCAAAGATCATTACAGGATCATGAGAAAGAGGCGCTTGGGAGAGGGGGTGAAGAAAAAGACACTAGCCCCAGTCCTCCATTCGAACCTCAATTAAACCAAAACAGAAGTATACAGAAGGAGAGATACTGTCATGTCAAACCGACCAACTAGAAAGCATCCCCAGAAAATCATGTGAGAGCTTTGTGTCATTGATAAACTTTGCATGTTCCCTTAACTAAAGACAGCCACAAAACTGATACTAGGATCACACATCACAGGCCAGAGACATAAATTTACAAAGAGAAACTCACCTTGACTGTAGTCATTTTTAGGAGTGGAGACAACCTCATAGGTTGTACAGAATATTTCTCTCCGTGATCAACAGCGAAGAGGAAGGATGGATCAAGTAGCTCACTGCAAAGTTCAAAATCAGAGCAGGCTAGGAGATCTTCCCATTTATAAAAGAATAGGAAAAATAACCATTAAAATACAAGGAAGCGAAGGATACCTAGCAGCTCTACTCTTGTAATGTGTAAAAATAATCTCACACAACTTGGAAACAAGAAGATCAAAACAATGGTCCACCTGCAGGGGGGAAATTAAATAATAAATGAGATCTATAGTAAAACTAAGTCAACAGATTAAATAATTAAGTTTCACCACTCTAGAAATATATACTCAAGCACAAATCTATGTGTTCAACCTCACAAAGAACCTTTTCCATAATGCAAGTTCACACACTTCATTTGGGAATGTTTTCTATAGTTTTGAAGTGTGAAATATATAACGTACCAACTTCTGTGGTTTCAGATGTCAGTTTCCTCTACAATGTTGTAGAACAAATTACCACCCAATGAGGTTCGTAGAGGAATATAAAAAATTTAAAATGTAAATTAACTCTGAACCCTAATAATCTTTTGCAGTACTAATACAATAAAACATAGATTATGACCCCAAACATGCATTATTCCTGATCAGTAGAAGAGTTTGAGTTACCTCAGCTTCAATTTCATCATAGAGGAACCGCTGCTTCAAAACTGTTAATGCTTGCTGAGCAGCATCATTGTAGATATCACAGGGCATCAAAACACTATCAATAAGACCTGAATTTTCAGATTCAAGAACGTAATCAACCAGCATCCAAGGGAGAGAGCACTCAATTGGAAACTGCACAGCAGTTAAAACTTTTGTCATCCACAGCAGTGATGTGAAATAGCACAAATTCCATGTTTTATAGCGTTAATAATGTAATCAGAAGGAAAAAAAAATGTGGAAACATTATTTCTGACTATATCTTGATAAATGCTGTCCGCTATCAAAAGTACTACTACCTGTTTGCTTTTCCATGAGTCCTATCTGTAACCCTGAGCTAGGCAAGACTAGCTTATTATCCTATATGTAAAGACTTTAGAAAATGGTTATACCTGTATGACACGAGAAGTCTCAAGATAAAATTCTCTAAACCAAAGAAAGCCAAGATCTGTCAAAGTTGCAACTGTGGCTGTAGATAGCATACAGGTGATGTCAGTTCCCATAGAAGAAATTATTAATAGTACAGTAATATTCAAAAGAAACACACCCAATCTAATTTTACTGTCAATGGTATGTGAATCCACTTACTACCTTCAGAAGTTATAGAAATTATAAAAAGGATGTACTCATAAATACTTTCGTTAACACTAAAAAAGGAAATTCAGCAATAATGGCCTTCTCTTTAAACTCTTTTTCCATCCAAAAACTCTTAAGAACAAAATATCCAGCGTTAAAGTTTGGCAAATTTGGCATTAATTGAGAAGAATCCCCAAACAACGTTTGGCATTGATCCTTGGTCAATGAAAAGAAGCACATCTTTAGGAAAACAATGGTTGGAATTTGTCAGCTAAATGACAAGAAAAAACAGGAGGAAGATGAATAAGAACATGGGAGCTCTAGAGTAGAGAGGAAAACCTGTATAGTCTAGTATATGAAGGAAAAAGCCAAGCTTGTAGAAGAAAGTCTCCAACTGTTTCAGGTCATCAACAGGGATGTCAGACCCACTATTACCAAAAAGGCCTCCAGGCTTCCTCATATTTCCTCCGGAGACAACCTCGTATATCAGAAACTGCAAGCAATGAACCTGAAGGCAGGTGCACAGGAGAAGAGTACATGAGAACAAATTAAGAGATTACAACGACAGTATGCACAAATATGCAAAGAGTGCGCCTGCATTTACACACTGAAATTGTAGGCTCAACAACTGAGCTCTTGGTGGACAAGGTTTCATAAGGCTGAATCAGCCTTATGAATCAGCCTGGCTGATACTACAACGTCAATAAAAATAATGTTGACACTTAATGAAGGAAAGGAGACTAGGAAGTTTCATGATTCTTGCTAAAAGCTATAATGATGCCTATCCTGGTCTAGACCAACCGCATTTGAGCTTCAAATAAACAAAAAAAAGTTTCAATATATAACTAGAAAAGAGATAGTATCTCCGAGATGAGAAATTTTATGGTTGCAAGGACCTGAGCGGTCGTTGGTGCAACAGGCCTTGGATAGAAGTAATTTCCTCGGTTTTCTTGATCTTCTTGCTGTAAGGGTTGCAAATCATGCTCAGGCTGGCTTGTATTTGCCATCCAGTCTGCTGAGAGTGTTCGCATATCTGTAAGAATCCTGAAAATTGAAGTTTTAATTAGAACTCAATAACAAGGATAGATAATGTTACACCACAAAACTTAGCTTGTGAAGTCGAGGATTTCAACAGCAAAGAGAAGAAAGGAAGATCAAGGTTACATCATATACACTATCCTTAATGATGTGCTTTATACATGCACATCCGTATGAGATAAACAAATATGGCTAACTTAATTTACCTTCATGTTTAATAATTATTAGCTTTGAACCTTGCTCTAGAAGTAACTGGTCGTTAGTAAGTCATGCAATAATCAAACAGATCATACAATATTTTCACACACTGAAAAGCATTAGATATGGATTCCTAAAATGCATCTTACCATAACTTTCATTCTATATTCTGTAATGAAAGGACATTGCAGTTTGTACTTTGTACATTGTAATGGCTTCAGGATCAACAAATAGCAGTCTCGATGCTCAATCATGACTATCGAGTATCAAACATGCTATTGAAGTCTCAATTGTTCACTACTCATGAAATAATTGATGGAAAACAATAGATAAGTATTTATTTCCTGTCGAAATAACTTATATCCACTAAGCTTCACCTAAACAAACCGAATAGGTAGACTCCACAAGTTAACACTAGCTTTGTGAAGTGGTGAGCACAATATATGCAAATCCACATTTTGGCTTTGTTCTCTCTTTAACTCGAAAAATACATTTTTACCCAAAACATATTTTTTAAATTCTTGAAATGTGTGCTTAGTAATTGCTTTTTACATATTTCAAGGCAATCAAGAATACTTCTCTCCCAAAAATACTTCTTCCGCAACAAGTGAAACAAGGGTTTTTTGTACGAGCAAAAAATATACAATAATCATGTTTATATTTTGATCATAGACTGTGAGGATGTTCAAAAATGATGTCTATCACTCAATACATCCTTGCTTCTTCTATTTCTGGTAACAACTTATCAAAGTATGTGCTGTGCAAACATTAACAACACAGGATTATACTAAGTTTGTTATTGGACCTTTGCATATCAAACGACAAGCAGATAATAGGCAAAAAGTAAGTCATGGTATAAGAAACTGAAGTTTGAAATAATAACGAGTACATAAATTCAAATTTAGAAGTTGACATTTCAATGTCACCTTGAGATGTCCTTCTTTCTCCTAAAGGTAGTACGCAGCATGGTGGCTAGAGTATTTTGTACAAAATCTTGAACCTCGGCATGGATTGTTTCCCAGAGGGAATCAGCTACCAATGCATCACAACGATGCATCATTGACCCAATGCTCTTGATGTAACTAACAAGTTCCACAAGAGCTTTCCTCTCCTCTAAGCTGTAATTATACCGAACCACCTGAAACCGAGTTTTTTCAAATACTGTGCATTCAAATCTACATTCTTTGCAAAGGAGAAAATTAGAGACAACAACAAAAACATTGAAGCGCCACCTAACAGATCACTAACATAAACAATGTTGCGTTACTTCCTTTCTTCCACACAAATCGGAGGCATAGATTTTTTTGAAACCACTAATAGCATTATTTATTCTATCAAGTCAGATGCAATAAATCCGCAGATTCATACCATCTTTATGTCAGGAGAATCTTTAGCAACAAATACCTTTTCATAGTCTGCATACAAGCCCGAATTCTCATGCAATTCTGGAGCTTGATCCTTGCAAGGACGAGAAAATTTCCAAGCACATTGTTCCCAGATACGTCCTGTCCATTTGCTTAACAGTTGAAACCCTTCCACAACCATGTCATACATGTTTCCTTTTGCTTCCTTGCACCACTCTATATCAGCACCATCTGTTGATTTTAACACATCTAGCTACAGAGATATGGAAAAACACCATCAAATTTATCAGTGATAAGTACAATATAAACCATAACGATAAAAATAACCAGTTGATGAATTAAAACAGAAAAGGCTGAACTACACACTTAAAAATAAGTACGAATAAACAGTGTAGGCTTCCGTATGTTAGTGAATGCATGTGTTCATATACAAATACATGCATCCATGCAATGTAATGGAAAAGCCCATGAAACTCCTTATCCTCCAACATCACAGATAAAACAGGAAAAAAACATAAGTATACATATGGAATTATAACCGAAAAAATAAAAGACAGTCTGTCACCTGGTTCATGGCTGCAGAAAAGCGAATAGCAAAATCATCATGATCAGCTCGGATAGCTCCAATATGGTTAACTACTAGATACTGCCTCTGATAAGTAATGGAGGTTAAGGTGTACTTAAGAGGTAGAATCAATCAGAAATAGAAAGGTGGGACTCTTCAGATGAGACTAAGAGCTTCATTAGCTTACAAATGAAAACAAGTTTCAACTCAGAACCACAAGCATTAAGCAATATTAAAACACATAAACTTCTCTGAAAAGCCTGCATCAACAACTAAAATGATAAAATATGCACAAGGCTCTTATCTGACACTTAAGCACCCAAAGTAACCTCTAAAGGAAAATAATTTTTTTTTATCCAATTCCATGACTTTTATATCAGAGAGTGAATCAGTACGCTTATGCTGCCAATTAATGAGTGATGACGATGTTAGAAACTAATATACAGAGCCAGGATATTCTTGAACTTCACGCGGTGGAAGCTCGTGAGGTGCAGGAAGAGCAAGAAGGCGTGCTTGATTAACGAACTTTGGAAAGTACCCTGACAACTCTTTAAGAATTGCAGCTGGAGACAAATGAAGATCAGGGAAAGCAGGCACAACTGGATCATTCTGATGATAAACTTTTGTTAGTATATGATTATAATATGAAAAACATAATAAGTAATAGCATAATGGGATAGCCATATGTCAGAAAATGGCTTGAATGTTATCCAGGTGACTGAAAATAGAAACCAGGTACAAAACAGCCATACCTTAAAGATGCTCAATAGTCTGTTAATCTTCACTCTCTTATAGAGTGACTCACTATCCTTTTCTGATGTTGTTGCTAAGACAACAAGAACAGGTAAAACACGCAGAAGCATGTGGCGTTCAGGAAATAGAAGTGCAAAATCCAATTCCAATGACTCCACAGCAAACACTATCAGAACTTGAAGAATATCTTCCACACTGTCTATAGTCAAGGGATCCAACACATAAAATATAAACCGACAAAAAGGATCATTACTCCAAATAAACAAAATCCATATCAGCAATGTGATCTGCTACTTAGGATACTTGTTCACTCGAAACATCTCCACGTGCAAGTTCAATAAAATAGCCCATCTAGTGCTTAAGAAAATCTGCATGCAATTATTTGAAGTATCAGGTAGTTAGCACCAATTCAATGCTAATAAATTACATGATATCATATTGGCTGGTACAGACCCAACAGTAGTAACAGTACTTTCAAAATCTTCTCAAAGAATTGAAAAAAAAAAGGTTAAGGAAAAAATTGTGCTTTGAAAATCATTAAGTACAAACCTGTAAATCATCTAATTCCTCCCTCATCGAGTCAGTGTCTTGCCACTGAGCACTCACTTGTGTGAAAGTCCTGATTTCATTAACCACAGTTATTGCACTTTATGTTTAAGTCATGAACAACTTACTCTCAACTGGAAATAGGAATAAATAACCAAAAGGGGTTCACTTCTAAGACAATGAAAATAAATGCTATTTGCTTCAAAGTTTCTGCAGTATAAGAAACTAATTAACTGCATAAGTAATTCTATAATAGTGTGAAAAACTAATGAGAGAATATAAATCTCTACAAGAACAGACCTCTGAGTAAGAGCGCAAGACGAAAAAACTAATGCTATTTGCTTCCCAAGTTTCTACAGTATATCACAGTGATCAATAATACAAGATATTAACTAACTACATACAGGCACTTCTATAAGATAGTGAAAAACTAATGAAAGTATATAAATCCCTACAAGAAGATCTCTGTAACTAGGAAATACAAGCACCAGCATCCAATAGTATGAGCATGCATCTACTCCTCTCTGGTAAAGCAGACTGCCCCCAGTGACCACGCACTAATTAAAACACTCATAACTAGCCAATTCCAGATGTAGCTTCAGAGTCACACACCCTAGTAACTACAGACGAGATATTAGCTACAAGCCTACAAGTTACCAAAGAAAGCTCAAGACATAATGATAATTAGTTAATATTAAGAATAAAATGAACCACGTACATGCATAATGATCAGTTTACTCATTTCTCTCAATGGAAAAATAGAAAGAACTAACTTTAAGATTCTATAGATCCCAACCAAAAGCAACCAAATCAGAGATAAAGTTTTCACATATTGTACACGGATAAAATTATTTTCAGCTTAAGTATATAGACATGTAGTTGCTCAAATCAAAGAGATGTTTGTTCATGAAAGTAAAAATTCACTTCACCAGACGTCAACCAACTATGTATTTGCTAAGGTTTCAATAAACGTCTGTGGAATACTAGAGTAACAATTGACGTACCTCTTGTACCAAGAGAAGTCGTTAGGTATGCTTGCTTTGGCATTTTTAAGATGGTCAAGTTGTAATAAAACATCCATCAGTTTCAGCATGGACCTGCATATTGACAAATAAATTGTCTTAGCAGTGAGATATATTGATTCAAACAAGTATGTTCCAGTAAGCCAAAGTTTTAGTTCCAACGTCTTATTCAGAACAGGTTTTTTGTATTGTTGCATGCAAGTTCAGTCCTAATTATGGTTTCTGAAGAAAAAAATATAAGTTACCTTTAATAAACTGAAGGCAATCATCACATTTTACAAGATATCTTTACAACCATGTGCAAGAGGAAGGAAACAAGCTAACTGCCTATATATCAGAACAAGCAAAACATAATAAAAAAGTTTCTAGTTACAATAAAGGGATAATAAATATCCCAGTGCAAGACAGTGAAGGTATCCAGCAAGATTAAAGGAATGTGATACATGGCTGTGAAAAGAAAATGCTCTTTTAGTGATAGAAGAGAAACAAGAAAGAGTAGAAAAAGAAACTAAGCCAACATATAGAAGGAATATATTAAATTTGGTATGCTTTCACTAGGTGTTACCACCTTACTTGATGTGTGTTGTCATTTTATATTTCGGGTTTCCACTCATTCACTTACTAATTGTGGCAGAAAGATAAACAAGTCAAATCAAACACAAAACAACAGTTCACATTCTTGGGGTTAAAAAAATATAAATATCTTTCAGGCAAAATCCAGGAAATAACGAAACAAACTCAAAGACACAGCAATGTACCAAAGATGAGTTATAGTGGGCCCATTGATGCGGCGTTCTGGTCTTGAGAAGCGTTGCATATCACCTGCTATCTGCATTGATATGCATATCAAAGAAGTCACTTACTACATCTTCCAAATTTTAAATAAGACAAAACAAATAAGAAAAACCTGACACCTTAGATGCAGCTGTTGCCTGCCATCGCTGAATTTCACGAAGACGACTCATCTCCAGATCAAGAACTTGATATGTCTCCAAATATAATTCAGCTTGACTATGCTTCATGGAATCAGGAAGCTGTCACATCATATCTGGCTCTTAGCAACATACTCACAATGTGGAATGTGGAATGTGGAAACTTTATCTATTTGGGGTCCCAAATTCTTAGGCAATCCAGAGAAAGAACATTTTTTTCTCTAACCAATCTTCCTAACACATGCTATAGACGGTAGAGTAAGAAGAAACAGTACTTGGGAGTAACTGATCCATCATAGTACTCACTTCACGAAAACGGAAGCAAGCATGCATCGCAAAGTCAAGAGAGAAATATAAAGGCATAGAACTTAACACAAACATATTTTGTTTAATTTAAAATGTCAAGGAAAAGCTTTACCTGTGGAAGAGCCTTAACACAGCTTCTATACGTATAAAGCACAGATGCCATCTCCTTTCCCTCATGGACAAGTGCATTCTATAAATCCAATTTCAGCAATTGCAGAAACACATCCACGAATGTAAATAGAACTACAATGTTACTAATACATGTAACACAACCATTGTGTAGGAAAACTGCATACCAATTGATTTATAGCCTTGGTGTCTTCTGACAGAGAAAGGCGATATGCAGAAATGTCACTGTACTCTGTGATATACAGAAGAATCAAACAATTGTATCAGCGAATTAACAAAACAAGAAAGCGATAAAGTGCATCATTTGCCTAGTATCTAAGCCCTTCAAAATGTAGAGCTAGAGACACTTAATTATTGTGCAGGTATACACTAGGAAACTTCAAGAGCAAAAGATAATAATCCTCTACATCTTGAAGCATGCAATAATATAGGAGCTTAGTAGCATATCTACACTTATTATTGCAACACACGCCCAAAACGTGCAGCATTACACACCATTAACTTAAAACTGTCCACAAAGTACAAGGTATAGGTGTATGACTTCTCTAAGCCCCTGCGAATAGTAGTAAGAGAAATCCGCTAAAGTTTTACAGGTGCTCACCAATAGGACTAATCGTCGCACCCCTATCAGCGATCACCCAGGATCCAGAACCTTGTGCCTCCGGCTGGTCATCCTACAATCACAACGAAGCAATTTAATTGCACATAATGTGCAACACATTACAGGAAAAATTACAATCATAATCAAGGTGCTGATAGAAACAATTCGAAATCACAACAGAACCCTAGAATTTAGGGCCAATGCTCCAATATCAACTACGAATATGGAGGACTGGATAGACGATACTCATGTACAAAGCACCATAAAACCTAGAATTTAGGGCGGGAATGGTAGCATCAAAGACAGAGATAGAGCATACAAGTAGCTGGGGAAAGAATAAGAAAGAATGCGGACCTCGAGCGAGAATGTCGAGAGGGCGGCGATGGCCTCTTCCACAGGAACCGCCATGGCTGCGACGTTCGAGGTAGCTTTGGAGTATCAAAAGAGATATCAGAGCACAAATCAGTCGAGCAGCAAGAATTTCATCGCTGACAAGATCGAAGAGCAAAATTCTTCGAGAAGATTGAGAGAGAACACGAGCTGCAAGGATGGAAAAGTTTGGAGGCCGGGCTGGCTGGGTGAGTGAGATCTCCAACTACTTCCACTGCTCCCACTTTCGACAGAGACCGCTAAAATACCGGCGTATTTTATACGCTACTGATACGCCGTATGTATGCGTGTTTAATCCTCTACTTATTCTCTTCTTCTTTTTTTTTTGGGAAATTCCGGATGGTACCCCTGACTTTTGTACTTTTCCGGATGGTGCCTACAAAAAAAAGTTATTCCGCCATATACCCCTGAGGTTTCGGTTTAGTTCGCACCGTGCCCAAAATTCAAAAAATTAACACATTTCAATCTTTTCCGTCAGTCAGCCCATGGTTAAAGAAAAAAAGAAACTGAAATGAAAAGAAAAAGAAAACAAAAGAAAAGAAAAAGAAGGTCGAAGGAGACTTCGATGACGGGAGCGAAGGAGATGTGGAGCGGCGACTTGGGCTCCGGCGAACGAAGGGCTCCCGTCTGGCCGTCTCCCACAAACACGAGAAGGAGGCGACGAAGGGCTACGGCGAACGAGAGCTTGAAATTAGGGCTGGACGACGGCTGGTGCCCGACGGGGGCTGGACGACTTGAAATTAGGGCTGGATGACGGGACTTGAAATCTGGGTGCGTTTTTCTTCTCAATCTGTGTGCCCATTTTTTGCGTCTTATTTCTTCTTTATTTGTGGGTGTTGGATTAACAGCTTGAGCTACCTGATTTGCTTTGATTGCTGTGAATTTTAGGGGTTTTTGTGCTGTCACATTCGAATTGCAAAATCGATGTTAGATTGATGATCAGCTTCATACTTTGGATCATTTTGGTCCTGAGTCCATCTTTTTCTTATCTGGTGGGTTGATTGTGTAGTAATAATCTGATGATGGCTGAGAAGGATAAAACAATCTGATGGCCTTGTAGCTTAGACCTTGTGAGATTGAGAAATAGAAATAAACTTTGCTTTGCCTGCACAATTCAATTTATGCTCGATTAGGGTTTGTTGTTTGCAATTGAGCTTGAAAATGTTGAAATTAGGGCTATTTCTAGTGTTTTTGAGCTTGAATTTCATCTTCACTTGATAATTAACTGCATCCCATTGATAGAATTCTTTTGCTCTGAAATGTTGTGTGCCATGTGTAGTAATACTCAGCTGGCTTCAGTGGCAGTAGCTTTGATTGAAACACAACTGAGATTGACATTCGTGATTGGCATTCGTCGTCTTTCCTTGTTTTCTTATACAATCTATGTCATTGCTGTTCATGATCTACAGGATCGTTATGATCGTGGTGTTCTCGAGGAGACATTCGGAGGATGGAAAGACTCATCTTATAATTGAATCGATTTGATATGATACTTCCTTACGCGACGACGACAACCATGAATCTCATAGAGGATTTGTGAACCATGGTTCAACCACAAAACTCGTGCTTTTGTTTGGCTTTTCTATGTCTTGATTCTGTTTCAATTACGATGATGCACTTACAATTATGTCAGTGCTCTGTTTATTGTGATCCTCATTTGTATTTGTTGTATTTTTGAAGCACAATTACATAGACAACACTTGTATAATTTGTATTCGAAGTTCATACAGTTACAAAGTTTCAAACCTTGGTTTGTCAATCAAAATCTTAGAAGACTTCCTTTTCTAATCAGAAGTACTTTTATTATGATATATGAGTAGGCCAAGCCGATACTCCTTAATTCATTTGTTCAGAAAGATTGAGAAAGTTCTATAAAACAATAACCCAGTCAAGAAGAAAGGATCTGGAAAAACCCTGGCATGAAAATATAACTGTGAATTGATCCATTGCAATTCCTTGTTCAAGTTTCAATCATTATTGTAACCGTTATGATTCATATAATAAAAGTACAAAACTCTTGCTCTTTCAACTATCCATTATAAGCAGCATTGCAATGGTTATTCAAAATCATGGGCCCTCTTTGCTGAACTAAGGTATATGAGAGAAGCATTGCAATGGTCATAGGACCAACGCCTCCCGGAACCGGAGTAACGGCTGAAGCAACGATAATCACTTCCTCGTAGCAAACATCACCAACCAGTCTGTACCCACGAGAAGCATGAAAACCAATGGAAGGCTCATAAAAAATTACAGCTTATGTGATGATGGTACAAAAAGCTCCACTGACCTCGACGGGATTGATTCCAACATCAATGACAACAGCGGCAGGTTTGATCGAGCTTCCATTCACCATGTTTGCTTTCCCTGCAGCGGAGATGATGATGTCCGTTTGTCTAATGATATCCTCAGCATTCTAGGTTCTCGAATGGACAATTGTAACCGTACTGCATTTCAACATTACCCACATGATATCAATAAGAAAATTAGAACTGAAACAACATTACCCACATGATATACCTTAGTTCAGCATACTGCATTTCAACATTACCCGGCCACATGATATCAATAAGAAAAGTAGAACTGAAACACAAATGATTAAGTAAAAAACAAACACTGACACCACAAATAGATAAAAGAAGCAATCTGATGTGCAACCCTTGGCGCAGTCATATTAAGAGTGTGGTGTGTTGTTTGCAACAGCAGCCCACATATGTGGCAACAACTTTGGTGCAAAACAAGAAATGGGACCTTGTGGATACCAGAAAATGTAGTTGTTGATCAAAGTTGCAAATGTTCATTGTACTTCATACTGCATTATTACAAGAGGATCAAGTCAAACCCTCAAGTAGGAGTCGAAAGTTTACAGGCCAGATAACAAGTATCAAATGTGCTTCACAATTGCTAACAGAAGGATACTATTTTATTCTACCAAACCAATACAGGTTCAATCTATCCAAAATTTCTGCAGGTAAAGCAAAGATTGTATATACTGACTTGAGCTCAACATAAACAAAGAGGAGATAAATTACCTCAAAACAGTTCCGACGAGCAGCTTCGACAGAGCCGCCCTTCCCGACAGAGCAAGGAGACCGGAACCCTAAGCCCCTCGAGCAGGCCTCCGCCCAGCTTCCTCCCGAGCCGCAGCCGCCCTTCGTTCCGAGCCGCCCTTCGTTCTCTGCAGCCTCCTTCGCCGGAGACGCCCTTCCTCCGAGCCGCCCTTCGTTCTTTGCAGCCCAACTCGCCGGAGACGCCTTTCCTCCGAGCCGGAACTTTGTGGGAGACCGGAACCCCAAAACCCCTTCGCGTATCCCTCCTTCGCACTTTCCCTTCTCTTTTTACCTTTGAAAATTTATTTTTCTTTTTGTTTTAATAATAGGCTGACGGAAGGAGCGAAGAAGGGTTAGTTTTGGTAAGTTTGGGCAGGTGCGAACTAAACCGAAACCTCAGGGGTATATGGCGGAATAACTTTTTGTTTTGGGCACCATCCGGAATTTCCCTTTTTTTTTGGTCGAAACTTTTGTTTTTTTGTTTACTTCATTTTTTTTTGTTTACTTCATCTTATTGACGTTTTTTGGACATCAAATATTTATATTTTTGCTTCGACCAAAAAAAACCACTTATATTTTTGCGCTTGACGAGTCAATTCTTGACTGGTCGACCACTCATGGTCATGGACAGGGGGGTCAAGGATGGTCGGGTCGGGTCTTTTTGGATTCCGGTTAAATTCGGATATTTTTAATAATCGGGTCAAATCGGGTTGAACAATTTCGGGTCGGGTATACAATTAGTCGGGTAAAGTTTGATCTTCTGGTCAATTTCGGGTGGGTCATTCAGGTTTCGGTTCAACTAAATTTCGGGTTGAGTCGGGTTTCGGGTTAGTCGGGTTTCCGCTTTAATCGGGTTTCGGGTTAGTCGGGTTTCAATTTTTTCATATATTGAATGATAATTTTTGTCCTAATATCATGACCTTTAACCCTAAATACTAAATGTAGCCAAGTGCCCCTCTCGCCATGTTGAAGCCGGTGTAACACAATCTTTCAAATTAAATTATAATAATTTTGATTCTTCATTTTTGAAGTAATATATATTACATACAAATCATTAAATATGAATCTTAATTTATAGAGATTATATATTTTCGTCTCCTTTAGCCTCAAATGGGTCAAAATTTTTAAAGTGAATTGTAGTTTAGTAAGGCCATATATCATAATACAAATATAAATTAACACAATCTTTCAAATTAAATTATAATTTAGTTTTAAATCATAGATTTGAGATTATACGCGGAGTAAAGTTAGTGTTGAATGAGAAGTAAGGAGGGTCGTTTCATGAATAAATTTAATATCTCATGTAAATTGATCATATCTAATGGCTTAATTATGGCGTAGTACATGATAAAATGCATCTTGATTTTTACGTTCGTCATTCAATTAGTTTGACATATTTAAAATCCGCACCCACTTCTAAAAAATTCTGGATCCACCATTGTTTACTAGCCAGATAACCGAGTCACCACCTCAAGAGAGAAAGCAAGAGGTCAAGCCACAAGATTGTCTGGGATACGCAAGGCAAAATCTGCCCCCCCCCCATCCGGACAATCCTGGATCCGCCACTGCACATAAGCTATGCCTTCTTTTCCCCTCTCTACGTGTGCCTGTGATATTCTTGATTCAACATCGCCGATGACTTAAAGAGAGTTGTGTTAACTTGTGTTGAATATTTATAATACAAGTCACCCTCATCGATTAGGAAATCTTATGAATAAGATTTATTGATTAAAAAAGGATTGGTCGTATCATCTCATGTGGTGACTTTTTATTAGCTTTTTAATAAGTGTACGTATGCATATCATTAAACATGATACTTTAATTTTTTTGGTAGAAGTACATGATACTTAATTGATCGATAAAAAGTAAAAAGATTTAATAAAAAAGTAGAAAGATTTAATTATATAGCGAGATTTTTTTTTGGTAAAAGTAGAAAAATCTAATAAGTCATTTGTTACCAAATGTTTAAAATTAGGTGCATACCAAAATCCCAAAACTACTTTATTTCTCCATTAGTTGACCAATCGTTGACGACTGGTGTTGATCGACCTTTGACTCGTGTCGATCGACCATTGTCCGGCGTTGACTGGTGTTGACTGTCATCACTTAAAAATGTCATGACTCGAAGACTATCATCACTCGACAATTGTCATCACCCGAAGACTATCATCATTATAATCACTTGAAGACCGTCTTCACACTTATTGAATAATGACAACACGATTGTCATCACTCAATTCATTGTCATCACTCAGTCACTCGATTTAGTGTCATCACTCAATGACAGTGATGTCACTTTGATAAAATTTAGTGACATTTATGAAATTTGTCATCACGAGTATTATCAGAGAGGATTGATAATACTCGTTTTCATCATAAGTGTCATCAATACTCAAAAAAAAATTAAAAAAATCACTGTCACAGGTCTGACACACTTATACTGTAGCAAATTGGACAAAACACCAAATTGTCATAACATAAGTTTTGAGCAAACACATTAATATTACAATTGGCCAAATAATCCGATTTTAAGAAGAACTAATAACTAAATCTTAATACCATTACAAGAATGTCACGATATAGATGAAAAAATGATAAGAAATTAAATAACTTAATAAGTTATTACTCAAATTAAGTAAGTCTCATCAAATACAATAATAGGATCGAATACAATTATTTTTAGTGTCACTAGATATGTATCCTTACTCAAATATCAAATCAACTAAGTATCTTTACATTTTATCTTTTAATACATGTCATTAATCAAAATGTCATCAACTAGTTTCAATCAACAAAGTGTAGTGAAACAATATGGTAAGTATCATCATAACTGTCATAAAATGATTTTGATAACATTCATTGTCATCACCATGTTGTCAAAGGATCTTCATAATACTTAATTGTTATCACAAGTGATACTATTCACCAAACAGAGTGATGACTTTCTATAAGTACGTACATATTTATAATTAGTCACTTGTATGCTCCAATATATCAACTAATTACAAGAGATGACACTTGTTTTGTCAGTTAGTCAACACAAAAAGTTTCATCGAAATAGTATCATCACCTAAAGTGTCATCTTAAAAAGAGGCATCTAATTAGTGTCATCGAGCATAAGAATATCATCAATAAATATCAATATCATAGTGTCATCAGATTCGCCGCAATGACACTTAGCTACCATCACAAGCCATTACCTTTAATAATTGCAATGAGAATTATGTAATCAATATTACCATTGACAGTAATTAAAATACAAAATTTATGGAATTATTCCAACTAAGAATTCAAGTAAGACGAAGAAAATTACATTCTCCAAATTGATAATTGAGCATCATGATGTCTCACTTTTAACTTTGCATAGTCATTAACATATAACAATTAACCAAAATCTAATGTAGTAATAAAGAGCACAAAAACACCACCCTACACTAACAATAGTCGGGTCACTCTGGCGTTGAAGGACGTGTAGTTGAAGACCAGATCGGCCAGTGCCCCTCTCGCCAAGTTGAAGCCGGCGTAACGGAGGCGCCCGAGGGGCCCTCCTGCCGCCGGCGGCGGCACCATAAAAGTCACATACTCGTATGTGAGGGTGAGGAGGAAGACATAGATAAGGTCAAACGCATACTGGCCGGGCTCTATATTGCCCAGACAGAATCCCGCACGCTCGACTTTGAAGTAGAAGAACTTCGATTCGTGAGTCTGAGCCGTGGGGGTTTGGTGCTCGCATGACTGAGCTTGGGAGTTTGGGTTGTCTCCGCGTGTACTAGCCATGGGTTTTGGATTTGGGGAGGTTATGGTCTTCGGAAATCCGAGCGAGGGGAATTGGATTTTGGAAGGGACGATCTTTGAATTTGCAGGGCTCTCTTATGGTTTTGTAGGAATGCTGCACCTACTAACACCAGTCATTTAATTGAGTGGTTGTGGAATGCTGGTACAGTAGTGTGATTTGATTGTATTGACTCACTCACAAAAGTAAAGACGCTTTTCGATTAGGCTCTTCGAGAAGGAGTCTCTCAGTTGCTTCGCCGCCATGATCGATCGAGAGGAGGAGCTCGCATTGTTGCCGCAACAATATTTTAATAAATGCAACGGGAGTGTTCACTACTAGAAATGGGGTGTTTAACAACCAAGTTATAATGACGAAGTGAAAATTTCATCGTTAAAGGTATACGTATACCTTCTAATAACGAGAAAGATATTTGTTGGTCGTAATAAGCCTGAAAGTAAACTGAACCTGATTTTAGTACCGTCGTTAATGTTTTTAATTAAATTAGTTAAAAAATTAAAAATTGACGTCGTCGTTAACAGTAGTGGGATCAGTAGTGACTAAGAAAAACGGAAACTGCTTTCTAAGACCCGAAAAAAGACTCCCATCTCTTTTCTTTCCTAACCCTAGGCCTCTCTTTCACAGCCGTCGCCCTGCTTCCCATGGCTGTCGGTTGGTCTGCGGTGCAGCTCCTCATAGCCTCACCTGTTACAGTGCATTTGTTCTTGCATTACAATTTCAGTGTAAACTTGGGTTTAGTTTAATTACTGCATTTTATAATTTTGGGTTCAGTACACTAGCTATATAAGCTCCTTTGTATATGGTTCCGAATTATCCATGAATGAAAACTCTTCTTCAACCTCTCAACTCTCTCATACAATTCCCATCTCAATCTCTCTTTGTGAATCACTTTTCGGTGGAAATTCCTAAACCCTTTCTACCCTCGGTGACTCATCGATCGATATCGAGCTCCACGCTCCTCACTGATCGCCTATCCCGGAAAACCCGTATCATCACCACTTGCTTGGGTGTTTGGGTTGTCTTCGCGTGTACTAGCCATGGGTTTTGGATTTGGGGAGGTTATGGTCTTCGGAAATCCGAGCGAGGGGAATTGGATTTTGGGAGGGACGATCTTTGAATTTGCAAGGCTCTCTTATGGTTTTGTAGGAATGTTGCACCTACTAACACCAGTCATTTAATTGAGTGATTGTGGAATGCTGGTACAGTAGTGTGATTTGATTGTATTGACTCACTCACAAAAGTAAAGACGCTTTTCGATTAGGCTCTTCGAGAAGGAGTCTCTCAGTTGCTTCGCCGCCATGATCGATCGAGAGGAGGAGCTCGCATTGTTGCTGCAACAATATTTTAATAAATGGAACGGGAATGTACGTTGTAGCAAGACATTCAGGTCATGCATTTAATTTACAAGAATTACAAAACCAATCCCATTAAAATATGACAGGCCACTACACAATTCCATGCATATATATGGATCGAGTGTGAGAGATAGCATCAACGTGTGAACCTAGTATATGAATCGGTTAGATGTAAAGACGGCGTTTCTTAATGGAGACATTAATGAAACGATTTATATGATGCAACCAGAAAATTTTGAGTCCAAAGATTCAAAATATATGGTGTGCAAGCTAAAGAAATCCATCTATGGTCTTAAACAGGCTTCAATTTAAATCCGAAATCAAATAACATAGGCAATAAACCGAGTTTAACTAATGGAAATGCAAAAATAAAACATGATAGGCAAAGTCTTATAATCCTGCATCAGTGGTCAACTTCAAGGTTGCTCTGCAACACCGAACGGCACCACTAGTCCACTGCTCGATCGTGACTTCCAACTCCTCCGCCCTAAACCGCATTCTCCCCCGCCGGAGGATCACGGCCGAACAATGCCCCTCCGACGGCATGGCCGAGGAGGATGCTGGAAAACACTCCGGCGTTGAAGGACGTGTAGTTGAAGACCAGATCGGCCAGTGCCCCTCTCGCCAAGTTGAAGCCGGTGTAACGGAGGCGCCCGAGGGGCCCTCCTGCCGTCGGCGGCGGCACCATACAAGTCACATACTCGTATGCGAGGGTGAGGAGGAAGATGCGTATAAGGTCAAACGCATACTGGCCGGGCCCTATATTGCCCGGACAGAATCCCGCACGCTCAACTTTGAAGTAGAAGAACTTCGATTCGTGAGTCTAAGCCGTGGGGGTTTGGTGCTCGCATGACTGAGCTTGGGAGTTTGGGTTGTCCTCGCGTGTACTAGCCATAGGTTTTGGATTTGGGGAGGTTATGGTCTTCGGAAATCCGAGCGAGGGGAATTGGATTTTGGGAGGGACGATCTTTGAATTTGCAGGGCTCTCTTATGGTTTTGTAGGAATGCTGCACCTACTAACAACAGTCATTTAATTGAGTGGTTGGGGAATGTTGGTACAGTAGTGTGATTTGATTGTATTGACTCACTCACAAAAGTAAAGACGCTTTTCGATTAGGCTCTTCAAGAAGGAGTCTCTCAGTTGCTTCGCCGCCATGATCGATCGAGAGGAGGAGCTCGCATTGTTGCTGCAACAATTTTCTAATAAATGGAATGGGAGTGTTGTAGCAAGACAATCAGGTCATGCATTTAATTTACAAGAATTACAAAACCAATCCCATTTAAATATGACAGGCCACTACACAATTGCATGCATATATATGGATCGAGTGTGAGAGATAGCATCAACGTGTGAACCTAGTATAAGAGTCGGTTAGATGTAAAGACGGTGTTTCTTAATGGAGACATTGCTGAAACGATTTATATGATGCAACCAGAAAATTTTAAGTCCAAAGATTCGAAACCTATGGTGTGCAAGCTAAAGAAATCCATCTATGGTCTTAAATAGGCTTCAATTTAAATCCGAAATCAAATAACATAGGCAATAAACCTGGTTTAACTAATGGAAATGCAAAAATAAAACATGATAGGCAAAGTCCTATAATCCTGCATCAGTGGCCAACTTCAAGGTTGCTCTGCAACACCGAACGGCATCACCAGTCCAGTTGAAGAATCGGTGGAGATTCAACTTACGTACATTCATCGCTCATGAAGCAAAAGAAGTCCCAATATTCATCACTTCCCATATCCCATAATCTCCCCTTACTCATGTACATGGCCAAATCAAAAGTTGCGGGGTTCATACCCTCAACTATGCACTTAGATAACTCAAACTTGTGGTATTGATAACCCCAAGCACCATGTTCTTGCACAACTTGTAGAAATCTAGAGAAGTACTCAAGGAAATGCTCATCTTCTCATTGATCAAGTCTCAACATACTCATGGTCTAAGAAACTTAAAATCACAAACAAGAAACAAATCAAAAGCAAAAGGACCTAGTCTACCGGTTGTAGGAAACAACCAAAACTAGCAAAAGTTCCCCAGCAACGGCGCCAAAAACTTGATAGGTTCCACACCTACACCACAAGTGTATGGGTCGTGTGTAGTATTATCAAGGTGTCGATCTCTAGGACTTATGTAGTAATGATTGAACTGACAAACAAGTAGCTAGGTCTAAATAGTGCCAAATAAGGAGAGGAGGAAGAAATTGAAACCAACAACTAGCAATCAACTAGAAATAGAACAAAGAAAATGACACAAAGGCAATGAGGAATGATAATCCTAGAGCTAAGGTACTCACACTATGAACCTAGGCAACACATTGCAAGCATGCATGAATCTTGATTAAACCATGGTTTGGAGGCAACTACCTAATTTTATTGTCTAATCCTATGGGACCAAACAATTGTGCCTAGAATACGGTAAATCATCCACTTTCGTGGCTTGACAACCCGGGACTAGGCCCTTTGGGTGCTAGAGGGCTATAAATCGGGTTAAACCCTCATCCACCGTCGTGGCTTGAGTGAGCAATCCAACTCAAGCCTCTATCAGTAATTGTTCCTCTCTAGAGGATCTCAATCAATTCTCATATCAAGGGATTCTCAATCAACAATCTTAGAGTTCAAGTGGGAGATAAGGTCTCTTAACAAAAATCCCACACCAACTCCCTATTAACAATCTAACCTCTCGGTTGCAATCATCAATAAGGCTCAAATCACAATCAATTTGGCAATAAGCACATAGGATTGAAACAAATCACAATCAAATCTCAATTCATGCAAGCAATCCAAAGTTCTACCTAGAATCCATGGTGTTTTTCCCAAACCATAAGATTTGGGAATCTAACAAGACATGGAAAACAAGAGAAATGAAGAAGAGAGAAGGAAAATCATACCAAAGTTCATTCTATTGATTGAAATGGCAACAATCTCCAACAACTTTCTTCAATTCTCCAACATAAAAGAGAGAAAAGTCTAAGGTCTAAATTGGGAAAAAGTTCCCAAAAGGGGGAAAAGAAGATCCTCTTCCAAGGGGAAGAAGAGGTATTTACATAGCCCTAAAAGGAAAAGACTAAAAAGAGGTAAAGAGGGGCGCCGTCACGAGACCCGGCCCGTGACCCGGCCGGGTCGAAGGCTAGAAACCGCATGAATCAGCACGAGAGAAGCAGGGCTGATCCGGGCTGTGACCCGGGCCGTGACCCGCCGGGGTCAGGGCCTGGGTGCCTCGGGTCTTGCCTTCTCGCTTTGTCGTCTTGCGCTCTTGGTTCGGCTTTTGGTTTGGTTCTTTTGGCGTCTCTTTGGGCTTCTTCTTGACTCCGTCTTCGAGCTTTTGGACTTCATGGATCTCTCCTTGATCTTCATCTTGATCTAAATCATCCATTTCTCCTCCAATGTATTCTGAAAAGCGTACAAACAAGGCGTAGAGTCCGAACCAAGACACTAAACCTAAAACAACTAAAATTCTAGCCAAAATGGAGAAAAACAAACCAAAACATATTCAAACATGAGCTCATCCTAGACATGCACTAAATGCGAGCCATCGCCCGCAAATAAGGGCGGGCTTGGATAAGGGTTCAGGCCTTACGGGTCAGGCCCGGCTCACCCATTGTTAATCCAGGCTAGCTGGTATGGATTGACTGTTTAGTCCATCCGGGCCGGCCTGGCCTGTAATATTTTTAAAATATATGTATAGATATATATATATTAATAAAGGGGGAGGTTCAAGTAAAACACCTCCTATAGTGAAACGGGTGAACAAATATAGGACGTCAAATTATTAGAAACGGATGGCCATGATCTATGGAATATAGTAGTTATACTGGGCTGATTTTTAGGCAAATTTAACGTAAAAGGGTGCTCCCTAAAATAAAGGGATTTGTTGAATATTAAGAAAATAAAGAAAATCTTTTTCAATATGGAGAAATCTGGTACAAAAATTCAACGATGAAATCAGGAATTCGAATTCTATGTGCAAAAATTCAATTTTCCTATCAAACTTGTTTCTATTCTAGATACTCGAATATTTATTCATGAAGTTTGAATATGCTTCTTTGTTGTTGCTATTGCAAGTAATAAAATCGCCAATAATATACAAAGCGAGAGAAATAATATTCAATATATGAAATTATGAATTCGAATTTGTTCAAGTTATATTCGACTTTGTAATAAACCTGAAATGGTTTCTTATTCCTTCCATTGGATCGAATATTGTTATGTGATATTTGAACTTGCGTAGGAAATATATAGAAAATCTGCAATAGATTCAAGCCCAACGAGTTAAAATTCAACAAATAATGTTACATATTGGAATAGGTTGGAGTTATATTCGACCCTTTTCATTTGTATATTAGAAATTTGCGTTTAGTTTTTCTATTATCCAATACTGTAGCGTTAATTATGAATTTCTATATGAAATAGTTAGACTATGATGAGTTTTTAAAACACGACAATTGTCACGTTCAATATTTTAGAGTTCATATTCAGTTGGATAAAGCATGTATTCGAATTGTTCAAGTTCATATTCAGGGTCTAATATTCACACTATGTACATATATATTCAAGACCAATGAGTTCAAATTTATTAAATAATATATATATATATATTTCAATAGGTTGGAGTTATATTCGCCCATTTTTATATGTATATTCGACGAGTGTTTTCAGTTTTTCCAAGATAGAAAATTGTATTGTATTGTGAAATACTTAGAATATCGAGCGTTTTAAAAGACAGCTGATGTCACATTCCATATATTCAAGTTCATATTCGGTTGGATAAAGCATGTATTCAAATTTGTTGAAGTTCATATTCAGTGGTCTATTATTCACACTATGTGATATATATTTATAATTTGATGTGTATAAGTTCAAATTGTAATCGCTAATGTTAAATCGTTTTGTAACAGTTGGAAGTAGCAAATGGACAAAGTATGTGTTTGGCCACTTTTCATACGACTCAAATGATGATAGCAATACTAACGATGATGTGATTTTTGATGTGGACGATGTCAAATTTGTATATAGAACTAATTGCACATTCAAAAGAAACAGTTAAATACTCAAAGAAAAAAAAACAAATTCAACACACAAGACAGTATATTCAAGAGAAACAGTTACATATTCAAAACAAACAAACATTAATAATCTGAGAACCCAAACAGAAAACGCTCCCGAGCCCCATGGCCCCCCCCGAAAAAAATTCCCCTTGAAACCCCTCTCCTTGAACAGTTCTTTCAGCCCCAAATCAGCAACCCTAGATCTCAAGAACACCCCTTTACTGATGTAATTCTGCAATTGCTTATTACAATCTGTGTCTTCAATGGTGATCGAACAAAATCTCATTATGAGAACGTCCATGTGGCCCCTCAAAGGCTGGATCCATATAGAGTTGAAGTTGCTGCCGGCCGACCCCCGTCTTACTTCGGTACCCCGCTGTCGGTCTGGATTGTAGAGGGCTTCTTCTGGACGCTAATAAGGGCGTCGATGGGAAATATTGGCCTGTACATCAAGGAACCAAAACCCATTCAAAGGCGAGGGTGGGCTTCTCTACTCCTCAAGTACAGTCTGTTGTCTCGGATTTTGATGGGGAGGACGAAGCGGGGGCTTTCTCTTCGGTTTTCCAGGAGAACTCCTCCTTCTAAAGACAGCGGGAGGGATCTACCTCCCTCTTTGGCGAGCCATGATGAACTGCTGTTGATCTTAGTCCAAATCAGGTTGTTTCGTTCCTACTTTTATCCCATGGTTCTCTTAATTAATAGCACTATGATGGCAGATTTGGATTTTGCATATGAATTATTCCAGGATGGGGAATACAACAGTGTTCGATTTACTTGTTCCCACTCTCATCACAACTTCTCTCTTCCTGATCTAGGTCTGCTTACATTTTTATTGGGGTTATGGAGAAAGACAATTGCGGCTCTAAGAAGATATTATGCTCTGGTATCCTGTATTCTAAAAAACAGTTTGTTGTTGAAAATTCTAAAGAACCCTCTACCATGGCCGATGAGGCCTTAAAGGGTAGTGAAGCCAATGGCCTTGTTGAGGCTGACTCTTCTTGTGTGAATAGTGAAAAAAGAAAGAACAAGGAAAAGATTGACATGGCTGCACTTCTAGGGAATTTGTCTGGTGTGAAGGTTAGTATTGCTCATATGAAATATCAATGGTTGCAGGAAACACAAGACCTACGTATAATGCTGGCTGAGTTATCTTGGTATGCTCATGTAACTAGAAAACTTATACAATACATTAGTATGTTGGATCATCAAGTTTATGGTTTTAATGAAAATTTTATAACCCTAAGAGCTGATTGTTGGACTTGGATAAGAAGGAGAGGACAAATGGCATTCTGATACATTTTAAATTGGCTAGAATGACTAAGGAGATCTATCATATGAGAACAACTACCATCTCTAGGGTGGTGAGAGATCTTTTTGTTATCTTTTTGATTAAGTTATGGTGCAAAATTGGTGTTTATGTTGTTATGGAAAACAGTGTGTGGAGCACTACAATCAACCTGTATACAACTGAAATGATGAGTGGCATTATAAGATTAATTCATTCCCGCAGCTGTTGGCGTCCAGCATTTAAACTTGAAAAGGAACCTTGTCATTGTTTATTAATGCAGAATCCGTGTAATAAATTCGAGGTGGTGTTGCTAGAAAGAGATCAATCTAAAGAGAATCTGGATTTTCTTGGTGCATATGACAAAAATGGGATATACAAGGAGATAAAGGATCCAAGTCTATATTGTGACTCTGAAGCAAAAGTGACGGGAGATGTTGTTTGCATGTACGGTCGCTTAATAAATAGCTATGTAATAAGCTGTCTGAATGGGTTTCTCCATTGTATGGAAAATGTAATTATGTGTATTGTAATTGCGCTCGTGTTAATTGTTGCCTTTCTTGTTAAGATCAAATCGATCTTGTATCAAGAGAATGCTCATAAAATTAATTGGCTGACCAAATTCACAAGTGAAAGCTATTGGAATGGATTGATTCCTCATACAGTAAACCCGACTAATTTTAGAAGAAAGTCATCTCATCACCCCTCGTTAGGAGAATCACGTAAGAACTTTCGAAAAAGAAAGTTGGGGAAACAAATAAGAAAAAGGTGTGACATAATGAACACATATTGTAACCAAATCAGAGGATTTATTGGTCAATCGTATAAACCAAGGTATAAATGAAAGTCGCTTTATGGAATAGCAGAGGTATAGGAAGGAAATCTTTTTAGCCAGAGATTGATTCGTTTTGTAAGATTGAGCATATCCAGATTATGATTATTGTAGAGACAAAAATGGACAAGTTGCCAAGCGACCAAGTATGGAGATGCGCAGGGTTTGACAATATAGCATGGTCCCCAGCTGTAGGTAGGGCCGGGAGCATATGTGTGATGTCTAAAGAACACCAGTTCGTTAGTGAGCAGGTAGAAATTCTAATCCACAAACTGAGATACATCGTTATGAAACACCTTAATCTACTATCGGGGTTGGTAATTGCGGTCTGTTTTATGTATGCCCCACCAAACGAAACTCAGAAAGAAAGTTTTTGGGCAGAATTTACTAACTGTGTACTCGAAATCGACATCCCCATGATTATCATAGGCGACTTAAATGAAATCCAAGGAACCAGTGACAAAAAAGGAGGATGTACGCCTACGGCCAGTAGATTTGAACGACTTCGAAACTTAAAAGACACTTGTGACCTACATGACATACCCACCACTGGGAATAAGTTCACTTGGAGGAAAAATAAAACAGAAATTGATAATATCTACGAGAAACTGGATCGAGTAATTGTTAGTGAAAGTATACTACAATGGTTTCCAGGAATTCGAACTCACAACCACGCTTTCACAACTTCTGATTATTGTAAAATATTAGTTGATATTACGAATGGTAGAATAAGTAAAGCTGCACCGTTCAAGATGGAGAAAATGTGGCTTATGAGAAAATATTACCAAAATGTGGTGAAACAATCATGGAGGGCCTGTGTCCAAGGGTCCTTCATGTTCCAACTCATGAAGAAAACTCAGTTGCTCAAAGCACATACGAAACAATGGAAAAGAAAAACATTTGGGAATACTTTTGAACAATTACGAGAAATCGAGGACACTCTCCTAGACTTGCAACAACATATTGTTGAATCCCCACAACCAACACTCGTCCAAAAACAGCTCTGATTTCTGTAAAAGAAGGAATGTATCCTACAGTTCCACAAAACGTACTGGGGACAAAAGGCGAAGACAAAACTCGTGAAACTAACAGATTCTAATTCAGGTTATTTCTACAAGATAGCATGACTCGGCTAAAGTCGTCGTGCCATGATCAAAGATAAATAACCCACACTAAAAACTAAGTATAGCATGAAAGTAAAGGGTCAAACCCAAGAGAACTATGGCTTCTAGCTTCTAGTATCAATATAATTATCAACCAAAGAAAGGGGGGGGGGGGAGATTTAAGGAAAGATATCTAAACTAAACTAACCTAGAAAACAAAACAAAACAAATAAACAATCAACTATGCAAAACAAGTTCATTCAAAAGATCCACTCATGAAATAATCACTCGATCGTAGATTCATCCATTGATTTCATTCACACCTATGGTTAATTCCTAACCTGATCATTAACAATCGCAAGTCCACGGTCCAAGCAATTCTATAACCCTAGGCAAGGACGCTTAAACCTAGAATTAGCATAGAGAACAAGGATATGCAGGATATAATATCAAACAATCAAGCTACGAGTCAATTGCAAGATAAAACAATCAATCCTCTCTCTTAATCCTAGTCCACGGTCCTAGAATCAAGTTGTCTTCTAGAAAAGAGATGCTCACACAGACAATGAAACAAATCAATTCAGACTATAGAACAGTGATAATTCAACAAGTTGGCCAAGCTCAAAGAATCATGCAAAGCTCATGGAATTAAGCACAAAGAGAAGAGATATTAATCAAAGGATAGAAATCAATTACCAAAAAATCTCACGAGTTTATACATCAGAGCTTCTCTCTTGAACAAACCCAAGGAGACTAGCTCTCCAAAACTAAACTAAAAACCTAAAAGAAGAATTGAATTATGAATTGGAATAATGGATTAATGGATACCTAAAACCTAAGGAGCCTCCTCCTTATATAGCCCAAGGAACAAGCTCCACGAGATAGATAAGGAAAGAGGCAAAAGATAGAAAAGGAAACAAGATAGAAAGATTTCGGCCCGCTTCGGATCCGGCATCGCCGCGGTCGCGTCGTCTCCACCGCGCCCGCGCTTTCACGACAGAAAAGAATAGGTCGTCTCGGCAGCCACCGCGGTCGCGGAATTCGGACAGAAACTCTGACGTCACTTCGGAGGCTATTTTGACCCTCTTCGGCTTGGAATCTGACTTCGGTGTAAAAAGATGAATTGAAGCTCTTCGAGTTAGCTTTCCAATGGCACCAGAATCAGCTTAATCCGACCACTATAGCTCCAGATATAGCCTTTACAAGCAAGTGATGTCGCGTAGACAGCTCAAAACGCCTTAAAACTCTTGATTCTTGAATTCTTGTGTCTTCGGCCTAGAAATTACAATTACACACAACTCTAACCTAAAAACACTCAATATAGCCCTAAAATACAAGAGTAAACCTATACAAAATAGGCCGAATCATAGCAACGGGGAGGCAAAACTATAAAACTATAAGAAAAATCGTGTTGAGCGATGGCACCCAAATCGTGGGGGAAGAAAACATTTGTCGAGAAATCAGAAATGACTTCTCTAGGCGGTTTAAGAAAGAACAAATAAATAGAGCTACTCTTGAGGAATACCTGACACTTATAGACAAAGAAATAATAGATGAAGATAATAATAGCCTGATAAGACCAGTATCGAATGAAGAAGTAAAAAAAGCTGTTTTTCAAATCGGTTCAGACAAATCTCTAGGACCAGATGGAATGATATCGGAATTCTATAAGAAATATTGGGACATTATTGGTCCCACGGTAATAAAAGCGGTTAAAGGCTTCTTCCATTCGGGAAAAATACTAAAACAAAGCAATCATACATTCATTTCATTGCTACCGAAAATGAGAATCCATCGACAACGAACCACTATAGGCCTATCAGCCTATGTAAGACAATATATAAAATAATTGCTAAGATCCTAACAGAAAGATTAAAGAAGGTTATGCCTAAAATTATCCATCCGCTTCAAGGAGCCTTTGTTGTAGGAGGGGCAATTCAAGACAAAGTGCTCAAAGCACATGAAATTTTCCATTCCTTTAGAGGAAGCCAAGCTAAAGAAGGATGGATGGTTGTAAAATTGAATATGGAAAAAGCATATGACAGGGTAGATTGGGAATTCTTATTTCGTATTCTTTACCAATTTGGATTTGACGACAAGTTTGTGGGATGGATTCGTGAGTGTGTATGTGTGTCCTTCTCAGTCTTGGTAAATAGCGTACCTACTGCGCCATTCTTACCAGAACGGGGAATTAGACAAGGAGACCCGTTATCACCATATTTGTTTGTAATAGGAGCAGAAATACTTGCTCGGAAACTCCAGGAGATGAGTGAGAGCCCGAAGCCACTAATAGGTTTCCCAATAGCCAGAGGAGGAAAGAGAGTGCCGTTTTTGGAATTCGCGGATGATATCATTATTTTTGCTAAAGGAAACCAAAACGCGTGTAATCAAATGAAGAACATTATTGAAGAGTATTGTGCAGCATCAGGACAAAAAGTAAATTTTCAAAAATCAGCGTTCCACACCTCTAAGAAAGTTACGAGCTAGCAGAAGCAAAGCATCAAACAAACACTAGGGATAAGTACTATGAAAAATTTAGAAAAGTATTTAGGATGTCCGATCATCAATGGTAGAGTAAACAAAGAAAGCTTCCAGGACATAACTGAAAATGCCCAACGACAACTAGCAAAATGGAAAGCTAATACACTATCGCAAGAAGGACGAACAAATTTAATCAGGTCGAACCTATCCACTAAACCGAACTACCTCATGCAAAGTTTCATGTTGCCAAAACATGTAACTGATGAAATTGATGCCATAAGTAGAACATTTTTCTGGAATAAATTAAGACAGACAACATAAACCGCTTATTGGATGGGATCGAATATGTAAACCAAAGGCCTACGGGGGGCTAGGCATTAGGAAAGCAACTTCTTTGGAAAATTCTTACTGAACAAGACAATGTCTGGGTACAAGTGATTAACGCAAAATATTTAAGAGGAAGCTCACTCTCGGATTATAAAATGAAGTCAAACAGCTCGTGGCAATGGAAGCAATTGATGAAATTGAAGCCAGAATTCGAGAAAGGCTTGAGATGGAAAATAAGAAATGGTCAGAATATTAATTTTTGGAAGGACAGATGGCTCACGAACGAACCGCTTATAGAATGGGCAGTTGTAAACGATGGTTTTAACGAGGCAATTAAAGTCGAGCACTTCATCTCTACGGACAAAAAGTGGAAGGTAAATGAACTTCAAGATGTGATTCCTAGTGAAGTGATAGAGAAAATAATAAGAATCCCAATCCCAGAAAATAATATTGACGATATATTGATTTGGGCCCCAAGTAGGAATGGATGGTATTGTACAGACTCGGCGATAAGCCTAATAACTAAAGAAGAAACCATGTCCTTGAACCCCAATGCTTGGATTTGGAAATTGGATACTTACTCAAAAGTAAAGAACTTTCTCTGGAAAATTGACATGAATGGGTTGGCCACAAAACAAAGGCTTATTGAAAAACATGTTGTTGTACCGCAATGATGTCTCATGTGTAGCGCTACACATGAGGACTCCATACATTTGTTGCTTGAATGCCCCCATACGTTGGAAATAATAAAGAGTATAAATGTCAATACGGAACGTGTGCTTAAAGAACATAACCGATCGCAAATGAGCCCCAGACATGTGTTGTTCGAGCTAAATAGCAAATTAAAGAAAGAAGAGTTCATTGAGTTAGCAGTGGCCTGGTGGGGCATATGGCACCAGAGAAATAAATTACTTTTTCAGCAAACACCTAACGATTCCATACAAGACCTTAACCTTTATATCCGCAATCTCCTGATGCAATGGAAACAAGCTAAAGAGTGGTAGGAAGATGAAGAAAAGTGTCCAGACAACGGGAGTTGTCTAAAAGGACGATCACGAAACAAACCACGAGGATGGATGAAACCGTACCAAAATTATGCAAAATTAAATTTTGATGGATCAAAGCTTAATAATGGTAATGCATCAGGGGGGTCGATTATAAGGGACGAGAACGGATACCCAATTGACGGGACAGCAAGAACATATGGAAAAGTGTCGGTTTTAATGGCAGAAACAATGGCATTATGGGATGGAGTAAAGAAGGCCAAACAGATGGATATAAGAAACCTTGAGATAGAAGGGGATAACATCATAGTTATCAAAGCTGTCACAGGACAAATTCGCTGCCCATGGGAAATAGAAAGGATTATTACAGTCATTCTCCTATCTCTTCGGGGTTTTGAGTCAGTCCGTATTTTTAATGGGAGTAGGCAGTGTAATATTGTGGCCGACAAAATAGCTTTCTTAGGCCACAGTCTCTCATGGGAAACTATATGGAACCATCACGAGCTTTTAGCTCTCATCCGAAAGGATGCCTTAGGAATCCCGCCTTAACGCGAGATCCTAATCCTCACCGAGTCAAAAAAAAAAAAACAAACATTATACTCAACACACAAAAACTATATCCAAAGCCACAACACAATATTCATATAAAATAAAAATATATTCTATATATATGACTTGATATGCTCAAAAGAAATACATTCAGATCACAATCTTCTTAGAAGAGATTGAGCCGAATCCAATCTTCTTTATGGCCTCTTTTTTGCGGGATTCAATTCAACCTCTTTTGTCATGGCATGTCTGTCTAGCATTGTCATCAAGATCAACCTCTAAGAATTGATTGAAATCAAATTCAGAAGTTATAAAATGAAATTCGAAAAATTTGAACACAATTTCAAACTATACTATATAAAAAAAATCAAAACAATGATATGTTCAAAATATTCAAGATACTCAAATTGAAATTCCATTTTGGATATCCATAAAATTAAAAAAGTATATAACACAATCTAATACATTCATTCTTATCTCAACATTCAAAATATTCTATATTCAAAAAAATCATACGACCATTCAAATGAATTGTGTAAAAATTCAAATTGTGATACCCAGAATTCAACCAACATAATAAAAAATGTCAACGAATAATGTATTCAAAACATGCATATACGCATTCAGGTTACTGTATCATAAATTCAAATCATACACCAATATTTAGAAAACCATTAATTCTGCCATCACAATCCATTAGAATCGAAACCATATATCTACAATCCAGTACATTCAAAAACTCAAAACATGACCTTTAACGAGATTTCTTTTGCTGTTTTGCTTACTCTTTGGAGACATTGTTTGTTCAAATCTACAAAATAAGCATCCATAATTAGATACATTCAAAGATAAAGTTGTAACCCTAAACGAAATTTTAAAAATCACAAATTTCAATTGAAAAACAATTTCATAAATTTCACAAAAGCATTGGCAATAGAAAAAAATATCAGTAAAAAAGGTTTAAACCCTAAACGATTTGTTGTTCACCAATTTCAACATGTAAAGTGATTAGAGTTTCACAGATTTCGAAGTTTAAACCCTAAAGTTCACAAAATTGAAGCAAGAAGAGAGAAAAGAGAAATCGGTTGGAAGAAAGATATGGGCTATCGGAAGAAAAAAGAAATTTCGAAGTTTACACGAATCGATTCGAAGTAATAGCGCAAAATTAAGGGTGGCCGGAAGAAAGAAAGGAGAACTCGACCAGAATAAGCATTGAAAAAGACGATTGGGTGTTGAATGGAGAGAAATGTACCTGTTGAACGACTAGAAGTTGTCATGCGTTTGAAGCAAGAAGGAAGAAAACAATGGGATTTGGGGTGTTGAAATTGGGAGAGAGAAAGTAACATTTTTTTTGGGTAAAGATCTTTCTTAATTGTAATTTGAAAAGTTGAGATATGGAGAGAGGAAATTATAATAGGGAATCTTTGATTTTGGATTTGGTATTTTTATTATTATTTTAGACTACAATGTTCCTTATTTTGTGCAATCTGGAGCGTTGAATAGTTAAGATCCAATGGTTGAGGTATGTTCACCGGGTACACTCTTAGAGGGTCTGTTACATGATCTTAATTCTATTAATAAATATATTCATTAGACTGATGACTTAATTAGCTCTTATCCAAACCCTAGCCCCTTCATTTATTCAACTCTTGCACTTGCACAGCAACTCACTCCTTTCATGCATCTCTCTCTCTCTCTCTCTCTCTCTCTCTCTCTCTCTCTCTCTCTCCTTTTATGTCTTTTTGAACAATTAATGCATTACAATTCCGAATGCAGGTTTGTAAATTGTAAATTTGTAGAAACGCTTTTTAGAATTTTATCGGGTTAGAATGTCCACGGGTCAGCCCGGCTCGCAATACCGGGTGGGTTTGGACAGCATTTTTCAGCCCAAATGGCCAGGTCGGGCCTGACCCGGACACACATATGAACAAAAAATGAAATTTAGACCGACCCAAGTCCAGCAACGGCTCGCGTTTGGACAAATCTAACCAATAAGTAAAAACTTTTAATCAATGTAAACAAATTCCAATAACACTTTTCACATCTCACTCATTATTAATTACCTAGAAAACCTAAAACAACATATAAAGTTGATCAAATTTTAAGTTCTAAAACGACTTATATTTTATATATCCGATCAGAGGCAGTAGTTTTTATTTTGGTTGAAATTTAAAAAATTAAAAAGGATAGAAGTACCTTGTGCATGCTTTTCCAAGTTAAATAGATTAAAGAAAGCCACATAAAAAATTTAATGTAACCACCTTTTATTTTACTATTTATCTTGCTAATTGCTATCATGGAAAATGTCCCTATCTATTTGTAAAAAAACTTGTTGACAAAAGCAGCCACATAAAAAGTACCACAAACCATTTATATTGTGAAAGCTTGATGCAATCGGGGATCGATACACACCTTAAATGGCATAACAGAGCCTTCTTTGAATTCGTTTGAAACATGAAAGAGATTGATAACCAATTAAACGTACACACAACCAATTAAGAAGTAGCATTATATCAGACAATTGTCCGTTAACTTAGAAGAATTAAGCCATCCTCGCGAGTCTATCGTAGAACTAATCAACCTTGAGAGTCTTTTTTTAGTTTAGGGCACTCTGGTCGGTCAGGCTCTTGCATCCAACGCCATGATGGTGCTTAGGTTCATAGGGTGCATGTACTCGGTCGAGCCGGTCAGAATCTGCTGGACGATGAGCTTGTTCGCCCTTTCGGATGGATGGAACGCATCCCAGAATGCGTAGACGTCTCGGTTCGGACACAGGTTCGATAGGGCCGTGCAAAGACCGATCCCGTTGTACGGACCTTGACCACAGCATGCCACTTTTGAGGTTTGGAATCCTGTCACCATAGCCAGGCGTATAAAAGTGTGTGTTAAGCTAGAACAATGCATGTGAACGCATATAATTAATCATGTACTATATGATTAAGAAGAAATCAACCTATAGCTAGGCTTAGACTTGTTCACTAGCTTATTTGGAATCATTTTTTTTGATCTGAGCTTATTTTTTTTTTGATCTGAGCTTTTTTTGAGCTTATTTTTTGATCTGAGCTTATTTGGAATCATAACAAAGATGAATTCTACATATGTAGGTCAAATGACGTGACCGGCACATATAGGCCGATATGCGCACCGAATGAAAAGACGCTTCACTTTTAATTATGATAAAATTATTTCATCTTTCACCTACCCAAAAACAAATTGTCAAAGATCATCCTTGAATTTATTGTCGGGACCCCTTAAAATGACATAAAATTCACGGCCACAACCACCAAAGAACCCTGACAATCCATAAATAAAATGTACGTAGTACTCCCTACTACAAAACTTGCCATATTTAATTTGGTGCAGAAAAAACGAAGAAATACTTAGTTACCGTAAGCTTGAGGGTTGGTGATGAAGTCCATGTGCATTTGTTTTGTGTTGGCAGCAATGAAGACGTTGGAGCCGATCTCGCCGTTGATCTGGTTGATCATGTTGATGAGCTGAGGGTTGAACAGCGCAGCCGCCCGTTGCAGCTCGGGGGCGCACTGCCCGTTGCGGCTTCGCTGGGCGAGCTCGGCCGGAACGCACCCCAGCGGCCCCGTTCCCGTCACCAGCACCCTCCGTGCTCCCAGATCATACAGCTTCTGCACTCATGCATATGTATTTACCCAAGTTAAATTATATTATATATGCACGTACGTACACTAATGTATGTAAATGACATGGTATATATATATATTGAACCAATAAGTAAACCATACGTTAATTAATCTCATGTGTCGTAATGTTGTACGAATGTAAATTTGTATGTGCATTATTTACTTAATTAGGAATACAATTATACTGCTCAGTGGTTGATATATGGTACAAATATTAATTCAGTGTAGTTTTACTATATGAAGGTAACTATTTACGAATTTTATATTTTTACTATGCTATGTACACCGACCGGTCTGTGGCTAGGCAGAAATAATTTATTTGTCTGCAGGAGATATATGGTACAAATATTTAATTCGCATTTGTACCAAAAAAATATTTAATTAGCATTGCGCTTTTTTTAGACGATGACCAGTCATATTGACACGCGATATAGTACGGAGTAGTAAAAATACATAAATATAGTAATATACAGTATATACAGTTTACAGTTATATACAGTTTATACAATTAACCTTGGGGTAAAACAATATGTAGTACTCATCTATTATAACTTTTATCATAAAGATTGCATTGTATAAATATGATTGAGGCATCAGTCTGTCGTATACATTAAACCACATTTAAAGCTTCCATATACATGAGCGTGACATGATCTTTTTGTTTTCCGTTCTGACCGTCGCATGAATACTTTGAATTTTATATCCTTCGTGGTCAGCTCCATTCAACAAATTTTATTTTTCTAGGTTACAACTAATTAGTTAGTTACCGACCTAGCCCGTTACCCGCCTTTAAACTTGTATATCATACTGTAAATTATTTACCTGGAGGATGTGCTTGTACTCCGAGATGAGGTAAGGAACGTAGTCTTGAAGAGCGAACTGACGAGACCTGGCGGAGAAGGGGACGAGATAGTAGTTGTTGACGAAGTCGTTGCCCCCGAGCGTGATCAGGACCAAGGCTTGGTTCACCAGCGCCCGAGCTCGGTCCGGTCCGATTACCTGGCTCACCCGCTGCTGATACTGCTCGAAGTACTGCAGCTGCCTGGGCATCCTGATTATGTTCAGCTGCACGTACAATTAAATCACACGTACAACAAATCAATTACCATATTAGAATTAGCTAATTAATGAATTGACACAATATATTGAACTCACAAACTGAATCCCAGTGTCATTCAGAATTCCAATTCCGGCTGAAGCGAAGTTGGCGCCAATCAGCAATTTCTCCCCTGTCAGCTGTGGGCTCAAGTATGGCATTGTGGGCTCGGACCCAATTTGCTGGCCTGTCACACGTACATATAAAACTTGTGGCATTAGTACATAACGTTAGTTTTAAGTAATGTGTATGAAATGCAAGATTAGGGAATGAACTGATAAGGTCAGGGATGTTGTAGCCGTTGGAGAAGCGGCCCGTGGCACGGTGAGTAGGGTAGTCGATTCCGTAAGGGTACGCGTCAGCGCGTGCCGTGGTGGCTAAGTAGTTGTTGTTCCCGCTGTCGACGAGGGAGTCCCCGAAGACGAAGAAGGCTCGAGACTCGGCCTGAGGGGCAGAGGAGATGGCGAGCGTGAGCACGAGCAATGAGAGGGCGGCCATGGTTGAAGGAGCTGCCATTGTGCTTGCTTTGGTATCTAGCTAACTCCTGCTAGCTAGCTAGCACAATGTAGCTCGTTTTGTGTGTGTATGGAAATTTAGTTGATTCTATGGAGTGGATGGTGGGAGTTGAGATGTGTAGAATGGGGTTTATATAAGAGGGTATTGGAATTTGGACTTGCAATGTACAATTCCGGGCAAAAGAAGAGGGTGAAAAAAAGAAGAAGTGGGCCAAGAAAGCAGCAAATGCGAGCCTGTAAAAGTAGTTTTCATCAAGCTGTAGGTAATTAATCAGGGCCCAAGAGTACGTACAGCTTCTCTATCATTTTAAATTCCAACTAATTCTCAGTGTAACTCTACATTTAATTGGTACATGCGTTTTGCAATCCCAAAAACATTTACTCTTGTTCATGCATTTGATATTGTAACATTTTCAATCTATGCATTAGTTTGCCTGGGATATGATTATATGAATGTGTACATCTTAACCTCCTAAAGACTACGTACTTAAGATAGATTTACTAAGGTGTGTTCGTGTTTTCTTAGTTTGGACAATGTTTTATTTACTAATTTCACTTCTACTGTTTTTGGAATTTTTTGAAAACACCCTCATACAGTGTTCTAATAAAACGTTAGGCGGCCCCTAAGCGGAGAGGGACTGCCTAACACCCAAGTGGCCTAGAAGGTTGCCTAGACGATCTAGATGGATTTCTGACGGGTTAAAATGCTAGACGGTTCCTAGACGAAAAGGGGTAACCTGGCGGCTAGGCAAGGACTATAAGAGACTTTTAGAACGATCATGACACATTGAAGGGTAAGTTGTAAGGGTCTTGATCTCCCATATTCTACATAATTAACGAGACTATGATGACTTTGGAACCCAACCACTTGATCGGCTGGACTTTGGAGAGATTAATGAATAAACCTCCATGCCTAATTATTATGGTAAGGTGCATGTATTAAGGCAGAGCAAGCTAGTTTTACCTAATAATTTAGGGCTATTAATTAATTGAAGAGACTAGTTGGAAGTTGGCCAAATAAAAATCCCATGATAAAATAGTCATGATCATCCTAATATGTCTCTCTTTATGACATGGTGGGGGCTGTTTTGAGAATTGGGATCGAGCCATCAATTTCTTGGGCTTCAATTCTTATGGCGGTTTTCATATGACGTATATAGCTCCACACCCATCTAATTTTAGACTTCAATTATGACATTATGACTTTGATTTTTGTGGGATCAAGGTTCACTATTGCCATTTTGTCACACAATATTTAAATTCATGCCTATAAAAGTGACACATGCTGCCATTTTCGGCAACATAAGTACTCAAGTGATTGAGTTTGACATATACTCCTTATTAGTTAAAGTCACGTATTTGAAGGTATAGGTTGATAAATGACTTCAATGTTCTTGTATTTTTTCGGGTCGAATGTATTATCGATGAGAGTCTAACCAGAGACCTGTGCTCGAATGTTTTTTCACGTACTATGCTGATAATGATATTATATGATACTTAGCATGATATGAGCTTCGGTAGCAAAAGAACTAAATTCATTCAAGGAACAAGATGATCGACAGTAAAAATTCTTTGTGGCATATGAAATTGTCAGCCTTTTCTTTGCATGAAATGGACTAGTGAATGAGAGTTTGTACATACGGCCATGTGGGCTACATAAATGGAGGCTCCAAAGACCTCTACGAACTTACTGACAGAGATATATTACTATTTTGTGATCAACTTCACACACTATTCAACCATCTTGTTCCGTTCACTTTTTAACCGTATCTCTCAAACCTTAGCAAATTGAAGACGGGTGAAAATAATTGTCAATACAGGCTTCAACCCTTTGCACACCGAATTTGCAGGCTCTTAAATTTCACTCACAAAACCTCGATCTCTACTTCGTGCCCTTTTCAGTTTTCACTTCTATGATCATTCACAACCATCTTTTCTTGGCAATGAACACGTACTGCCAAAAAGACGACACTTTCTGCCACATTCATAACAAACAAAAACTCAGTTGAAATACAGATGAATCAAAGTACACAACATGCGATGTCTATATTAAACTTCATTTATAACAACAAACAAAGTAGTTCTAAGCCTTTATAGCCCATCTAACTAAGATTGTTATATCTGGTTCATGTTCGCAAGAAAATTAGAGTCATGGTCTGAAATTGTGCAGCTGAACGTACAAGCTTACTAAAATAATGCAAAGTCTAACGATCTAATAGTAGTACATAGCACGTTGGAAGCTAGTTAGGTTGAATCCGAGTTCAGTCCGTGGTGCATAGTAACTGTCAATTCCGTGGGCTGGCCATAGAGTTGTGGTTTTCAATACTTTGCATTTATGACTCAGAATTTACTTCCTCTTTTGTTGTTGTTGTTGTTGTTGTTAGCAAAAGCAACTGCAAAATCCCCCTTGTGAGCTGTGATTGACTAGATATCGATCATATCCTCACACATAAAGTGGCATCCCATTGGAAACCCACAATTTAGAGCATGTTTATTTAGTTCATTTCAGTTTCGTTATTGTATAATTAATAACAATTTGGTTACATCAGTAATTCAGTAGAAACCTAATTTAAATTACTGTATAGTTGGCAAAATGAACAAAATAAGGATCGGCTTACTGCAACTTTCTCATAGTTCCTCCCTCTAACGATTTAGCTAGCTCACGTCCTCCAATTAAGCTCTCTTACTTGATGACAAAATTGCTAACACTTACTTATACATGCTCAAGGTCTTACAAAACTTGTAAATTTTACAATTCTCCAAGATTACTCACTATTTATTTATAATATGCTAACATACTTACAAAACTTCAGCATTTATTAGGTGGACATATTCATACAATTCTCCTAAATCATTCTAGCCAAGCCTTAATAAATCATTCCTCCACTAACATTCAAATTTTTGTCCTACAATCTTAAAACTTACCCTTGGTCAGGTCTTCATTTCATGAACTTCCACAAAGGATCCAAAAACCAGCCCATTTTAAATATGGCCCAAACTTCTCCTATCCCATTTTCTTAATTTTCTATAAGTATTGTAAATACTAAATTAGTAATCATATATATTTGCTAACATAATATAATGTAAATTGAATTCAAGCATTGTCAATAATACTAAATAGGCATGAACGCAAAAAAATCTCCAATCTGAAGAGCGAATGGAACGGAAAGCCCGGGGATCACCCTATCCAGTATCCACACAAGCAGGATATAATGCTTACTTGGCATCATCTAAGTGGTCTAAACTCCCCAAAACGAATTTAAACCGGTAACCAAAAGAACAAACAACCAAAAAAGAAGAGAGCGCAAAACCAAATTGGGCCAGACCAACAAATTCTCCTCTTTGCCTGTGGCTGTGGATCTCGCTAGCTCACTCAATCAAAACAAACACAGAGAAAGGAAAGGTAAGAGGCACAGCCATGGCTACTTGTAACATGGCATCTCTAGCATCTGGGTTCATGCTCACAAGTGGCCTGTCATCCAACACCGGCTCAACCAGTTCAAGGGTTCACTTCACCAAGACCACCACCACCGCCAACAGAAGGCTGGTGGTCCGGGCGGCAGAGGAGGCGCCGCCGCCGCCACCAACACCAGCTCCGGCCGCTACCGAGACCGCCCCACCGCCCACTGAAGGCGAGGCTCCTCCTCCTAAGCCGGCGAAGCCGCCACCGATTGGTCCCAAGCGAGGAACTAAGGTTATTCATATACTCATCATCTCATCGTCTTCTTAGCTTTGGAAAGACTTACATGCTGAATGGGTTATTGCTTGTAGGTGAGGATTCTGAGGAAAGAGTCATACTGGTACAAAGGCACTGGATCAGTTGTTGCAGTTGATCAGGTGCACTTTTGCATGAAATTCTGTTAGACTACCTGTTCTTCTCAATGCGCGCCTATGTATTTTGTTAGTCATCTGAAGTGTTCCTCCTTTTTTTTTCTGGTGGTATGAACAGGACCCAAAGACGAGATACCCTGTTGTGGTTAGATTCAACAAGGTGAACTATGCGAATGTATCTACCAACAACTATGCATTGGATGAAATCGAGGAAGTGAAGTGATTGCTATATTATTTGTAATCTGCCTAAGAAAGAGAAATAATGTACAAGCTGCTTTCTTTTTGTGGTCAGATAATGTACAAGCTTCCTGTGTATGTGTATCTCTAATCTTTTTCTCCTTATTTGGTCATTCGTACATATGGACAAGTTCACATGGAAGGACTTTCGAGATGGTAGCATGCTTTCAATAAGGTAAAAGTACTCAGATTTACAGATTATGGCAGCTATCCATCTAAAAATTGCTCACTGTATAAGGTAAAATTTACAATGCTACAACACTATACACCTTAGAGGCTCACTATAGAGGGTTATATGATGTGCAAGTATTAGAAGTTCTTGTAACTGAATTTATGAAACAAGCAAGAAAGAACTAGTCACTTACATAATGATGGGCATTAGCCCTTCATAGCAAACCGAAATGTTGGCCTTATTTCCTCCTTTTGTTCTTGGTGAATGAGTTATATCCACTCACAGGTTCATCTTCTTCTTCATCACTGAGTGTCGAGTTCTTCTCATTTGGTGAGAGTTCTTTGTCGACTGAATTTATTCTTATCCAAGGATCCTACACTGCTTGAAGTTTCCATTCAGCAGCCTCCTTCTTAGATGGTCTAACGACCTCGGTTTTGTGGGATACCTCTGCACCCAGACCAAGGCTGCACATACAGCGACAGAGAGTCAGAGATTGTCATGAGTTAAATGTTAAACTTGTGAATGAACAACTAAGTTTTTTCCAGGGATAACTTACTTAGAAGGCCAGCCCTTGAGTTCTATTTATTTTGGTTCATCATCATATTATCTAGACATGTTACTGGCCCATGGCAGGGCCTGTAGCCTACAGGCCATGCTCTGTCCACAGGCATGTTTATAGGGGAATGAGGGAATGAACATGAACGTGACAGGGGAGGCATTAGTAAACGTAACCAAGCTAGTGAACCATCAACAGGAACAGGAAGCAACTATCCAAATCCCTACTAACGTTCAGGTTCATATATAGAAGTATGAGAATGCAGTGTTGCACTAATCAGTTACACAATTGCCCTGTGTCAGAGCATTGTGACAGAGAATATCAGTTGGTTAGCTCGAAAGGTAAACGTGACACCCTGTATAGGCTACGCTATCAGTATCAAAGTAGGTCTTCATCTTTCCTTATAGTAAGAGTTCATGCCCAATTTTGAGGTCCTGATCACAGCAACACTTTCCCAATCACAAGTGCAGATTGTAGAATGTACCAATAACTGAGCAACTATCTAGGCAACATTCAAATCATGCAACTGGAATTGGCTACATGGACATTGCAGTTTAAAATGACCTAACCCAATCTATAGGCTTTATGGAGGTTTGTCACCAGATCAATTGTGGGTGGCTGAGCTTTCTCATGAACCCCTGTTGCACTCCTTCGAGCATTATCTGCACTGGCTAAATAATTAGCGGGTCACGAACTTTGGAGAACCTAGGGTTCGAACTTTACATTTGGGTAAAATTCATTACTCAATTTCTCTGCAAATGCATTCGTTACCATAAAACCCACGATCGCTTACATAACCCTAGTGTAGTGGAGCTGACAATAATTGAAGAGCCACACTGATGATGAATCTATCAACAAACCCTAACGTAGCACGGATTCAAGACTCCGAGGCCGTTGAAGTTTAGAAAGGAGTCAAAAGCAGTGGAAATTTACCTCTTGCAAAGCCTGCCACCAAGAAGTAGGAAGAGGATAGGGCCGAAGATCTCCACGGCATAGAAGATGGCGAGTACTATGGCAGATTCCGGTGGAACACTACCCAAATTCAAATGAATTTTTTTCTGTTTTGTTTGTGATATACAAGGATGAGAATTGGGAGATGATCGGCTGACCCCTTTTATCATCGACACACTCACACACGGGAACAATGTTCATCGTATCCCTAATTTGTGTGTTTTCGGGTGGGTCTAGCCGCGGGGAGTATATTTGCACTCCAGAATTCAGCTATTTGCACTCGTTAGACGTGTTCTAGTGAGAATCTCAGTAAATGTAGTTTAGTGAGCCTTTTCGGATTAAAAAAAAAACCGAAGAATTTTCACTAAATGTCATTGTGTGAGTCGTGTGAGTCTTCACTAAACGTGCTTTAGTGAGATAATTGGGTCTTGAAACATCGTGGATAACTAGGTTGGTCCTCACTAAGAACCAACACATATTTCACTAAATGTCTTGTTTAAATTATGTATTGAATTAAATAGGTATATGGCATTTAGAAAATGCCATATAGCCTTTAGAAGCCGCGCTTCCCCAATATTGCACGACTAGCATGGAAGCTGGCAAATAAATACCGCCGACGCGCGCCTCCATCGTCATAACCACTTTCCGCGCGCTCCCGACGAGCGAAACCGGCGATTTCCGGCTCGATTTCCGGCGAATTTCCGGCGTTTTCCTGCGTGATTCCAAAGCTGCAAACGCGAGCCTCAATTGTCACCTGCGATTTCGTGCGCGTGATCGATCGAGAGCGATTGTCACCTGCGATTTCGTACGCGTGATCGATCGAGAGCGACTGTCACCTCAAATCCACGAGCATTGTCACTGTCGACTACAAGTGATCGAGCAGAGGATTGTCACTGCAAAATCTCTACGCGCGATCGAGCCTGCAATCCTCCAAACTGTCACTTTCGATTTCGAGAAAAAGGTGACACTTTTCCCTTCAAAATCTAATAGTCACTACAGATTATGATGGTAGATGACAATTAAAGTGAGAATTTTCGTAATTACAGAGATCGAGCCACAATCGACCAAACTGTCACTTGCGATTTCTACTGACAAGCAGAGGATTCGAGCAACAGGTGACACTTTTTCCTTCAAAATCTAATAGTCACTGTACATTGAAATGGTAGATGACAATTACACTGAGAATTTTCGAAATTACTGGAAGTTCTCAATGAGAAGTGACAATCCAGTAATGACAGATTGAGAATCTAGTGACAATTGATGATAAATGTTCATAGAGAAGACGTAATTGAGAGTCTAGTGTTGATAGAGGTGACAATTGATGATAACTGCTCATAGGGAAGGGAGAATTGAGAATCTAGTGACAGTATTTACATGACAATTTCGACAGAATTGTGAATCTAGTGACAATATATACATGTTAGTGATAGTCTAGAGGCAATTTCAATTTCCAGTGACAATTGGTACATGATAATTATGGCTTTTCTCTCTGATCAATGACAGTATGGACCTTGTAATTGTACCTATTTGCTTTGGAGGGGGATGGAAGACAGAAAATGACGAATGCAAGTATGTTGGTGGAGATGTCACTACAAAGGCATTTGTCCTGGAAGAGAGGTTCAATCTTGAGAACTTAAAGGAGAAGATTGTTGAAAGATTTAAACTGTCAACACAACCAACTGATATCTATCTTTCACATCTACATCCTTCAAAGAAGCTGCCTACTCCATTCACTATTGAAAGTGATGACGATCTTCAATCATTCTACCTAATTAGCAGCACCCCTAAGGTTGATTGGGGGTTGACACTATATGTCATTACATATAGTAGGAGAAAAGGGAAAGAGCCAGCAATCCTAGTACTCAAATTGTGAAACCACCATCAACTGTCACTAGCAGCTATCTACTACCTTCAAATGACAAAAGCTCAAACCAACCTCTAGTGATTTCAAAAGTCAATGATGCACCTCCAAACTCATCAGATGAAGACAATCCACTTGCAATTGAGTATCCACCAGATCAACAATATGTACAAGTTGGACAAATGTACCAAAGCAAAGAAGAACTCAAGACAGCAATGTATAATCATGCAATGAAACAGAGTTATTGCTTCAAGGTCAACAGGTCAAGGTCAGACTACTACTCACTGAAATGTGTAGATGACAATTGTGAGTGGAAAATGGTAGCTACAAGGTTGAAAGGACTCACTTATTTTGAGGTTAAGAAATTCAATGACACACATACATGCCCCTTTGAAGTGAGATGTACAAGACATATTCAACCATCTTATCAACATATAGGAGAGAAAATTAAACTGAGGTAATTTGACTACTTGTTTTTCATCTCATTTCATTGTGAATTGTCATCACTACTGTTTTATATATGTTAACACCAACATTTCTGTACAAACTGTCATCTCAGGTTTGAAGGTGTGGCCAAAGGCCCAAATCCAAAAATGATCCAAAATGATGTTAGGAATGAAATGCTGCAGTCCATTAGTTACTATAAAGCTTGGAGAGCTCAGCAGTGGGCACATGCATTAAATAGAGGCACACCTGAACAGAATTATGCAAATCTTCCATCTTATTGCCATGTGCTCATGCAAGCTAACCCTGGTACATACACATTTCTACAAACTGATGCCAACAACAAATTCAAGTATGTCTTCGTTGCACTTGAACCATCAATCAGAGGATATCACCATATGAGAAAGGTTAGTACATATTGTCACTTGTTTACTTGAAACCTTAATAGAAACTTAGTATTGTTACTTTTGGCATTGTCACTTAGTATTGTCACTTGTTTACTTGAAACCTTAACAGAAAACTTAGTATTGCCACTTTTGGCATTGTCACCTAGAGATGTCACCATCCTTATTGACACTGTGTAATTGTCACCTTTTGAACATAACAATACAATTTTGTCATTTGTTTATATATTGTCATGTTTTTAACAGGTTATACAAGTAGATGGCACTCACCTACATAATAGGTATATGGGTGTTCTAATAACTGCATCAGCACAAGACGCAAACCATCAAATCTATCCTCTTGCGTATGCTGTTGTAGACTCTGAAAATGACAGATCTTGGAGATGGTTTTTTGAGCAACTACTTGTTGTTATTCCATGCTCTAGTGATTTAGTATTTGTCTCAGACCGTCACTTGAGCATAGGTAAATCGGTTGAGTCTGTCTTTTCTTGTGCAAAGCATGTAATTTGCACAAGGCATTTGAAGGGAAATTTGAAGAATAGATTCAAGCAAAAAGGGATTGTGAGGTTGTTTAGCCAAGCTGCAGACTCCTACACCATTTCAGATTTCAACAAATACTTCCAAGACATTTGCACAGCAAATGCACAGATAGGTGAGTATCTAAGAGAAGTGTCACTTGAAAAGTGGTCAAGAGCATGCTTCAGTGGTGACAGATACAACATCATGACAACAAACAACTCAGAAAGTGTCAATGGTGTTTTGAAAGAAGCAAGACAATTCCCCATTACTGCTCTCTTGGAGTTCATAAGGTGTCTATTGTCCAGATGGTTTGCTGAGAGAAAAGCTGTGATAGAAGAACACCTAAATCAGATACCACCTAACATCAATAGCATTTTGGAGGAAAGGTGCAAAAAATCCAAAGCTTATGGTGTTAGAATGTTGAACAAAACTGAGTTTGAGGTGTTTAGTGGTGGGTTTTGTGCTGTGGTTGATCTAGCACAAAGGAAATGCACTTGCAGAATGTTTGATCTGGATAAGATGCCATGTGTTCATGCAATGGCTGCAATTCAACAAATGAAGTACCATGTGAGAAGCTTCATCAGTGACTACTACCAATTCCAGGCTTGGTGCTTGGCTTATGAAGAGACAATTTATCCATTGCCAAACAAATCTGAGTGGAATGTGCCAGACCATATAAACATGATAGTGTGTAATCCCCCAAATGTGAGAAGGAAGGTTGGACGACCAAAGAGGAATAGAATTCCCTCCATAGGTGAGTTCAGAGGGAAGAAGAAGAAGAAGATTAAAGCGTCAGAAGGAGCATCAAGCAGCACTGCAATCGTCATGAAATAGGATTCATATATCATCATTGTCACTTGTAGGACTTGATTGTCAAAACTGCCAAATATTGTCACTTGTTGAACTTGATTGTTAAAACTGTCACGTTTTGGTTTATTGCTATGTCAATGTCAGTTTTCATATGTCACTTGTTGAAAATATATCATCAATTTCAGCACTATCATTGATTCTTGATATATCATAACTTGTACATATTGCTATATCAATGTCACCACTTAGTTCGCAATAAATGAAAGTTGTCACTTCGAAATACCAACTTCGATTGTTTGCTAAGAGATATGCAATCACTTTTTGTTATATTTTGTACAACGTATGTCATTTATTGGGACTGTGTTCACTTGAACACTTTTTGGATAAATCGTCACTTGATCATGTTGCTTTCAAATTGTCACAAAAGATTGTTCACTTAATTGTTTGTTGATTGATATATCAATTGGAACACACCATAGTTGTAACATAATGCCTTAAACTGTCAACATTGGAATCCACCAACTGTCACAAAATCAAAAGTCAACATAATGCCTTAAATTGCCACTACTTAAAACTGTCACTACACAATACAACATACGATTCAAGGGTCCCAGATCCACGAGCCTTAAACTGTCATAACTACTAAGTTTAACAAAGAAAAAGATCAATTGCCTTTTTTGGAATCAGGCAAAGGCTCCCAAATCCAAGTGCCATTAAAAAGATCAATTGCCATTTTCTCCCGATGTGCAGCCATGTGCTCATAATCCAAATCATCCAAGCTGGCACCTAATGCAAATGCCTCAATGTACTTGATAGCATAGACACCACAATTACCACCCCTGCAAAACAAGTAAACATGAAAAAGTCAGGAGTGAAAGTGAATTCTGCATCTTGACAAAAACAAAGCATAACAGTGTAACAATACATACCTCTCTCCTGTTTTATCTTGACAAATATTTTCATCCCTGGACCATGTGAAATCAGCATCTAAATTGCCCAATCTCTCAAAGAATCCAGATGCCTTCATCCACACAGGAAGAACTTTGCAAAAAGGACTTACAATACTGTCAATCTTATCCTCATCATACAACGCTCGAAGACAGTCAAAGACAGTTATATGCTTCGCAACAAGGTCAATTTGCAAAGTGATCCAGTGCTCAATGTCAATGTTCACTGGAGTGAATACCTTCGTTACATGTGTGCGGTGCCATGACTTACCATACAGCTCAGGATTAAAGCCATTGAAGTAATCAAACTTTATGCTTGGCACTTCTTCTTTGTTCACAACGTAACGTTGGACACTTTCAACATTAAATTCCTTGTACCACACCCAATCCATGACAACTACATCCCTGTACACCTCGGCCTTCTCACTTATAAGCATCCTGATGTGATACATTGCCTCACAAAGGTGCTGCACAAAAGAATATAAGAACAATGACACTTTTAAACATAAAAATGTCACTTGAATAAAACACTTTATATCAAAACTGTCACTTGAACACTGTCACTTACCTCATCCCCAAGCCAAAGACTGTTTGTTTTAAGTAATCTAAAGAAAGTCCTATTAAGAAGTTGATCAGACCCTTGAATACTATCATCTGATTTCCAGGGAAATTGTATATATGTCACTCACAATCAAAATATAAGAACAATGACACTTATCACCATAAAACTGTCACTAGTAAAGAACAATCAATCAACTGACATACCGTTTGTTAAACCATCGATAGAAGGGCATACGGTCTTCATCACTGTAAAAGGAGTACTTTGGACGAATAGGCATTTTGGGAGGCTTCACCTTCTTCTGCTTCTTTGGCTTCTTCTTCCCAACGGTGTATGACGTGTGAGTCATAGGGCCTCCCTTCCTCAGCCTAGCAGATTTCCTTACACAACCGAGATCTGGAACACCCGTCTCTAGAGTACGGTTGTGCATGTCAAACTCCACAGTCCCTTCTCCTCCAGCTTCTTGTTTCTCGCTTCTGTCACTTTCTCCAATGCCCTTAGCACCACCTTGTTCACCTTGTTCTGGAATACCCTCCTCGGTTTCACCTAGTTCTGTCCCACCATCTTCAGTGCCCTGGGTAGTAGCTTCTGTTGCACCAGAATCATCCACAATATAATTTTCGGATTCTTTGTCTCCCTCCTCAACAGCAGGAACTCCATCTTCAACACATCCAACATCATCATTTTGAACTTCATCCAAATATGCAAATAAATGACCATGCTCAGTCATTTGAGAACAATTATCCTTAATGTCTCTTAAAATATCACCAATCTCAAAATCTAATTCAACACGTAATAGAGCTAAGAAAGTGGAACCCGACTCACTTGAAGGCACCTTTGTAACAGAATCGTTTGTTCTCTCATCTTCCTTCATCAAAACTTCATTCACCTTCCCTGTTTCATCACCAACCTTCATAACAACATCATCACTGGAGAGCTTCATCGACTCAATCCCTTTGCAATCACTCAAATTGATTGGAACTTCTGGCTGAACTGTCACAACAACATCATCTTCATCATCAGAATCTGAACCAACCTGCATTCTCCTTTGAAATGAATCAACCTTATTCCACAACCTTGATAGAGTCATGTCAGTCCGTGCAACCTTGTTCTCCAGATTTTTCATTGACCTTGTCATATCTTTGCTCAAGTTGTTGAAGCCATTGTACAACTCGTTGACAGTGGAAACAAGCCTCTTAGCCCAAGCAGGCTCTCCACCTTCATCACCCTTCGCAACAGGAGTATCCTTGACTTGACTCAGAATCTGAGCAGCTTCAACTTGATCATCACAATGAACATCTTCTCGAACTAGATCGGGAGCTGCTTCTGTCACTGGCTCTGTCACTGGAGCTGGCCTCTTGAACTTTTCAAGAATAGCATGCACAGGATTGGCTGAAGGCGTTGGATTCTTAGAGCTCCTTGGCAGTTGCAATCTCTTACTCTGTCTCCTAGGAGATTCAACAACAGTTTTCTTCTTCTTCGAAGGAGCAGAAACTCTGACATCACTTTTAGAAGGCTGCGCCTTCCTCTTTGCACCAGCATTCACTTTGTCACTTTGCTTTGCCTTCCCCTTGTCAACAACTGGAACCCGGGGAGCAATAACAAAGTCAGCCATCTCATCGTCAGTGGCCGAATCTGAGTCCTCTTTACGAACGTCCTTCATTTTCTGGCTTGAAATGATCCTTTTAATGAGTTCATCAAAAACAGGATCTTTAGCCTCATCAGGGTAATCACAATAGATAAACTCTGAAAACTCAGAGTAGGAGGGATGTCCACACTCCTGCAGAAAACACAAAACAAATACAATAGCTGTCACTTATAAGAAAACTGTCACTTGTCAAAACTGTCACTAGAAACACATAAATAATCGTCACTTGTCACTTACCAGTTTCTTTCTTCCAACTGCATAGATTGATTGATATCTCACAAGATTGATTCCATTGCTGCGCCACCTCAACATATAAGGGACTTCTTTTGCACCTTCAATAGAGAGACCACACACATCTCTTAACCCTGGAAACCTCTCCACAATCCAAATCTACAAACACAAAGGCAAAAAAGAAAAAGTTAGACAGAAGAGCATACAAACAAAGCAATTGTATTAATCAAAATTATGAGAACATGAATTACCATAAATGCATAGGGGTATCCAAAGATACTGCACCCAAATCTATAGTTTGGATCTTTGATCTTTTCCGGGTCACGAGAAGTACGAGTAACCTGTCCTAAACTTGTAACCAGTTCATCATAAGCAGCCCTTCCCCAAGAGAACTCTTGAAACACTTCCAAATCAGATGACAATGCAATAACACTGGCATCTAGCTGTACTTTAGGACGTCTAGGCATAAGAACACCATACAAAATCAGCAAATAGGCAAGCCTAAGCTTCACATCTTTATCCTTTGTACGAGCCAACTCGGCAGATAAGTCATCATATGTCAGCCTCGGGCGTCCAAAAAAGCCTTCTTCATCAGTAGGGGCATCAATTTCAAGGACAATGTCACACTTCAAACCAGTAATTGCTGCGAAATCCATTAATGAAAACCTACAAACTTGTTCACCAATCCTGAACCACATCTCGTGATTATATTTTGTTTCCAGCTCATGCATCAAAGCAAAGTGAATGAGCTGGTAATGAAGTGGCACTTTCTCTTTGAACCGAATAATGTAACCAAAACAGCCTCTGCACATAAAGTCCCAATCCTCTTTTGATAGGTGATCCTTCACAAAATCAATAACGCCAAAATCATGAAACATATTTGCTCTTGCATTGAACCGCTTTGATTTAGGCAACATGTACTTTAGGTTCTTCTTTTCCATGGCTTATACTGCAATTATCATCACAAAACATTCAAAATTGTGAACACAGTAAGCAAATCATCAGCTCAACACGCAGAAATGACACTTATCTAGATAATTGTCACCAGAAAACACAGAGTAAACACAAATGGCTACTTAATTGTCACCACAAACCTCAAACATCACGAAATTGTCACTACAGACCTCAAACATCCACGCAATTATAAAAGTGACACAACTTAACATGAACAACCACCAAAATGTCACCGCTTAACACTAACCGCAATTGGATACTAAATTGTCACCTCTTAACATAAACATCACGAAATTGTCATCACAAACCTACTTAACACTGAACAAATCAACAAAAATGTCACCACAAAAACACAAAAAACAGTGCTTAACCCTAGAACATGCACTAAAACTCAAAACTCAAACGAGATCTAAAACAACAACAATAGAAGAGCACAAATATGCTTCAAACAAAAATCAACAACATAAACACAAAAGCTAAAACGCAAATCAACAAACACTTACTCAGGAATTGCACAAATCAAAAAACGAGCAGAAAGGTGACAGAAGACAATCGCCCCACAGGAACTCAAAAAATCTTCAATGTCAACACAAATGCATGCAACTTGAGGAAGATGATAGAGCGAGAACACAATTTCGACTCCTTACGAGGTGGATCGACGATTAATCGGAATGATTTCGGGATTTCGTGTGAGGTCGTGGTAGTTGAGTGTTTGAGCGAGAGAGACGAGAAAACTGTAACGGGACGCGGGAGTTCTTTTTTTTTAAAAATTAATTATGCTATGCATGCAAATAAGAGTGAAATGGGCCGCCCTTCAAAAACGGGGCACAAAACATGCCGCCCGGCCCAATTCCTTATTGGTATTCATAAATAATTACTTTAATGGATTAAATAATTAATTGCAATATAGGTATATATTAAATTTTAAACTAATTAAGTGATTCTTTTTATTTAATGTTTAATTCATGGATATACAAAAACCTAATGATGCTTTCATATGAGTACCACATCATCCGTGATTGAAGTTATAATTAAAAACTAAGTAAATCTTGTAGGACACTGTTGAATTTTCAAGTGATTGAAGGATTAGTTTCTATATACGAATAATTCATAAATTTTAAATTAAGTTATTATTATTATTTATTGCTTAGCTCATGTGTATAAAGAGCTTATATGACAATATGTCACTACTTCAAGTATTTGATGTTAATTTTTTGTTTCATATATGCTTTTTATGTTTCATATTCCAAAGAAATTATAGCTTTTTATGTGTTATATTGTAAAGCATATTTATAATTGAGCTATTTCTTGTTTATATTCCTGTTTAAATCATGCTTTTTATGTTACATTTCGTAAAGCATATTTATATTTTATATTCTAATGCATTGTCATGAATTATATGCTAGCAATTTGTGCAATTTTATCGTAAACCTATTAGGGTTATTATTAGCTTGTTATTTGTTTAGGTTTAATTTTCATTGAACTTCTTTAATATATGATATTATTAGTTGAGTTACCGATAGTTTAAAATATAATTATGAAAGAATAATTGGAAATAGAAATGAATGGAATATAGATATATACTTTTTACAGTTAACAATTGACTTGAACATGAAATCAAGATACTAGGGCGCTTATAGATCCATGTAGATATCCCTTAACCTTTGCATTACCCATAAATAATCAAAGGATTCTTCTTTGCACAAGAATCCAAAATCGATGATGAATGTCTTGTTCATGCAACTCATTCCAACAATCTCCAACAAGTGCATATTATACATGTACAAATAATGTGTCATGTATCATGGTCCCTATACCCTAAACTAAAAACTATATATGAGAAATGTTTTAATGATTACTTGTATAATTAATGAAAACTTACTAGTCAACGGTTTAGAGTCTCAACCCAACGGTTTCGAACTTAATCAGGTCGGGTTGAAACTGGGTCTCGGGTTTAAATTTTTGGGTTGAAACCCAGAAATTTCGGGTCGGGTCAACTTTTGACAAGTCTATGTGTAACTACTTGTTTATATGGTTTAATGCTAGGGTTAGTATTTAGGGTTTATGGTTTAGGGTTTAAGATAAATTCACTGGGTTATAGGGTTTTAGTTTAGGATTTAGGGTAAATTGAGGCAGGTTTCGGGTGGACGATTTCGGGTGGACGAAAAACGGATATCAATAGCATCATAATTGTGTGGTGTCCTCTTGCTACAATGTACGTAATTCTTTTTCTCCATAAATTGTAGCGTCCATTGACACACGTTCAACTTACCACGGTTTGCCAAGAACAATTTCTACATGTAGTTTGAAATTTGCTTTGTCGACGTTACATTATTCGGGCTCACATCTACCATCCACTTCGAGATGGACCTTGGGGGCGCAAAAATAATTGATCCTGTTCATATCATCTCCTCTTCATCCTTGTTCATGTGCCCACGAAATGCATGCCCAAGCATACTAGTCGAAAGATCATGGTTGTGAAAGCCATGCTTCAACTTCAATGTCCACTTACTTGCAAACTTTTCTCGTCGGCCCGTAAACACAAATTTGCAACAACACTTTTTTGAATGCCCCCCTTCCGAATCAGATCTAGATATTCCAGCTTGGTCGCAACCTAGTTTCAATATTCTTTTATTTGAGTTCATGACGGTCAAATCAATATTATATGGTCCAGCCAAGTCTCTTACTCATTGAATCGCTTCTTCTTTACTATCCCACTCATAATTGTTCTCAAAAGTTTGTGTGAAATCTATACCTGCTTGCTCTTGTAAATACACAAATCACAAAGACTTATGAAACAAAATCGACTATATGTGTAATTACTAGGATTTAGGATTTAGGGTTTAGGGTTTAGGGTAAACTTACTATTTTTTCATTCCTACTATCTTTATGGCTCTATTACGTAATTGAACTAAATATAATAAAAAAAACACACAAGTTTATATTAAAATCAATATAATTTATAATTTCCTCATTCATAGTAGTTAAACAAAAGTTAAGACTAAAACAAAGAAGATGTACAAGAGAGATAGTATATAATCTAAAATAGGCATATAAAATAATTTGTTAGATTTAATTCGATCAAATTTTATCACTTGCATTCATTTTCATTTTAATTACTCAAGTATAATCTCTAATTCTATATTTTAATAGTTAGATAAATTTAGGCCATTAATTAAAATTCATGAGCATTTTTCCCCTAACTCTACCGGTGAAAATTATATTTGAGAACGTATTCATTCGTCAAAGACTAATCTTGATTTAACCCATCTTCGTTAAGTTAAGATACTAGTTTTATTTATACCTTAATCATCATCTTGTTTGATTTCATGTTTTATAATACAATGATGCTTCATCATACCGTCTTCATTATTGTTCATTTAACTCACTTTCATTAATTAGTTGACGACAAATAAAATTTAATTAAAGCATAATTCGAATTCTATATAACTACTATGGATCATAATGTCAAACAACTACTATAAATTTCAATTAGTAAGTCATTTATTTCACTACTAAATTTATTTCAATTAAAAATTACTTGAAATGAAAATTGTGATCAGTAATAAGTACCTCTAACCAAGGGCTCGGGTCGAATGGAGCATATTCTTCTCTTGAAGCCGATGAATCTCGATTAACATGCCACTCATAATAACACATTTGTAAGTGGTTTTAGAGTGAAAGAGGTCAATTGTGAGCATTCCAATATTACTCTTCAACCTATGTTATAGAATTTTGACAGATTTAAATTTTTTACCGTTCCTTGTCAAATCAAAGTTACCGTTGTAGTCAATTCAAAATAAGGTAAATTGAGGTAGGTTTCGGTCTGGGTAAAACTCTCACTAAACGCCGGTTAGTGAGATTTCACGAAACCTTATTTAGTTATTATCTCACTAAATGCCATTTAGTGAGGCTGTCGCCAGTACATTACATCCAGATGCACGTCCAATAATTCTCACTAATCATGGTTTAGTGAAATCTCACTAAATAGTGTTTCTTGAAAATCCATCTCCATTCAAACGCTTTTTCGGGTTACCCGACAAATCTCACTAAACTGTATTCGTGAGATCTCACTACATCTTATTTAGCGAGTGCAAATAGTAATTATTTGGAGTGCAAATAGAATCGTAAATCTAACATTAGGGATGTGGAGTTTGTGGACTACGGTATACAAAACTATTATCTAGATATGAAATCTACCAATATAAAAAAAAATATGGATTTCAATCAAATAAAATTTACCCCTTTAACATGTACCGTAAAATAAATATACATGAAAATAAAACAGAAAACAAAACTATATGAATGACGAAATGATATTTGTGATTTTATGTTATCATGTCTTATTATGTTATTACGTGTAACTAGTACAAATCCCGTACCATGTACGGGTAATATACATTTAAATTCGACTTAATTGATCCGAGTTTGATTTTTAGTCGATAATGTCCCGAATAAATTTATATCTTGTTTGATTATATATCTTTTTATGTTTATCAATAAATAAATAAATACAATCAATTTGATTAAGATTATTATATATGTAAGATTACTTTCCCAAGTAATATGTATTGAAATAACTTTTTGTATTATTTTTATCAAAATTTTCATTTATATCTAATAAAATGGCTATTTGTATTTTATCTATAATGAAATAAAATACAATCACTTCAATTCTATTATCCATTATTTAATTAATTATCTAGAACTTTCACAACAATAATTTAAAAAATCTCTTTTACCAAAATGAAAAATGTTTTAATTATTTAAATGAAAATTATATTTTCTATAACAAAATTAGGTAAGATATCAAAAATGGATAAGATATCAAGTGGGAATAAAGATTATTTTTGTTGATATAATTAAAAAATAAAATCATTATTTTATTCAATCACAATGATGTGGCGCAAATTTTAACAAAGACTTGGGTTCCACTTTATACTGTATTATAGTAGATAATTTGATCCCTCACTAAGAATATTTTGGAATTGTGTTGTTACATGGGTTAATCCGACAGATTTATATCAAATGCAAAAACCCATTAATGCTCACATATGCGTTTTTATTGTTCACATATTTACTCTTATGATTCACGTTTATAGTATGCATGATAAGATATATTTTCACCGGATTATGAAATTTTTTCATGTTGTTTTATTTCCCTTTTAACTCTTCCATGTAATTACAACATTACCCCATTTGATCTCATATTTTATTCATATTATCTAATTTTTTATTTTTTTATATATTTTAATAAAATATCGAGAGAGAAAGATGGAGTGATAAATAGTACGAGTGATTTTGAATGGATCCGAACTCAGTCCAATACACAGCCTGTATATGATGACTATGGGCCCGGCCCATCTTGGTTCTCTCTAGCTCTCACCATACGAATACGAATACAATTCCCACCATTTGAAGAAAATTGGGAGGAGGGATGATGATAGCCAACCAAATTAATAGAGAGGATCAATCCAATGAAATTCCTGAATCCCGACTTTGCGATCAAGAAAGGCAAGTAGCCAAGTAGAAGTAGGGGGGTCAAAAGCAGCAGATATGTGCGTACGTACGGTCGATTGTCATCACTCGTTATTGTGCATATCTATATTAATCTATGGGAAGAGGACAAATACCCCTGTATGTGCTTACTTCTACTCACGTCTTAACTCCTAAGAGAGAGTGAGAGTGAGAAAGAAAAAGAGAAATTAAAGCAAAGTAATCAGAAACAACGCACAGAAAGAGAAAGGGTCCTCCTTGGCTGGCTAGCTACTCCATTTGACATGGTGTTGGCCTCGTTATTGTGCCTATCTATATTAAACATTCAGTATTTTTCTCTTTTTCTTTGAAATTCGGGACCGGTTTTTCAATATTCTTACAAATTCTTACGAATCACAACACTGGACAAAATACAAATAGCCATTCTTACACATCTCCACTTTTGCCCCCAACCTTCCACATCTCCACTTACACATTCTTACAAATCACAGCATTGCACAAAATTACAGCTTTCCCCAGTAAACTGAGCTTTCATCCTCCATTATCAAAACTACAAAAGCAAAGAAGTAAAAGGAATATAACAATATCACTGCCAGTCCACATATGCCTTCAGAGATTGACATGAATGAGCCTCCTCCTTTCCACATCGACCTTAATAAGCCACCTGGTGGGACAGTGGAGTAAAATAGTTCCTCTTTCATCTTTATGAAGAACCAGAAATAAGAATACGAACATAGACATAGTCATCAATGCATCATGAAACAAAGGAAGCAATAAATACAGAGGCAACCACTCATCATCAGGCTATGAGAACATACTAGAATGCATATTTTATTATGGTAGAGAGGACTACAAATGACAAGCTTCAACATGGGGCAGTTAATGAGGTTGCACAAGCACTTAATGTATTAAGGACCATAGACAGACTATGAAGTATAGCAAAAAGGAAAAGGGAACAGAATCAAAGCTATAATGTTTCAACCATGTATCACAGGTCAGGTAGAAAGAGAGTAGAAGTGCTAGTTGATTTCATTACAACTCTACATATGGGAGAGAGATCATACATAAGAGACTTAATCACCAACAAATCAACCAACACACAAGTCTCAAAGAGCTCAATTCATAAAATGTTCAAGACATCGAGGACACACACCAACCCACTACATCCAGGTGGACCAGGTTTGAAACCAGCAAACAAGTTGACTGGGTTACAATGGATATTAAGCATGCTACCAAGGGACACACCACATGCCAAAACACATTACAAAGCAATGTATGCGCCCTTACCTACCAAGTCGGCCAATCGGCCATAGAAGAAGACGCTCTCCAACTCAAGTCCAAGGGTCCAATCACACGAAGTCGAGCCAAGAACATTGCCCCAGCCACGAGCATCGCCCAAGTCACCCAATCCTTAGTGGCCCGAGTCTCCCAATCACAAGGCTCTTTGGACGTCACGAGATGGGTTAACGTTTCCACCCAGCTAAGCTCGGCACCGACCCCAGACAGGTCGGCATCGACCCCATGAAGGTCGACATCGACCACCCTTGGCGAACGAGTACGAGCTTCGGTTGCGATCCACATCGCACCGCCTATCCTAAATTAGATTTCTTTTTATTTTAGTCAAGTTATTATATTTGGATAATTACTTGAATTAGAGATAGATAGCTTGTTTTCCATTATTATTTCATATCTTTTATTTTAGGATTTTGTAACAAATCATATCTCTATCTTTCCATAAGATAAGATATGATTTGCTAGATTTATTTGTTTCCCTAGTTAAACCTAAAGGGCCGATTTCCCTCTATATAAACAATTGTAATCGGTTTAATTATGTTTATGCAATATTGAATTTTCCCTAAAGTCAAGTCGAGTTACTCCTTCTTCCGGGATACCGTTGCATCAACCCATTCGTTAGTACATCAATCGAACACCATTAAACCGCTTCCGCCAAATTGCTACTAATCCTAACATCATCCAAGTAAGAGAAACACACTTACACCTACGATCTCGATCGGGACATTCGTGTTCTTGTGGACCACAAGGGGCAAGGACGCATCACATATGGTTCAATCTTAGTAAGAAGACACATAAGACCTATCTAGCCAGAGATGAGAAGGAGAAATATAAATCTGCAAGCTCATCAACGTTCATACGAAAGATCATGTTTACAGCTGCAGTGGCTATGCCAAGATACAATGAAATGGAGAGTGCACTTTTGATGCCAAAATAGGCATTTTTTTCATTTACATACAAAGCGCCAGCAAAGAGATCATAAAAAAAAAAACAGACAGAAGGGGACACTTGTGACCAAGTTGGTGGAATCAATCAATAAAACAGTCACAAGAAACATGTTGATACATGAAATTGCTCCAGCTATTAAGGTGAAATAGTCATAGGATGGTGATCATAATGTAATATTCATTCAACATGATAATATCAAAGCTCATATCACACAAGAAGATGAAGAATGGCAGTAAGTATACCAACAAGGACGTTTCACATTCATTATACTACAACAACCTCCTAATAGTTCTGATTTAAACATCTTGGATTTGGGTATTTTTTAGAAGCATACAATCACTAATGTATAAAAAAAATGTCAAATAATGTTGATGCAAGGCTAGCTGGTGTATATGAGGCCTACTATGAGCTAGATACAAAAACCCTAAGTGATGTGTGGATGACTCTACAATATTGCATGAAGCCATGAATGAGGTAACGAAACACCAAGGAGGCAATGAGTATGACATTCCACATGTTGGCAAGAAAACACTAGCAAGTCAAGGCATGCTACATACTCAAGTTAAAGCACCCTTACATGCAGTTCTGACAGCATGACAAACGGTTCATGGAGGAAATCAAGTTCAAACAAAAGATGCATGAACATCAAATGCACGAGCATCAAATGCAGGAACATCAAATGCAGGTCAGCACACAAAAGATCTAACCTAGGAAGATGAAGAAGAATATGATTGCTTGTAGTAAAAGACATGAAAGGAAATGCAAAGCTTAAACTAGAAGAACAAAGGTGGAAAGAATAAATTTTGTGACCCTTTTCAAAAATAGATTGCACATATTTTGTGAAGTACAAAGGTTACAAAGGTGGTAGGTAATTTTTTTTTTTTTTGTGAAGCCAAGATATTAGTAGATGATGTGTGTAATTGTAAAGGTAGTAAGGATGAATGTAATAAAATGTTTATGTATGAAATGTATGAAGTTCATATTAATCTCAAAATGTCCTCATTCATCACTGATACAAGTCCCATTGACAATGCAAACATACAAGATAGACCTCATTCAGTTTAAATCAACCAATTTCTCAAGCACATTGGTGTTGTCATTCAGTTTGAGTTATGTCTAAGTTATTTAGTGTGTTTCATCATTGATTACATGTATATAATCTCAAGGCCCCAACCATCACAGACTTGAACTCAAATATGACAGCACAAACATACCAGTGAGACACATTTAGTTTAATCTAAACTGGTTTCCTAGAGCACATTAGTGCAGTCAGGTGATTGGGACTTGTATCTCAGTTCATGAAGACTCTCATCATTGATTTTATGCATGCAAGTATAGTAACAAATAAGAGAACACAAATTCACAAGCAACTTCCATAAATTAAATCATCAATGAATTAGAGATCATGAAAACATTTGTAAAGCCAACACACACGGTTCAAATTCAGAAACAACCTCCATATAAGCAATTCATAACGCAAATTCAAAGATGATGAAAACAAATTTAAAATATGGAATCTATTATTTGAATTAGTTACTTAAAAATCTTCATGAAAGATAAATATCTCTTTTACCAAAAATAGAAAACGCTTTAATAATTTAAATAAAAAGCATATTTTCTTAAGATACGAAAAATAGTTAAGATATCAAAATATCGAAAGTTTGACAAGATCTCAAGTGAATATATGGATAATGTTTAAAGGATATAATTAAAGAAATATTATTTTACTCAAGATGAATGACGTGACACAAATTTTGACAAAGATTTGGGTTATGCTTTATGTTGTATTAAAATATTATTTTATTAAAGTAGATATAATTAAAAAAATTATTTTATTCAAGATGAATGACAAAGATTTGGGTTGTACTTAGGCAAGGGCTCTCAAAAGGGCTTAAAACATATAGACAACTAAACTAATCGATTTTGGTCATTTAGACCCTTTGAAACGGACTTATTGGGCACTCCAACTTGTCAAAGCATACCTATTAAACACCTCTTCTCTAAAGTGACATTGCGCGTGTGATGTACACTTGATTTAAGAGTGTATTTATTTATTTATTAAAAACCAGATATTTTTAATTAAGCCTGTGTATAAAGAAATTTATTTGACAATGTAGTATGGTGATGGGTTGAAGTGACAATTAATTTAACGAGGAGGCCTTATCTGACATTATGTTGCTTTTTTTTTGCTTAATGATGTTCACGTAATAACGTGTGCATATTACGACACTCCGTAATCGGGGACGAAGTGTTTAATATGTAGGTTTTGACAAATTGGGGTGCTCAACAAGTCCGTATCAAAGGTGAGGCGTTCAAAACGACTATAAAATAAATAAGTTGATGTGCCTGTATATGTTTTAAGCCCTCTTAAAAGACTCTTAAAGGCGCATCCCTCACCATTTTTAAGGTTTTCTTTTCATTTCTTTTTTTTTGGTTTTTTTGAGGCGATGGACTCTAATAGAACCAAGTTGGAGATGCTCTTATGTTTTTCTATTTTCGTTACTCATTAAACTAACCACAATCCGTGGATCCACTCTGCCTCACCCTAGTCACAGCTAGCGATGCACATTTTACTTGCGGGGTCGGGTACCCGCGGGGACCCGACCCTAACGGGGCGGGGATTCCCCGGTATATCGGGTATTGGGGTCGGGGACGGGGGCAGGTTATAAATACCTGTTCGGGTTCGGGTCGGGTACGGGGGGAGCATTACCCGCCCCGAAATATCCCCGATATGTATTATTATATAACTTTTTATTATTAATTCAAAAAGTATGGATATTTAGTATTATTTATAAATGTGTCTACCAACTACGATCTACAAATGCATTACAAATTTACAATAATTGTTATATATTCATAAAAAAACATTACATATCTCGTATAATTATATAAACGGGGCCCCATTAAATCTACTAAACTCGACGGGTATTCCATGCCCTGATCCCCACCGGGGATTAAACGGGTATGGGGCGGGGACGGGTTATGAATATAGTAGGCGGGTACGGGGATGGGAAATGTATTCCCCGACCCGTCCCGACCCACGTACATCCCTAGTCATAGCTGTTCAGACTATTATTTATACAACTGACTGACTGATATTATATACACAGTTACTTATTTATATTGTAGTGACTATTCTAACCTAGGGAACAAAACAGAAAAAAGAAATAGTGGAAAGTCCTTTGTAGAAACTAGAGTTTGAAAGTGACGGATTTGTTTCTTAATTTGTACAGGGTAATGGTTGAAAAAGCGTATGCAAACTGGAGGGGCCAAGTTACCTTCTCTAGCTTGCAAATGGCCCCTTTTTGTTTTTGGAGAGTCAAGATTGGATCATGATGAGATTGTAGGAGAGACGTATATTTCTTAAAAATCAATAATATTACACCTAAATCAGTATTCTATATTTGACCAGATACAATCAGTAGTACTTATATATGCGTAATTTAATCCTATAACTACTTTAAAATTCATACTTTATTACAATTAAAGCGGCATTTTATTTATAGGAATGAAATTCTTGTTTGACTATGAAACTTTGTCAATTTTAAACTTATTGTAATGTAACAGAGCAATTTATTTCGATCATTGTCCAATTGATGAATGCCAACTCCTATATTAATTAACACATGATACTTATGATATCATATCAATATCAAAGTGGCCTAAATCCTTTTTTCTTTTTCTTTTGGGTTGCGTTGAAACAAACTGGCCTAATTGGTTTGGTTTAAGTAAAAACAAAGTTTTGTTGCCAAATTAGCTTAAAGTAGGCTTAAAGGAGGGATTGCGTTTTGGATGATCATGGATCAGGAACCCATTACTGTCAACCGACAATCCGACATGACGAGATGATCCCGTGCTTGTGGACATGCATCTTCCAATCAATACGTGGTAGTAGTTTCCAAACGGAAATTACACCATCTTTAAATTTGTACACTCGAATAACAAGAGTTGTGGCAGATAAGAGCATTGCTAATAGAAGAGAAACCATTCGCAAATCTCTTTCGTTAAAACCAAAATCACATTATTGTACGTTGTATATTAGTCAACAGGCCTAAACTTGTATGCATCGCTATCACCCACACCCACCTAACCTAAGCAAAAACGTAGGCTTTGTATATTTTTCAACACTTCTTTAAGAGTTAATATCATCGTGACTACAACAGGCATATACATTGATGTCATTATACATGCGTGGAAATTTTATTTGACAAAAAAAAAAACAGTATTCTAAATGATCTATTTGAAACACAGATCTTATGCAAAACACCTAAAGTATTTTGATATTTAAAATTACTTCTAGCTATAGTGGTCAAAACTCAACTTATCCCATTAAATCGATCCAAACCCATCAAAAGTTTTAGAGTTAAAATCCAACCTGGATATTAGCAAACAAAAGCAAAAACCAAACTCGATTGACCAGAGCTCGATTGGGTTTGAAAACAGACCCGATCTAAACTTGTTGAGCTGATCCGATTTATTATATTTGTAGAATAATTACAGTTTATTTTAAATATTAGTATAATATATTTGTTGAGTCAATATAGGGAACTCTCGTTCTACTAGACTGAAACAAGGGTTCATTCCTTAATTTTTTAGATGACAAATATCCTAAGGAACTAACATGCATGTGTAGAGTTGGGTCCGGTTCGGTTTGAACCGGCGAACCGGATCGGTAAAAATCAGAACCGGACCGGAACCGGAACCTAAACCGCCAAACCAGCGCTGCTAGGTTTAAGTTAAGGTTCGGTGCTAACCCAAACCGGTAAACCGGAACCATAACCGCATAAAAATAGGCGGTTTACGAATTTTTTTTAACAAAATTATATCTTTTAGTGGTCGTTGGGCTGGTTGAATCGGCCAAACCGCCGGTTCAACGGCTAGTAAACCGGCCGTTGGGGGTCCCGCGAGTGCGGCACTAAAACCGTGTTCGCGGGCTCTCAGGAAAACAAAAAAATAAAAAAAAATTGGAACCGGAATGATACACGACAACCCGGGTAGATCGTCGGCCTCGGAAGCGATTGTAGGATCTAGACTTTGGACAAGAGCAAATCACACCAACCCTTGTTGAATCTCGCACAAACTCGATCACACACTCACGAACGGAACAAGAACAAGAGCACAAGGATGAATCAAACCAACGAACACTTGATTGAATCAAACTCAAAGCAAAGCAACAAAGGTTCAAAGGCGTAGGAAGAGAAACACAAGGTTCTCTTCTCAAAATACGCTCCAAAGAAATAAAGAGAAAAACCCAAGTATTTATTCTAACCCTAGAAAAACAAATTATTATCATAAGATATAAAGAATATCTCATAATAATAATTACAAATCTAGAAAACCAAAATATGGAAATAGTTTGATAAACAATAAAAGGAAACGACTTGGGACGCAAGCTAAGCAAGGAAACCGGTGGACGCGGAAAGACAACCCTCAGGATCGACCTAGATGTGGGTCGTGATCGACCCTCATGGGTCGTGATCGACCCTGTATGGGTCGTGCACGACCCCCTGGGGGGTCGGTCCTGAGAGGACCTTCCTTCTTGTGGCTGCTCGTCTTAGGTTCCTTGCAAGTAACTGACCCACTTCGTCTTCTTAGGCTCCTCCATCCTTGAATAGAGACACTTGAGTGCAATGGAGGTTTCTTGGATGATCTTCTTAGCTCGGCTTCTTGTCATTGGACCTTGAATTGGAGCCGTCATCATCTCTTCAACATCTCATGGATCTTCATCATCTTGTTTGCTATCATTCTCCTCCACTAAATGTTGAACCGTCCTCGGTTCAATGTCGGAGTCATCATCGGGTATGAATGGTGACAAATCCGAAACATTAAACATAGGATGGACGCCATACTCATCGGGCAACTCCAACTCATAAGCATTCGGTCCAAGCTTCTTGATTACCCGAAATGGTCCATCTCCCCTTTGCTTGAGCTTGTTGTTCCGAGCATGAGGGAAACGTTCCTTTCGTAAGTGCACCCACACGAGGTCGCCTTCTTCAAAGAGCATCTCCTTCCTTCCACGATCCGCAAGCGTCTTGTATCTCTCAGCCTTGAGCTCCAAATTCCTCCTTGTTTCCTCATGAATGCGCCGAATGGATTCCACACGATCTAAAGCATCTTCGTGTGGCTCAACCTTGTAAGGTAGGGGTGCCATATCACTTGCCGTCTTGGGGTTAAGGCCATACACCACTTCGAACGGCGTCTTCTTTGTGGCGGAATGGATTGACCTGTTGTAAGCAAATTCCACAAAAGACAAAACTTCTTCCCACATTCTAAGGTTAGTCTTAACCATAGTACGAAGAAGAGCTCCAAGAGTTCGATTTGTTACCTCAGTTTGTCCATCCGTTTGAGGGTGACACGATGTGGAGAAGAGCAACTTCGTACCTATCTTATGCCAAAGACACTTCCAAAAATAGCTAAGAAAGTTTGCATCACGATCCGATACAATGGTAAGAGGAATACCATGTAGTCGAACCACCTCTTTAAAGAACAAGTTAGCAATCATAGAAGCATCAACGGTAGTATGACATGGTACGAAATGTGCCATCTTTGAAAAACGGTCAACCACCACAAAAATACTATCACTACCCCTTCTAGTCCTAGGCAAACCCACAATAAAATCCATAGAGATATCCTCCCAAGTTGCACTAGGAATAGAAAGAGGTTGATATAAGCCAAAGGGATTAAGTCTCGATTTAGCCTTATGACAAACAACACAACTATTAACAAATTTTTGCACATAACGTGACATGTTAGGCCAATAGTAGTGTTCTTTAAGTCCTTCTAAAGTTTTATCTAAGCCCCTATGCCCTCGACTTTCATGGACTTCTCTAGTAAGCAACCTACGAATGGAAGACAATGGTATGCATAATTTCCCTTTCTTAAACAAATAGCCATTGTCTACAAAGAAAGCATTCATAGGACCCTTAGTCATGCAATGATCATAAATGTCACCAAAGAAAGGATCACTAGCATAAAGCTCCTTAATCAAAGCGAAACCAAGGATTTTTGCATCAAGAGAAGATAGAAGTACATACCTCCTAGATAGGGCGTCGGCGATGATGTTGTCCTTGCCCTTCTTGTACTTCACCACATATGGAAAAGTCTCCATGAACTCCACCCATCGTGCATGTCTCCTATTGAGCCGAGATTGGCTCTTGAGATACTTGAGAGCTTCGTGGTCCGAGTGTATGACAAACTCCTTAGGCCAAAGATAATGTTGCCATGTCTTCAAGCACCGAATCAAGGCAAACAATTATTTGTCATAAGTGGGATAGTTCAATTCCGCTCCACTTAGCTTCTCACTAAAGTATGCCACGGGTTTGCCTCCTTGAGTTAGTACGCCTCCAATTCCATGCCCGGATGCATCAACCTCCAATTCAAATGTCTTTGTGAAGTCGGGAAGTTGAAGAAGAGGGGCGTTGGTGAGGCTCGCTTTTAGGCTTTGGAAGGCAGCCTCGTGCGCATCATTCCACTTGAAAGGGGCATTCTTCTTGGTCAATTCATGCAAAGGGGCTGTTATGACGCTGAATCCTCTCACAAAACGTCTATAGAACCCGGCTAATCCCAAGAAAGAACGCACCATTGTTGGTGTAGTCGGTTGGGGCCATTCCTTGATTGCTTTCACCTTAGCATCATCAACTTGTAGTCCTCTCCTGGAAAGCACAAAACCAAGGAAAAGAGTAGACTCCGAGTAAAAAGAACATTTTTTAAAGTTAACATACAAGTACTCAACTCGTAAACACTCAAAAACAGCCCTTAAATGTTCAACATGCTCATCTAGGGATCTACTAAACACCAAAATATCATCAAAATAGACAATGACAAATTTCCCTAAGTATTTTCTTAAAACATAGTTCATTAGCCTCATAAATGTACTAGGTGCATTCGAAAGACCAAAAGGCATAACTAACCATTCATAAAGTCCATACTTAGTTTTAAAAGCCGTTTTCCATTCATCCCCCTCTTTCATACGAATTTGATGATACCCACTTCTTAAATCAATTTTTGAAAAGAAACAAGCACCATATAATTCATCAAGCATGTCATCTAAACGAGGAATGGGATGACGATATTTTACCGTTATTTGGTTGATGGCTCGGCAATCCACGCACATACGCCAAGTGCCATCCTTCTTGGGCACCAAGATGACGGGTACGGCGGGCAATTTGGCATATGGGTCGTGATCAACCCTATGTGGGTCGTGCACGACCCCCTCTGGGTCGGTCCTGAGGACCATTTTTGCACGTAGGTCGTGCACGACCCCCCTCTGGGTCGGTCTTGAGAGGGCTGATTTGGCCTGTTGGTCGAGGTCGACCTCCACGCAGTCGTGTGCGACCCTCCTTCCATTTCACACTCTCGGCGTCGTGCCTAGTGTGAGAGCTCGGTGCTCTACTTTCCCCTGTGGTCCTGGTTTCTTGACATTCTCTCGGGACTCCTTTGGGGCATTTGAAGCTTTGGGGGAACCCGACGACTTCCCTCGACGCTCCTCCACTAAACATCCTCTTTCTCCCTGTTTTTGGAGGCATGCCTAGCCTCATCAATGGCTCGTGCTTGATTTCGCCTCACTTGATCCTGTAAAACTTCATGGGGAGATAGGGGTAGAAGAGTGAATCTCCTCCCAAGATGGTTAAAAACATAGGTATTAAGGTATCCATCATATATCACTTTCTTATCAAACAACCATGGTCTACCTAAGAGAACATGAGTGCATTCCATTTGAGAGACATCACATGTAATTACATCCTTATAAGAGCCAAATGGTAATATGTACATCACATGTATGAGTAATGAGTTGAGAGGCACCTGAATTGATTCCATTTAAACCATATTGTAGAGTACGCAATTTAGTAGGAAGTTGCAAGTCATGAACCACTCTAGCATTAATCAAGTTGCAACTACTACCGCTATCAATAATCATGTTAATGCATTGATTGCGTAACGTACACCTAGTATGGAAAATGGTCTCTTTTTGGTCGGTTCTAGGGGCTTCTTGAAGGGTGAGGACGTCCTTTTGATTGACATAAGCATAGACTTGTTTCATTTCGGGTTGGACGAATTCCTCCTCATAAGACTCGCCATGAGTTTGCTCCTCCTCCACCTGAGTTGGCACTACCTCCTCCTCAACATCCTCATCATCGGTGACATAGCCTTGAGTGGTGTAGTACACAGCTTTGGAGTTGGTGCAATCCCGAGCGATGTGGCCTCTTCCTTGACACTTGAAACACTTCAGCTCACTTGGACGTTGGCTTTGAGAGTTACCAACGGTCGGTTCCTAGACACATTTGCCTCATTTTTGGGTGAGTTTGAAGCTCCCCGAGGCTGGAAAGAAGGATTATAGGAAAAAGTTTTGGGATTGGAACTAGGATTAGGTGTGTACCTTTTTTGAGGATTCGAACCTCATGCTTGTTTCTTCTTCCTTTGAAGCTGATTGTGGAAGAGTTGTGCCGCATTCACTAGCCTTGTTGGATCCTCAATTTGTAGGCACTCCACGCCATCTCTCACATCTTGATTCAAACCGGTCAAAAACTGAGTTCTAAGGGATTGTTGAGTGTGATGAATCCCCGCCTTAAAACTCACATTTTCAAGCTCATTGAAAAACTGAATGGGCGTGTGAGGTCCTTGCTTGCACATGGCCACGCGCAATCTCATTTGCTCGATATGTTGCTCGGGCACATATCTCTTCTTCATCAAGTACTTGAGCTGATTCCAAGTCTCGATTCTTGGCCATCCTGTCTTTTGGCGTTCCTCTTTTTGGCGGTACCACCAAGCTCTAGCGGAACCCCTTAGATGAAGGGAAACTACCTCCACCTTTTCCGTTTCATTGTAGCCAAGATGCTCAAGCACATGGTGGGTGTCTTGCTCCCACTCCAAGTACTTCTCCGGATCAAGTTCACCGTCGAAGTGCTCTACTTTGATCTTGACATCACGCCTCGGTGCTTGTGGAAGTGCGCCTTGGTGATTGTTGTAGTGAATGGCGTTTTCTCCCACAAAGCAAGGTAGTGGCATGTCTTCGGGTCTCTCTACTTCTCTAAAGAAATTGCTTCCCATAACGCCTTGGAGCGACGTGTTAGGCAAATAGGTCATTTGCCAAGTGGTGGGCAAATCGTCCCATGAGCCTCCCTCGGCGCGCATGTTGGTTGGTTTGTAGGTCGCCTTGGAGTTGTATTGACCCTTCATGGAGCCGATCTTTAAATGACCGGGCTGCGACAATGGAGTATAACTATACTTGGATTGATGCGCCTCGTCTGGGTATGGCGTCGAGCCAATTTGCACCATTAAGCTAGGATTGCTCACACCTTCATACCCTTCCACCAAGTTTTTGCCTTTGTTTGATGATATCGGTGTAGAATAAGGTTGTATAGGCAAGGAAGACATAGGCACACAAACTGAATTAGTAACCAAAGGAATTGACGAAGAGTTTAGAGAAACATCACCCGACTTCAATTGGGGAATGGGATTGATTTGGCCCGCCAACTCGTTCGTTGGTTCCTTAGACGCACTAGTACCCGCCAATGTTCGTAGAGTAGCTTGTACTCCCATCATCATGTCGGTCAATGTGGACATTTGGTCATTCATCTCACAAATCCGTGAATTTATGGAGTCAAATTCCGGTTTGGCTGCCTCCAAAGTTACCGCCGTAATTCGTGGGTACCTCAGCGTCAATGCGTCTTCCACAATTCTAGCAATGTGGCTAGACGAGATCTTGTCCCCGCCCGATTCCGCGGTGGACTTCTTGGTATCTTCACTATCCGACATCCTGAAGTAGCAAACAACACCAAGCAAGTAAAGTATTCAACGAGTTCTAGAGCTACACCTTATCAAGTCAAAACTTGTTCTTGCTCAATCACAATTGAGAATTTAGTTCAAGTAGGTAACTAAGCAAGCTTTCAACTAGAGGTGGGAAAAGCAAAGAGATTTCAAGTAAGACAATTAAAAGGCAATTAAACACAATGCAATTGTTCACAAGAGAATCGAATTCCTTCAAAGTGAGTATGCTATTATGATATGCAACTACAAGCCTAAACAAAGGAATCAAAGTGCAACAATGTAATGGAATTTTTTTTTTTTTTGAATGCGCTCTACTAGTTGGGTAGATCACTTTCGTTTTTTTTTTTGATTTTATACACAAGTTACTAATTTGTGTTGAAGTAATGCAAAAAAATTATGCAACACTACAATTTCGGATACTAGCCTTAATAAAACGTGATTTATGCTACCAATGAGACTACTAGGAGCTTAGAAATAAGAACAAGACATGATGCAAATTTCAACCTTCGTAGCCATCAAGTAACACATAATCATGCAAGACATAATCAACTTCTACTATGTGGAACTTTCTAAAGCAAACAATATGCAAGAAATTGGTTTAAATTGACTTAAATCCAATCAATCAAACAAGAATCTCTAAGGTTGGTTTAATCCTATTTGGTAGGTTGCCTAGGGTTTCAATTTTTCGAACAAGGAAGCAGTAAGGGGCACGGCTGGGCTCGTCACTCGGCACAACGCAATTGCTTGCGTCGCAAGGTAGGGCACGCAGGTCGTGTGTATGGTGTTCCCTATACGAGCAAAATCAAAACCTAGGGCAAGCTAGTGGAGGATTGAACCAAAATCACAATTGCGAAATAAGAACGAGAATTATAAGACTTAACTCGATGTAACTCAAGGTCGGATGACTCGTGATACCACTTAATGTCAAAGTCGTCGGCCTCGGAAGTGATTGTAGGATCTAGACTTTGGACAAGAGCAAATCACACTAACCCTTGTTGAATCTCGCACAAACTCGATCACACACTCACGAACGGAACAAGAACAAGAGCACAAGGATGAATCAAACCAACGAACACTTGATTGAATCAAACTCAAAGCAAAGCAACAAAGGTTCAAAGGCGTAGGAAGAGAAACACAAGGTTCTCTTCTCAAAATACGCTCCAAAGAAATAAAGAGAAAAACCCAAGTATTTATTCTAACCCTAGAAAAACAAATTATTATCATAAGATATAAAAAATATCTCATAATAATAATTACAAATCTAGAAAACCAAAATATGGAAATAGTTTGATAAACAATAAAAGGAAACGACTTGGGACGCAAGCTAAGTAAGGAAACCAGCGGACGCGGAAAGACAACCTTCAGGACCGACCTAGATGTGGGTCGTGATCGACCCTATGTGGGTCGTGCACGACCCCCTGGGGGGTCGGTCCTGAGAGGACCTTCCTTCTTGTGGCTGCTCGTCTTAGGTTCCTTGCAAGTAAGTGACCCACTTCGTCTTCTTAGGCTCCTCCATCCTTGAATAGAGACACTTGAGTGCAATGGAGGTTCCTTGGATGATCTTCTTAGCTCGGCTTCTCGTCATTGGACCTTGAATTGGAGCCGTCATCATCTCTTCAACATCTCGTGGATCTTCATCATCTTGTTTGCTATCATGGAACCGGCACCAAAACCGGTCAAAACCGGAACAAGACTGGAACTAGCTAACCGGATCCTCCAAGGTTTAGGTTTAGGCTTACCCTAAACTCAAACCTTAACCGCCAATGGAACCGGCGGTTCGGTTAACCGGACCCAGGTATAAACGTGTGTTAATCAAGTATGTTAAGAGAATCAATCATCGAAAAAGGTACTATGCAATAAAGAGTTCAAGTTCCAACTCAAGGGAACTTGCAGAACAATCCAAAAGGCGACATGCATAGAAAACAATCTGCAACTGCAAGAGGCAAACTGTGCAGAAACTTCCAAACTCTGACATGTCCCCTACAAAGCTGCGATTGTTCCTAAAAGATTCAAATCAAACAAATCACATGTCAACTCAGTACAACGTTAAGGAACTGAAGAGCAAGGGCAAAAGGGACTTTGTATTGACATGAAAAAGAGATTTGCATATAAATCAGATGCAAGGACGAAAAGGCAAATCACTTCTCTCCAATTACAAACAAAACCCCAAGAATGAAGTCAAAAGTGAAAAGAGAAGAGAATAGAAGTCCCCGACGACGAGTGTCTGATCTTGGCGACGGAAGATTGAGTAGTTCCTAACTGAAGAAAATTGTTGGTTATTGTAAGGTTTGATTGTTCTCGCTTGAGTTAATTTTCGTTGTCTTAGGAGCTTAGGTTGAGAGAATTCGTTGGTGTTCCTTTGGAGTGAGAAATTGTTAGGAACATAGAAGTTGGAGTTCTGTTTTTATATGTTCTAATGAATTAAATTAATAAATGTGAAAAAAATCATCTAAAGGAGGTAGAGGTTTATCTACACAACTACTTGGTTGTTGTGAGGTTCCTTTGTAAAGAAGTGCGTATTTGTTATTTGCTTACTTACTTATTCCACTTCTTAAGGAAAAGTTTCCTAACTATTCCTTACTTGTGCTAACAATCCTCTATCAAACATTATTTTATTGTAAAAATTATAAATTAATATTGCTTCAATTATTACATATTTATATTTAGTCATAGTATTATTGATATAATCATAAAAGGTTAATATTCTTGATTTGCTAGACCGGCTCAAACCACTCGATAATATGTTATCACCTGAATTAGTTTGACTCATAACCCTATTAAACCAAATTTGTACTCAACCCGAATTTGAATCCGACCAAACTACTTGTGTCCCAAAATAAGCCTAACTTTGCTCATTATTCTATTAAATTCATCACAAACTACAATAAGCTAAATGGAAATTGCTAAACGATATTTGTAAATACTAAAAGGCTTGGCCTGATAGATGGACGGGTAAATTTGTTTGTCGGAATCTCCTCTTTACTTTTGGGACACATTTGCTATCGACAAACTGTAATTCCTCTTCCAATCAAATCAAACTCAAGTAGGATGATGGTGGATAATAGGCTCTCAATCGGGCATTCTATATAAGGGTGGAAGAATTTGTAAGAGTGAGACAAATATATATAGTGGTGGAAAGCTAAAGTACGCTACGGCTTTTTTTGAATTACATTCCTCATAAGCTTGAATAACATGTTTAACGAGGGGATAAATGTTATAATTCCAATGTTTTCCTCTTCAAATCAAATCAAATCAAACTTAGAAAGCAGGAGAATTTGAAAAGGTAGTGGGAGTAGGGATGCACATTTGCCCCGCGGGGACGGGGACCCGTGGGGACCCGCCCCGAATGGGGCGGGGATTCCCCGACTTAGTGGGGAGTGGGGCGGGGATGGGGATCGGGTTTTAATTCCCCGACGGGGATGGGGCGGGGACGGGGAATCCATTATCCGCCCCGTTTAGTACCCGACCCCGATATTAATAATATATTATTTTATATGACTATTTAATTTATACTCAAACTATAGTCTATATGTAAAACATTATAATTTTTTATATATAATTTTAAATATTATAATTTTGCTTAGAATTTGAGGTAATTTTTAGGAATCCTAACAGTAAATAAGACTCTTTAATAAAAAAAAATCAATAAATGGGGACCCGTTAACATACCCAAACCCGATGGGTATTCCCCGCCCCGCTACCCGCGGGGATTAGATGGGGATGGGCGGGGATGGGGAAACAAATAGGTGGTGAGGATGGGGATGGGGAATGCATTATCCGCCCCACCCCGGCCCCATGTGCATCCCTAGGTGGGAGGCTGAAATGCGTTTTTTTTTCCTTCTGCAATCACATTAGCCGGAAGCTTAAATGACATGCTTAATATTATAAATGCTATATATATCCATTATAACAAACAAACTCAAAAAGGAATAAATCCAAAAAAAAAATTACTCGGCAATCGGCATTCATTGAAAGAAAAATAAAACATACTCCCATTTATTTAACTAAGGGGAGAAAAATTAATCCGGTTAAGATTTTTTATATTCCAAATATCTTTTTTTTTTAAGCATATATTCCAACTACTTTTATTACTTACAACTCCAACTAACTTATTTACCGACTTAAACACAAAATAACCGTAGTATGATGAAGATATGCAGATTTGAGTTTGAGAGGGAAACAATAAATCGAATGGTCCTTCTAAGACAATTACATTCTATGAAAACTGTACGTTGTTACTGAAAACAATTCAAGGATACTTGTATGTTCAAACTCCACATATAATTCGTATTCATACTTTATTCATATATCTAAATAATGGCATGCATGGCTCTCTTGGCACAACTCATCCAATTAATAATGCATACACCGTGAGATAGGGTACCAATGCCATCAATAATATAGCGTCACTATTTTAGTCTACTTATCGATACGTGATAACCCGGAGTTGTATCTTCTCATTTGTTGGCCATGGGGTGAACTAATTTTGCACTCTTTTGTGATACAAACGTAACAAACTAATTAATTTTCACTTCTTGTACTTAAGAGACTCGATCGAACTTTGATGATGCATGACATAAACTCGTTGGTGATGATGGATGCAAATAAAATGATTTGAGACGCACGAACACGTACTCTTTAGGACACGTACATACAAATCATTTGAGTAAATGAATTAAGACAATAACACAAATTGTTTCTAATCTACGAGAAATAATAATAAAATTTAAAATAAAATTTCAATTAAATCAACATCATCCCTTCAAAATACAAAGACTAACTAGTATTAGTCTCTGTGCCTTAAAGGCACGAATTTGATTTAACTAAACACTTGCTTAAAATTTTATACAGTATAAAGCTATTCACAAGAAGAGTTTGGTTCTAGTGCAAACTACCCTTATAGTGTAAAATGAGAAACAATCTCTACCGTTAAGAAGGAAATAAGGAAAAGTGCAAACCAGGTGGCAAATTTGTAAATAAGTTGATTTTGATCCAAAAAGACAAATAAGCCCCCACAAAAGGGACAAACCCTAAGCCCTCACCCAAAATCGCCTCTCACTCCTCACCTTCTCTCTCTCGGCTCTCGTGCGATTTCATCTAGTCCTCCTCACCGTTGCTCCTCACCGGCGCTCCCTCTACCGTCGCGTATCCGCCGTTGCTCCCTCCGCCATTTGTGAGGTTTGTCGGTCCTCCTCACCTTCTCTTTTGCGAGCGATGCCGATTTGCTCCTCATCGGCGATTTTGCTCCTAATCGCGTGTCCGTCGATTTTGGTCTGGTTAGGGTTCAGATCTGCCAGTTTCCGTCGCGTCCGGCGTTTCTTCATCGGCGTTCGCTCCTCCCTCCGTGAACTAGATCTGCCAGATCTGGTGTCCCTCTGTCGCCAGCTTGCTCCCTCCGACGTCGCCCGCTCGCTCTGGTGTCCCTCCGGCGTCGCGTCCGCCAGATCTGGTGTCCCTCTGTCGCCCGCTCGCTCCCTCCGGCATTCGCTCCTCCCTCCGTCAACCAGATCCCGCTCGTTGTCGCCAACCGTTGCCATCGCCGCTAGCCATGGGGAAATCTCGTAAGAATCTCATCGTCATCACTTTTGTTCATATGGCGAAATTCGTTTGGTTCATTCAAAATCACTTGTCGGTTCATGATCTTGTTTTGCTTGGTTGGTTTTGTTATCGGTTCATTATGCTCAACTTGTCGGTTCATTCAAAATCACTTGTCGGTTCACAATCGAGATCATGCTTCTTATGTATCAATAATTGATAATTCTCGCCATCTTGCTTAATTAGGATGGAGAGAAAATATACAGGCCGGCCAACCAACAATATAATTAATACAAATTGTGTGTTGTGCTTTAACAATGTGTGTATGTATGCTTTTTGCCCCTCAGCTAAGATTTATATAATCTATCTTCTGTTGAAATTATCTGACATAATCTACGTTGATGCACTTGATTTGAATGCAAATATTATGCTTACATTCCCGACTAATAAGTTGGAAAAAATCATGGTCTTTGTCATTTCATAATGCATAATGAGGAGTGTTGGTCGCGTGGAACATATGGAATTTGGGTCTACATTATTCATTGACATACTAGTTTTTTATCCTTTGTGTAATGAATGCTAATATATAGCCTATTAGCTCAAATGGTAGAGCAATGTGCATGTGCACATAGATGTGAGTTCAAATCTCACATAGGCTAATTCTATAAACGTTCTATATATTTTGGTTCATTATAACTCTTCTTTCGGTTCATGATTTTGTAAGCTTGGGTTCATAATAGTTCATCTTACAGTTCATATCTTTTAAGTAATACTAGTTGTAATTTTGGTTCATGACATTTTTCTTTTGGTTCATAGTACATTAAAGTTAGGTTCATGATATTTCATCTTACAGTTCATGTCTTTTAAGTCATATTAGTTGTAATTTTGGTTTCATGACATTTGTTCTTTTAGTTCATAGTACATTAAATGGCATAATCTTACAGTTCATGATATTTCATCTTACAGTTCATGAACTATTATGAACCCAAGAAAAGAGTAGGGTTCAATTGTATATAGGTTCATGAAGTTTAATTTTTCGGTTCACAAATTTGAATCACTCGGTTCATGAATTTGAATCACTTGGTTCATGAATGACAAAATGCTCATGTATGACAAAATGCAAAACTTTTGTAATCGAAAATGTGTTTGGTTCATTGTGTTTAACTTGTCGGTTCATGAAACTTAATGAATTGGTGCATAAAACGAAAGGTGCGTTCATCTTTCATGAAGGATCAATCGGTTCATAAACGACAGGTGTTTGGTTCATAGGGTTCAACTTGTCGGTTCATGAACTTTAGTCATTCGGTTCATTTAATGTGAAACTGCATATAAGACAGCTTAATCCTCAAAAAACACATAACAACTACTAGAGAAGTATAGGGTATTCTTTTGGTACTAGCATCACCCAATGGGGCTCCACTAATAGTACTTGTATCATTGTCATTCAATGAAAGTCCATCGGTACTAGCATCACCATCCGAATGAGAAATGTTAGGATGGCCGGAACTTGATGAACAACCTACAAAAGAAACGTAAAAGCTATGAGTGAAGCAACATGAAACACACATAATGAATAGTACAAATGGGCAAATACGGGTATTCTTTTGGTTCACAAAGAGTATCGGTATGGTTCATAAACTTTCAAGTAATGGTTCATTTACAGCAATTGGACGGTTCATGCAAATTAAGGCACATTGGTTGAGCCATTTTGTCGAACACATGGTAGGCAATAAGGCAAACGTACATAATCAGCTTCTATGTTCAATCCAAAACTACAAAAATCACATTAGAATGCAATGAACTCATGTAAACTTCAATCATACACCCAAATCTTATCTCAAAATCACAAGTTCTTACTTAATTTAATCAAGGAAAACCTAAAACTGAAAACGAACAAGGGCTACGAACAGATCACTTTCAAAAACCCCAAAATCGTTTACCTATATCCATAAAATCAATTGAACAAGAGCCGAAAATGAAATTGCAATTGAAAACACTTGAGTTGTGCTGGAAAAGAGAGCCGGAGATTGAATCTGGATCGCATGAAGAGTGGATTTCGTACACAGATCGCACGAACAAGGGGGGAAGAGGATGAACAGTACAAATAAGCAAAAAGACGAAAATACCCCTCCCACTTAAAACCAATATAAAACCAGCGTGTAAATCTGTACGTTAATTTCCCCACATCCAACGGCCAATAAATGTTCGCATTTTACACTCTAATCTCCGTTCTCACCTGATCGCGAATCTTCACGGGAATAGGTTAATACAAAATCTTATTTATTTTATTCAATTTGCTTCTTATGGGATAATGTTTTTTTCATAATTTATTTGTTTCATATGTCCAAGCAAAAAGAAATATGTCCTAACCTACTAAAGAGACAACTGAAATTAAGATTTTGATCAAGCAAAAAGTGCCGCATTAAAGGGATTGAATTGAAATTATAATTTTAATCAAGGCACAATTTTATTAAGAAAATAAGATTGAAATTGAAATTAGTAGATAAGAAGATTTCGAGAAAAATCATGTATAAAATTTAAAGTTTTTTTTTTAAGAAAAACATTAAAATGTAAACCAATAGCTAAGAAGAGTTCTAATGTCATTCTATCATCTTTTGGTAAGAATTTCTTAATTATTTGTCATTCTATCAAAATTATGTATAAATATAAAGGTTTTTTTTATGAAGATAATTAAAATGGAAATCAGTAGATAAAAAAAGTTCTAATGTTGAGTCTACAATGAAATTTAAATTAATTAAACAAATTGAATTGTTTTAATAAAGGTGGGTGATACGGTTCAATGAGAAAGTACACGTGTCAGGCTAAATATTATTTCTATCCTCGGCTTTATGATACTAAACAAAGCAGAAAAATTCAAAAATAAAACTAATATCTTGATCCAGGGAGATATTAAATTGATCTCATTCATCTATAAATTAAGTCAAACCTTTAGAGACTCTCTACTCAAGCTAATTTTTTGACATCTCTACTCAAGCTAATTAGTGTAGTTCATAAGTGTATATTAATTAATCCGATCCGGCCATCACTGTCCTGACCTGATCAAACTAGTAACAACTTGCATATAATACTGTACACCCACTCTCAATAACACTTCGGGATTATAATTCGTTCTTACAATATACTACTAAAATAAACTTAGAAAAACAAGTCCGCTAATATTCGATCGATGTATCTATAAAAACCACCCAAACCCGCTAATTTATTTTCATAAATTGTACCCCATTTTCCCTCCCCTCCCCAAAAATGTCAACCGCCTTCCAAACCTGCCAGGCCTCCGACCTGGCCGCCCTCCTGGGCGGCGGCTCCAACGCCACCGCGGCCGCCTCCTACCTCTGCGACAGCTTCACGACCGTCACCTACGCGGTCGACAACACCTACCTCCTCTTCTCGGCGTACCTGGTCTTCGCTATGCAGCTCGGCTTTGCCATGCTTTGTGCCGGCTCGGTGCGCGCCAAGAACACCATGAACATCATGCTCACCAACGTCCTGGACGCGGCCGCCGGCGGCCTCTCCTACTACCTCTTCGGCTTCGCCTTCGCTTACGGCTCGCCCTCCAACGGCTTCATCGGCCGCCATTTCTTCGGACTCAAGGAAGTGCCCGCTTCGGTCAACGGAGCCGGCGGCTTTGACTACAGCTTCTTCCTCTATCAGTGGGCCTTCGCCATTGCAGCGGCTGGCATCACTAGTGGATCTATTGCTGAGAGGACTCAGTTCGTTGCTTATCTCATTTACTCCTCCTTTTTAACCGGTAATTATATTATCTTACGTATACGTACCCATCATCTAATTCTAATCCGATCGATCACCTTTCTGTTTTGGATTAAACTTATTTATCAGTATCATTTATACTCGATTTCTTACATCTCAATTAATGAACTCGATCTGTTCTAAATCCTATCAATTTAGATCCTTTATCAAAAAGAATCCTTATAAATTAAATATCCGTAATTTGTTTTTTTTGTCAGATGAAAGATTCTTTGTTATTAACAGATGGCGCCAGCATAAACCCTCTATTAATTTTTTAAACGATACGAAGATCTATCCCTAAATTATGCAACAGCTACGTACAAAATGTAAATAATTAGGATATTCAATTCGGTTTTAGTCTTGTAATGACCAATTTTGCTGACAAACGCCTGCAACTTGTTCAATATTTTACAGCGCTTTTGACCTTACCAAGTATGTACTCTATTATTGTTCCTTACGTATATAGTTTTCTAAATTAAGAATCATTAATTAATAACTGGCTGCAGGATTCGTGTACCCGATCGTGTCGCATTGGTTCTGGTCCATTGATGGATGGGCGAGCGCCTTCAAGCCCGATGGCCTCCTGTTCGGGTCGGGCGTGATCGACTTCGCGGGGTCGGGCGTGGTCCACATGGTGGGAGGAATAGCCGGCCTATGGGGTGCCCTCATCGAAGGCCCACGGATCGGGCGGTTCGACCGATCGGGGCGGTCCATCGCCCTCCGCGGCCACAGCTCCTCCCTCGTGGTCCTGGGCACCTTCCTCCTCTGGTTCGGCTGGTACGGGTTCAACCCGGGCTCGTTCCTCACCATCCTCAAACCCTACGGGACCACGGGCGGGTACTACGGCCAATGGAGCGGGGTCGGGAGGACAGCTGTCACGACGACGCTGGCCGGGTCGACAGCCGCCCTAACGACCCTCTTCAGCAAGAGGCTCCTGGTGGGCCACTGGGCCGTCACGGACGTGTGCAACGGGCTCCTGGGCGGGTTCGCGGCCATCACCTCGGGCTGCTCGGTGGTCGAGCCATGGGCCGCCATCGTGTGCGGGTTCGTGGCGTCGTGGGTCCTCATCGGGCTCAACTGGCTCGCGGAGAAGCTACACTTCGACGACCCGCTCGAGGCGGCCCAGCTCCACGGCGGGTGCGGCGCGTGGGGGATCATCTTCACGGGCCTGTTCGCCACCAAGAGGTACGTGGGCGAGGTCTACGGAGGCGATGCGGGCCGGCCCTACGGGCTTTTCATGGGCGGGGGAGGGCGGCTGCTGGCGGCCCAGCTGGTGCAGGTCTGCGTGGTGTTCGGGTGGGTCACGGTGACCATGGGCCCGTTGTTCTACGGGCTCAAGAAGCTGAGGCTGCTCAGGATATCGAGCGAGGACGAGATGGCGGGAATGGACATGACTAGGCATGGCGGGTTCGCTTACGCGTACCATGACGATGATGAGGTGTCATCCAAGCCCGGGTTCATGAGGAGAGTGGAGCCCACATTGGTCACCCCGCCCAACCGTGTATGACTATGATCGTTTGGGGGCCCCCTTTGGGAGTTTGAACTTGGAGATCGATCGATCTTTAATTATTAGGCCGGCCACTTGGTTGTTTTTAATGTTTGGTTTTTGTACGTTTTCAATCTGTTACAAATTTTTTCCAAGTTCGACTGCCTGTGTTTGATACTTTGATGTGACGTGCAATTTGTAACATAAAGGAGGGTCCCAAGAGCCAGTGGAGACGAGTTTGAATCGGAAGTATGTTGTATATAACTAAGCACGTCTTCACCATGTGTCGATGATAGTGATGGCTTACAATCTCATTCTTTTCTTACGTAAGTGCGTACCAAATGAGTCTGTTTGGAAACACTGTACTTTTGCTTATAAGTATTATACTTTCGTAAATGTAAATATGTGTCGATTAAATTAAAGTCTTAATACGGCCTAAAAAGTACAAATTCAATCAAGAATTTTACTATTATAGATGAAATCGAAGGCTCCAAATTTGGTGAACTTTTATCCTACCAAATAATTCATTGTCATTTCATTGGTATCAATTTCGTCCTCTCTTGACCAAAAAAAAATTGGTATCAATTTCGTTAATATGTATGCTTTTTTGGGCTTATCAAGCTATCATATATATATATGCATTTCTATTTCACAAAGAATCTCACGTTCTAATTGAGAATATTTTCTCGATAAGGCACTTTCTAAGAATGTTACATGCTACAAAAACCAGTCATTCTCAAGGCAAGGGCAAACAGACTGCACACCGCCCAGGAAATTTGAAGCATCTAACTAAGAATCTCAATCTTACCTATAGAGAACATATTCTTGAATTTGTGTCTCATCTTTTCCTAGCTTGCACACTAAAGAAGGTGTGCCTTCATTCTTCACAACAGGCTCAAACTTTTTCTTCTCATCCAGTGAACTTGTTCCCCAGCATCACACTCGAGTAAAAAGAATAAATACAAAAGGAGACCCATCTACTTGCCTGCGATAAGCTCAACACATCCAACGCGACGCGATATGTCCACAACTTGCACACAATAGAATTTAAAAAGGAATATGTATCTGGCCTCATACAATGTATTGTGTATGATTAAGTGTAGTAGCAAATTGCTAGCAACTTGAATAAGCTCCATCCGATAGCCCAATAACACAAGGAATAATCAATCACAAACAAAGTTACAAAACATGTACATCATCAATGGCATGTGCATCTATCCTTCATTCAAAGTCTGAAGCTCAGTCCATAGCTACCAGTCTAACCCAGATTCAACCATCAACCATTCTCAACTGGTCCAAAATTCGCGAAGCTTATGCATGAAAAGTAAAAAAAGAGGATATGTGATAACAGATAAGGTTTGAACACTTGTATGTTATGATTTGGATGGTCCCCTGAGCTCTTAAACAATTCCAAGCACATGGACTTGGAAATGCCTTGCAGTGTATTTATGGCCAAATGAATATGCAGGCATCTATATAGTTGTAGCACATGCCGAATCTGAATGTATATGAGTTAGGAATGTGGTTCTGTAGTCTTGTGGATGGTCACGACGTCATTATCGTCGAACAAGATGTAGCTGAACAATTCTGTAGTCTTAATATGTAGATGAAACTCAGGATTTCATCATTATTTTGAATGTCCATATGTGGCAGAAGAAGTTGAAGGCTTCAAAGGATAAGTTGATGCCTTGAATGCTGTCACCAAAACAGAGAGCAATTATTGTCAAAAATACTTCAAACTTCAAAGCCCATAAGATATATGTAGCTGGAAAAAGAAAATCTCAACAAGAAGTTCAGAAGCAATGAATAAGGAAGATTTGTGAAGGGAAGATGTGTTTTTAATGGGATCTCAATGAATCCAGAATAGGTGATATGAGCATTGATTTTCACATGGTAGTTGCAGAACAAACTAAGTTCTAGAACTTGAGTTGCATTCAGGAGTCAGCTATGCTAGCAGAGGCATTTGCAAACTGCTCCAATTCATGCAATGGGTAAAATCTTGCATTATGATACACTAGAATAAAGAATAAATGGAATGATGAAGACTTGAAAGCAGAAGTATCAACTATATAAGTGATACCATTTCTAGACTATTATTACTATATAGTTAATTTACTGAACCATAAAAGATACTAATTGTATCAGCTGGAGTAAAATCTTCTCAGTAAGAGACAGTTCAGCAAGTTGCCATGAAAGTCCCCATCATCCATTCATTTTTTTTTGTCTCTTTCAGTAAGAATTGAGTAAATTGCAAACTAGGTATTGTCTCATTATTTATCATCACCTTGTTCATCAACTCTTGGGATTGAATTTGTCGCATTAAGTACTTACTTAACTAAGCTATCAAAAGTTGGTTTGAACTGATCAAATAAATGGGCGAAAGCCCCTGTTCTGTTTCGGTTTTTTTGAAGGATCTGGACCAAACGGCGTCGCTTGATTCCGAGTCATCTAAAAACATTAGATAAACGCAGCGTTTTTCCCCAAATATTAGAAAAACTAATAAACACCAAAAACAAAAGGGGAAGGCCGGAGCTTGTGCGCTCGAGCGCTCGCCCTAACAACAACACACTACAGCGAAGACGACGACGACGGAAGCAGTGAGTAGCTTTGTTGAACTGATTTGTTTACTGCTTCCACTTTCAAAGTGCATTATGCGTTGGACTAATTTCTTGACTTAATTGTTGACTATTTGATGAATACAATTTGTATACACTCAGTTAGTTATTTGATTTCATCAATCCTGTCGGATTGATTTGTTTTTTTAGGACTTGATTATCAGTTGTTTGATTTGAGCCTCTTTTACATCAGTTAATTGATTTGCTAAATTTTGTTGGGTTCAAAATTGGTGAATTGAATCGTTCATGATCAGGAATATGGACAAGTTTGTAACTCGGGAGAGGAGGGCGTCGAGTTCAAGTGTAGGCTCTTCAATCATTCCAACCGAGTCTCGAGATGTTGATGAAATTGGCGTTGTCTCGTGTGGGAAACGTGCTCGAATGGAACCCATATGTGAGGAGAGTATTGCTAATGATCCTGCAATCAGGAAACCAATCATTGACTATGAGCCTCGGGTTAGGGATGATGTTAGGAGGGAGTATGTGAGTAAGGGTCCTTGTAAACCGTTCTCGTACGATTTTCCTAGAAGGGGTTTTGGAAATCAATCGAGATCCTTCCAAGGCGAGTGGCTCAAGAAATGGGAATGGTTGGAGTATAGTGTTTCCATAGACGCTGCGTTTTGCTTTTGGTGCTATCTTTTTAGAGGAGAGACGGGCAAGAGGTTCGGGAACGAGGTGTTTGTGAAGACTGGGTTTCGTAATTGGAAGAGAGCTAGCGAGAAGTTCAGAGAACATGAGGGGGTTGTTGGTAGTAGTCACAACGAGGCCCGGGCATTGTTCTTTGCTTTCAAGGATAGAATGCAGAGTTTGACAGGAAGTGTGTCTTCTGGAAAGCAAGCACGGGATGTTGAATGTCTCACTCGCCTGACTGCTAGTATCGACGTAGCGAGACTTCTGCTTGGGCAGGGGCTGGATTTTTGTGGGCGTGATGAGCTAAATGACTCAATGAATAGGGGAAATTTTTTGGCACTTCTTGATCTTATTAGTTCATATAGTCGTGATGGTGGAAGGGTAATGATGGAGAATGCGTGTGCGAGTGACCAGTTTACTTGTCCTCGCGTTCAAAAGGAAATTATTAAGGCATGTGCAACTGAGACCACTCAAGCTATAGTTAGGGATATCGGAGGCAAAATCTTCTCTTTATTAATTGATGAGGCTTGTGGTAGTTGGGCAAAACAGCAGTTGTTTGTTGTTTTAAGATATGTGAACGACTATGGAGTGGTTGTGCAGCGGTTTCTTGGACTTGTTCCTGTTGTTGACTACACGGCAGTGTCTTTGAAAAGTGGTATTGATGGATTCTTTGCTCAACATGGATTGTCTATCTTGAAAGTGAGAGGTCAAGGGTATGGTGAGGCTTGTAATCGGCGAGATGAGCTTAATGGATTGAAGAATCTTTTATCAGATGAAAATCCAAGTGCTAGGTACATTCATAATTATGCTTACCCACTCCAAGCAGTTATTGCTGCTGTTTCACGAAAAAATCCGTTTGTGTGTCAATTCCTTGAATACCTGTCTATGATTACAAACGTTGTTGGTACTCGTTGCAAAAGAGCTGATGAGTTCAGCCAAAAACAACATGAAAGCATGGTGGCTAAGTTAGAGAAATGTCAACTTTCTGCCGTGAAAGGATCAAGTCATGAAGCTACTTTAGTTCGGTCGGAATCCACTCGCTGGGGCTCACACTATACAACTGTTGTTCGGCTTCTATCTTTGTGGTCCTCAGTCATTGAAGTCCTTGAAAATATATATGATGATGGAACTGAAATAAGAAGTCGAGGCTTAGCTGGCCGCATGATTGAAAATATGGAAAGTTACCGATTTGTTTTTGTTGCGCACTTGATGAACCAAGTATTGGGGTTGACGAATGTTTTATCACAATTCTTGCAGCAAAAAGACCAAAATCTTATTGAAGTTCTGAGTTTGGTAAAAAGTACTAAAAGGAAATTGCAAGACTTGAGGGAGAATGGATGGGATGAACTTTTAGGAGCTGTCAACAATTTCTGTACTAGGAATGATATTATCATTTTGAACATGGAAGATAATGTTGTAAGCCGCTTTTGTTCCGGGCGCGATGGACATCCTATAACAAACTACCATCACTTTCGAGTTGGGATATTTTGCCAGGTAATTTATTATTGTCTCTATCAACTATTGAACTATTTTTTCAGTAGGCGTAATGAATATCATGCTGCACTTGTAGGTTATTGACGAGATTGTCGAGGAGTTGGAGCATCGCTTCAGCGATTCCAGTGCAGAATTACTCACTTGTATCACATGCCTTGATCCTAAGAATTCATTCTCCAATTTCAATGAATCAAAGCTACTTCGACTTGCAGAGTTACACCCTCAAGACTTTTCAATTTGTGACCAAATGGAGCTTAAAGACCAATTGCAGATGTGGATTTACGAAATGAGGGGGAATGAGAAATTTTCAAGGTTGCAAGACATTGGAGAGCTTGCTAAGATGATGGTTGGGGTAGGAATTCACGCCGCTTTCCACTTGGTGTACCGTCTTATTGAGCTGGTTTTGGTGCTACCAATTGTGAGTGCCCCTGTACAAAAATTCTTCTCTACGATGGATTTAACCATGACAGATTTGCTTAGCAACAGGATGGAAGATGACTTGCTCACTGATCGCTTAGTATGCTACATTGAGAAAGGCGTTTTCAAGAGCCTTGATAACAAAGTTATTCTTCAGCATTTTCAGCATATGACAGGCGAGTTTAGCCCTTCTTCCGTTTGATGAGTCGAATGAGATACAATGAGAGCTGATTGTTAACAGTTCGTAGTCTAATCCGTAGTATAGAACTCTTTATCTCCTGACCTTTTGTGACTCTAATCTGGAATGTGAAGCTGTCAAAGTTTTGTGATTCTAGGACTGTCCACAACTTCGTATCTGCAGTATATATGCATCTTTTGAGTATTATGGAAATGCAATGGATTAATTAAGAACTGGTTTTATTAGTAGTTGTAGCTTTTGGCTTACTGTTTCTGTTTTTTTTTTTCCAAGTTCTTCTCCCCTTTCTTTCCATTTATCAAGTTTATCAGCACTTGTGTGAAAAACACCTGCATTTGAATTCCTACTGTTCATGGAAAGAAAAATCTGAATCTATGGTTCTTTTTAGATAGCACAATTAATGCTACCCATTTAATAGGATTAGGAACATTTGTCAGCAAGAATCTAAATTTGAGCTTCTTTCAGAGATTATGGGACACTACTTCTCAGTCTTCTGCAGTGGATGTTTTCACTGATCAAAGATCATGGTTTCCTTAATACTGTACATGATTTGAGTATGCACTAGCTTCATCATGTACTATCCGAAATAGATTGATCTGATTATGATATCAATTAGACAGTTCCACCGATCAAAATGACTTGTCACAAATCAAAATTGGTTATACACTCTTGGGCCCCCGTTTTCAAATCAAAATATATAAACTAAAGGGAAATTCCAGATGGTGCCCCTAAGTTTTGGGCTTTTCCGGATGGTGCCATAAAAAAAAAGTTATTCCGCCAAATGCCTCCGAGGTTTTGCACAATTCCGGAACGTGCCCTAAAGTCCTTTTCTCTATCAAAATCACCGTTTCCTCGCCCACGCTGAAATCCTCCGAATGCCCTCGCTCCTCCGATCTGCGCATGGAGGCCGCCAGAAGCCCCGCTCTCGACGGTTCAAACCAGGTGACGACTCCGCCCCTCCGGTGTCGCACTTCTGCCGCCGTGGAGCCTCAGTCCGCCGACAACACCCCCAGGCTCCAATGCAGAACCTTCGAGAAGAAATTCGCCTCCAATCCTTCTTCCCCTCGCTCTCCCTTCTCCATCTTGAAGAACACTCTTCGCCTTTCCAAGGTAAGACGGCAAATCGATCCCCAAATTGATTGCCAATTTTCTTACACGATTTTTTGATTTTTGACGGTTTTTCTGTATGTGGATTGATTTCGGTTTGGCAGAATGGATGCGGAGTGTGCTTGCAGAGCGTGAAAAGAGGGCGAGGGATGGCGATTTACACGGCGAAGTGCTCACACTGTTTCCATTTCCCCTGCATAGCTTAGCATGTTCGGAAACAGGGGAGCTTGGTTTGCCCTGTCTGCAAACTCACTTGGAAAGACGTTCCTCTTCTCTCCGCTCACACATCAACAACACCAGCTCAATCGATCTCAGACCAAGACGACGTCGTTGAGAAGGCTATTTCCCCAGATGATCGAAGTTGATTATACTGAGCGATTTATACTCTTCATTGAGTATCCAATGTTCAATTTATACCATTAGAAGTACGCTACTACTATAGTCTGTTTGTTTTGTTGTGGGAGGCAGTGATGCTCAATTTATACCATCAAACGATGAACGCTGTTATGCAGCTTGTTGATGAAAGTAATTTTTATTCTGAGCCTCCTGTTTCATTTGAAATTGGTAATTCTACTAGTCCTATTCTTAATAGCACTTCCGATCTTCTCAGATTTGGGTCGCTGTTTCTTAATGGGAATGATAAGAAGGGCAAGAAGCCATGATCAGGTTGCAACTGTTGTATAGTCAAGAAATTATGAGAAGGTAGGGATCAGAGAACTGTAGTGGCTTAAATGGTGTTGTATTGATAGCTAGACTGAACTTTCAAGGTCCCAGTGGGACAAGGATACAAGATATCACCATAACAAAAAAAAAAGCATCTCACTTAACCATATCTGATCATGCTGTATAGACTGCAGGAAATAAAAAAACAGCTCAAAGATACTAGAAGAAAGCCAAAATCTTTTTCAGAGGAAGACCATGGCACAATAAGTAGCTGAATTCCTAAGATACAAGCTGTGAACAAGAAAACCAGAATTTGAAGCTTGAACAACCAATTTGAGGGTTTAAATTTAGGATACGAAACCTATAAACACTAATTTAATGAACATTTTAGATCAAAGCTAGAAGAATAAAGTGAAAAGCATTATAGATTGATGATAATATGTTATTTAGGTTGGTTTGCACCACTCATTTGATCCTTTAGCTTTATAATGGAAGCCCGGCCAATAAAACTATTGTTATAGTCCTCGTACTTGATATCTTATGCTAACAAAGCTGTATGTGGTGCTTTTTCCCTTAAAAGCTGAGATACAAAACCTGGAATACTTCTTCTTGAGGATGCAAGTTTGAAGAATCTTGCAGATACAACCATTCTAAAGAGGAAACTGATAAGAGCAACTTGACCTTAATTTTCTAGGTCTGCCAATACGCCTTACCCGAGCATTCATTTGAAGGGTGCTTTTTATTTAATTGGTAGACAATCAGGATTCCATCATAGACATTAGATGCCCCAGAAATTGACCAGAATTCACCAATTTGAAGCTTGAGCAAGAAAACAAAGATACGATCTGTGAACTACCAATTTCTGCATCAATCCAAATCCCTAATTCTCCTAGTCCCCTTCTCTAACGTCACCGGCGAATCCGACGACTCCCGATTCCGATCTCCACTGGCGCCTCCGTTGTCTCCGGGAGCATGGCAAGAGGCTCGCCTGGTGCGGAGGTTCCACGGCCTGGCGGCGGCGGACTCGTCGTCTTCCTCCTCTTCTCCGTCGAGAGCGGGGCTTCTGGCGACCTCCATGCGCAAATCGGAGGAGCGAGGGCGTTCGGAGGATTTCAGCGTGGGCGTGGAAACGGCGATTTTGACAGAGAAAAGGACTTTAGGGCACGTTTCGGAATTGTGCAAAACCTCGGGGGCATTTGGCGGAATAACTTTTTTTTAGGGCACCATCCGGAAAAGCCCAAAACTCAGGGGCACCATCCAGAATTTCCCTAAACTAAATTTGTGTAATAATAATACTGTACATGATTTGCAACAAATTTTTATAGCAAATCAAACAAGCAAATAATCTGTTAATATTTATTAGTTTATTTAAGTTTAAAATTTGATAAATTTAATTATCGATAATTAAACAAATTAAGTTGTGACATTGATGGATTGATGATGTGAATTTATCTATACTATATATTAAATTTGTTTTTTTTTGAGCCACCACATTAATTCAAGCCTCACCGCTTATTAAAAAAATATGTTTATTTTCATTATATTGACTTTTTTCAATTAAATTTGTTTTTGATGTCAAAATAAGTTCTTTCCAATTAAAACAATAACTCATATCCTAGTATCCTACTAATCTCTATGTTGTACCATAATAGCTCTAGAAAAGACACTTTAGCATATATTCATATTAAGATCTACAGCTATTATTTTCCTTAATCAACAATTTTTTCCACGATTATTTTGTTAATGATCTTTTTTCTCCTCTTATATTATAAGTAAAAATCTCATTAGATATTGGACTTTTAAAGACTTTATGGGATTATATCTTATCAATATATTTAAATTTTTATTAATTTGACAGTGAATCCTATTAGAATAATTATATTTATTAATAGATGACAAATTTGATTTGCACAAAGTAGAATTTTATTTATTGATATCAAAAAACTTGTAGATTTTCGAACGGTGGAATACACGCATCTCCTCTTGCCAAATATGCTGCCCTAGCTTGGCTAGATATATCATATATCTATAAATTACCCAACAAACTCGACCAAAAAGATAAAATAAATTACCCAACAATAACATCAAACTCCAGATTACTTTTCGACCAAAAACAAAACTCCAGATTACTTGGTGCGAATTGCAAACAAAATTCTACGATGGTGTTGGATATGCAAACTGCGGTATGTGAGGCCTTTAACAATCATGCTCAGAGGGTGGTCGATATGCAAACAGTGGTGTTTGAGGCTCTCAACGACCATGCTCGGAGGCTGGCGGAACTCGCAGACCGTTTGGGTCGTGTCGTCGGAGAAAGCATAACGTCACCAGGTCAGGGTAAGAAGCATACCTTTCTGATGTACGGCCTTCCGTTCGAAGTCGACGTCAAATACCTTCCGATCAAGGCTCTAGGCAAGGGCGCGTTCGGCCTAGTGTCCTCCTGCCTCGACCGGAGAGCAAGTCGCGATCAAGAAGATCGGAGAAGTCCTACGCAACCGATTCAGGGGCATCGCGACGCTTCGAGAGATGCAGATACTCCGGAAAATCCGACACGAGAACGTCATAGGCCTGAAAGACGTCATGGTCTCGCCGCCCTCCAAGGCGGATTTCCAGGACGTCTATTTGGTGCAAGAACTCATGGATTACGACCTTCGTCACGTCATTGACTCGACGAGGCTGTCGGAGACGGAGTGCAGATACGCGTTGTTCAAGATTCTTCGCGGAGTCGAGTATCTTCATTCCGTGAACGTGATACACCGTGACTTGAAGCCGGAGAACGTCCTAGTGAAGAGGAACGGCGACATCAAGATCTCCGACTTTGGCCATGCTCGCACTAGATACAAGGGCTCGGGACCCATGATGGTTCATATCGGGACCACGGGGTACATTGCACCTGAGATCCTGCTTGGGTCCCGCGATTACGAGGATTCGGTTGACATGTGGTCCGTTGGGTGCATATTCGCTGAGATGCTGATTGGGGAGCCTATGTTCAACGGGAAGGACAACATTGAGCAGATCTCCCAGATTTTCGGGTTCCTAGGAAAGCAAACGGATCTTGGCTTCGTGGAGTGTTCGAAGACTAGGCGGCTTTTGGAAGAGTTACCACCCTCGCGCTTGTCTGACTCCGCATCTAGGAAGTTGTATGGGGATGCGGATTTTATGGAGATCAACTTGTTGGAGAGGATGCTAGCGTTGGATCCTAAGAAAAGGATATCTGCAAAGGAAGCGCTCGAGCACCCATACTTCTCGGCGATGCATGTTCCTTTTCCGTGGCTACCAAATCCAGTTCGTTCGAGTGGTCGTGTTAGGCTGAAGGTTGATGAAAATCCTAATGGGATGAGCGCAGAGATGATACGGGAGATGATTTGGGAAGAGGTGTTGTTGTATGATCGTCAACAGCAACAACAACAACGTCAACAACAATTTTATAGCCATTTCTAGATAGAAGCTTAGTTTATCTATGAACTGAAGTCTTGATTTTCAGATTGATTATGTGGATGACAATCATGTAAATTTTAGTCTACCTTTCAATATATTAATGGGTTGGAGTTTTATCGATCTTTTATGTTGTGGAAGTGGAAGTACTTACAAAGATCGATCAGTAATACAGTAAACGGTGATGGGTTAGTGTTGTTATTACTCCAAATATATAATTAGAAACATTGTTGGATGAGTAATATATAGAGTAGCTTTAATTTATAAACAAACCCTACAAAAGTAGAAAGCAAGAATATATGGGTGTAACGTACTATGCTCTACATAAACGGTGGGTTAGTGTTGTTATTACTATTTTTTTGGTCGAAAAAGGGCGCAGCCCTAGGATTTATTTAAGCAAATAAAATCATGAAACAAACCCGGTCCGAGGCGTAGCTCGGCCTCTAGCATCGTCTGAAAGAATAAGCAAAACGCTTTCAAGCGGTAACGAAATAATATGGCAACCTGACGGATAAGAATAGGCAAGCCTAACAAGGGTGCCGGCGACGAAATTCGCTTCCCTATAGACATGGTTAAGACGAACATTCTAGTCTCGTCTAATGAAGCCTTGGACTTGTAAGACCAGGCTAGAGAGGGGGTGACTCGGACTAATCCTCATGTTCACCAAATTGATAATAAAGGCCGAATCTGATTCAATGTCAACGTGGCGGAAACCCTCACTCCAAGCAATCTGAAGCGCGTCCACGATACCCCAAAGTTCTGCCATCGAGATCGAGCATTGCCCGATGTTGTGGGCAAAACCCTTCACCCAATCACCACTATGATTTCTGAACACTCCCGCAGCCGTAGCTCTTCCATCCACATCCACCGAGCCATCCGTATTGATCTTGATCCAAGGTGAGTCAGGTTTTTGCCACGCAATCAATCTCTCCGCCTGCACCGAGCTACTACTCGAAGGGTGCTTCAAGGTAAAGAGTGGAAATCAGTGAAAGCAGTAGGAGTACCCAAAGTCAGCCAAAAACCCACCACTCTCGGGCAATCCCGAAAAAGATGTATCAACGTCTCGGGACTATTATGACACATCTGGCAGGTATCTGAATCCGAGATATGTCGTCGCCTCCTCTCGCAATTGGTGAGAACGCACCCCCGAACCGCAAGCCAAGCAAAGTGACGGACCCTCTCTTGCACTCTTAGCTTCCAAATCCTATTGAAGACAGCATGATCGACCCCCAACTCTCTTCCAATCTCAGTAATCTGGTAATAGGCAGAACAAATCGAGTAGTTTCCATCTCTAGACTCCATCCAACACAAGGTATCAATGTTGTTCGGCGCATCAGTGGGGCGAATGGCAGCCATTTGAAGCAAGATCTCAGCAGGCAGTAGATGCGCAAATCTGTCCCACATCTAGCCAGTTTCGGGGTCCCAAAAATCACGCACCAACAGCCCCGCATCCATCCATGGAATCGGACTGACAGCAAGCTCCCGCAGGCAAACCGAGGCGACCCAAGCATCATCCCAGAACCGTATAGAGGCACCATTGCCGACACACCATCTGCATCTTTCGCAACAAAATCCAACCCCTTGCACATGCCTTGCCACACCGCAGACTTTGAGTTCACAGTGATACCCGAATCCCGAATGTACTTAGCTCTCAACACATCACTCCAAAGCCCTTCATTGTTGTGTAATAACCTCCAACTCAATTTTCCTATGATGGCCAGGTTTCTTTAGGAAGAGTAAAAGTCGACATAGCATAAACAGGAATAGAGCACAAAACCGACTTGGCCAAGGTCACCCTACCCGCGAAACTCAGGCAACGACTCTTCCAGCTAGCAAGACGACCTTTGATTTTATCCAAGATCGGAGCAAAAGTATCCTTAGTAATCTTTTTATGGAGGATGGGCATCCCAAGGTAGCTACCCAAACCAGTGGTGATTTCCAAGTCACCCACCGACCTCAACTCCTCCACCACATCAGGGCAAACATTCTTAGAAAGATCTTGGACTTTTGGGTGCTGATTTTCTGTCCAGAGGCCTTACAAAACACGTCCAAGACTTTCAAGATCGTACGAAGTTGTTCAACCGAGGCTTCAGCGGCCAGGATCACGTCATCCGCGAAGAAGGCATGGGAGATATTAGGGCCCTGACGCGTAATCCTGATCGGCTTCCATAAACCATTAGCCACAGATTCATGAATAAGTTGACTTAACCTTTCCATACAAAAGACAAACAAGTAGGGCGACATAGGGTCACCTTGGCGAATGCCCCGAGTAGGCTTGAAGGCCTCCGTCATCTCACCATTCCAAACGAGTCTCATACTAGAAGAACTGATGCACTCCTCGATCCACATCAACCACTCAGCCGGGAATCCAGCAACTTTGAGGGAGTCCAACACGAAATCCCAGCGGATTCTATCATACGCTTTTTCGAGGTCGATTTTGATGAGCATCCATCCTTTTTGCCCCTGTTTCTTCCGCATAGAGTGAACAATTTCCTGGACAAGAATAATGTTATCAGAGATC